>OZ018324.1:125796600-126179100 GCA_963969495.1 Ceratothoa steindachneri
CCGGTTAACTCGTTTCCTGGCGCATAATTATTGACCATTCCCAGTGACCGTTGACCGGTGCCTCTGGTAGCATTGGTCCGTCGTGACGGCCCTTTGTTCCCATTCTGGTTGCCAGGCCAACAAAAAGCTTTGGTTCGAGTTTCTTGGTGTGGCGGGATATCCATTGAACGCTGCTCAGAGATCCTGGCCGTGGTGAAGGGAACTAGTAGGAGTTTAGTAAGGGGCGTGCTTCGTTGTTGTTCACCTGGTGAAAAGTCGATGGCCCCTTCTGGGGCCGTCTGTGCTGCTTGGTTGGGAGCCACGGCACGCCGAGGCTTGACGACTCGGTCGGACGAACAGTAGCAAATGGAGCGTGCCTTCTGAAAGATCCGAAACGTCTCCTATCGATAGGCGGGAGCGACTCACGCGGGGAGAACTTACCAAACCCCTTTTTTCTATTGATTGGTCGCAATGTTTTGAAAGAGAGAAAGTGTTCAAAATGACAGGGAAAAAAGGTCCAGCTGCCCTCAAATATACATGTGCGATATGCCAAAAGGATAAGTGGTGCGTTGACTTCCCGGAAGGATGTTTTTCGAATTGCCACCCGAGAAGTATATGCACTAACTGCATCCTTAAAGGAGAGGTCCGAGAGGCAGTGACATACTGCAATAAACTTAAGGATCTCTTCACAACCTCTGAAGAAAAATCTAAGGCATGGAAAATAAAATACAGACCCTGGAAACGCAGGATGCGCTTCAGATTCGGCGTCTCGAGGAAAATATCCTAGAGCTAGCCTCTAAACTAGAGGCCCAGTCAGCTCAAGCTCGAGATGAAAGTCCCATTGACTTGAGTGGTTCCGCCGATGTGACTCAAGCTCAAGGAGGTAAAACTGCATTGGCAGTCCCACTTCAGCCATGCGGAGAAGCCAATGAGAAGAAGAAAAAGAAATGGAATAAAAAGGAGAAAAACGACCTTAATGCTGCTCACCCCAGTGTAGAGGAATCGAGCGTTACTGGTGCGCAAGGGAAAGTGGAAAGAGAAGAAGAGAAAAGAGAAACGGAAGAAGAGAAAACAAAGGAAAACAAGAAAAATAAGAAGAAGAAGAAGAAAAAAGAAAAATGTAGAGATACAAGAGGAAAGCGGCAAGTCGCTTCCGAAAGGAAAGACTAAGTCGCCTGCAGACAAATGTGCAAGAGTCACCCTTATTGGTGATTCTCAAGCACGGGGCCTGCAGTCCCTGCAAGCGGCTCGCCTTCGCACTAGTGTGAAGGTAAGCTGCCTGCCAGGATGTGGTAACCATCACATCAGAGTAGAGGCTGAGCAATCACAGATTTCTGAGAGCTCAGTCATTGCTCTGATGGTAAGGTAGGCCCTACAGATAAAATCCTCCACGCGGTCATGGGTGCCGTGGACGACTGTGGGCTGAAAACCCGAAAGCGTGTGGTAGTCGGGATGCTCCCAAGGAGAGGTCCAACACGGACCGCTCACTCGATGAATGTCTCTTTAAACCGGCGCCTGGCAGATTTGTGTACGGCAGAGAGGGTCTTTTTTGTGAACCCGTACCGCACCGTTTATGGTAAAAATGATCTCTACCAAAGGGATGGGGTACATCTTTCCTTTAAAAGAAAGGCCTTTCTGTCGAACATCATCAAGGATGTCGTAAAGAGGACCCAAAGGAGTATCCGGCCCAGAGTGAGGGCGGACGTACGCCAGTACGCCCGTGTCACTCCAGGAACGACCTTCTCAGAGGTCGCAAAGAGGGGTGCCTCACCAACAAACAAGCCAGGAAACGGAAAAGCGTAGGAAGTCCTACAGTCGGGGACTCCCTGAAAGTTCTTCGGTTCAATGCGAGGTCAATCAAGAACATGTTTCCTGAGCTCCGTAGCCTCGTAGCGACGGAAGAACCCGAAATGGTAGCCATAACAGAATCGTGGATAAAAACATCAAACCAAGACTTTGAAGGCGAATTCACGGTTCCTGGCTACCAACTCTTCCACAAAGATAGGCCAGACAGAGAGGGTGGCGTTGTAATGTTGTATGTCAAGGATACAATCAAATCTACAAACTCCAACATTATATCCGATCACGAGCTCCTAAGCGTTGACCTAGAGATAGGTCCTGTCAGATACACGACCCTGGTGCTTCACAGCCCCCCTTCTCAACCCGTTGAGAAGGACAGGGAACTGTACCAGCAGCTGGGTGAGTTTGTTCAAGGCAGAGTGTGCATCGTTATGGGCTACTTTAACAGACAAGTTGACTAAGAAACCAGAGCAGCCTGTGGCGAGAGCGTGCAACTCCTAGAGTTCACCAACAACGAGTTCCTCACTCAATGGGTCAGAGAACCGACGAGAGGAGACAATATCCTCGAACTTGGTCTTCACCTCTGAGGATGATATCGTTGAGAATGTCTCTGTAGGCGAAGAGCTCAGTGGCAGTGATCATCAGCTAGTTAGATTTAGCGTCAAGATCCACAGGGTAAGGTCTATTGCCAATCAATCAAGGAAACTTGACTTAAGAAGAGCAGACTTTGCAAGCCTTCGTGCTGGGTTGACTTATGTAAGGCTAGCGGTATGCGAAGAGGTTGAGGATTCGTGGAACAATTTCAAAAATAAGTTCATGAGTCTTCAATCGCGTTTCATCCCTCTGAAATGCCTCCGTCGGTCTTCTGTTCAACCAAAGTGGTTTAATCGAGAAATCGGCCAACTGCTTAGGGAGAAGAGAAATGCGTACCGGCGATCGAAGATCTTGGGTGCCTTTCACGTGTACCGGAGGCTAGCCAGGAGAGTGAAGGCTAGCATAAGGGCGGCTAAGCGTACTGAGGAACTCCGAGTGGCGAGACTCTGCAAGGAGAATCCCAAGGAGTTCTTCGGCTATGGAAATAGCCGTAAACCAATCCATCTTAGGATTGGGCCCTTAGTGGAACAGGAGGGTGCATTAACTCACTCAGATGCAGAAAATGCTTCCCTCCTCAATGACTACTTCTCTTCAGTGTTTACTAAAGAGTTTGTCCCATCCCCCAGCCCACGTATTCCTACTCGGGGGAAAACCTGGAGGCAATGGCTCTCACCGAAGGAGAAAAAAAGAAAAAGATCGCTGACCTAAAGACGAATAAGTCCCCTATACCGGACGGGTTTCTATCCAAGATGTTGAAGGAAGTGTGCGATAAGGTATCACGACACCTGTGCGCTATCTTTAACATGTCAATCCGGACCGGATGCGTTCCTAGAGACTGACGTGAGGTGGAGGTGACTCCGATCTTGAAGAAAGGAGACCCCAGACATCCGTCGAACTACCGACCTATCAGTCTGACTTCGATAGTGGGTAAACTCAAGGAAAGCAAAATGACGTGGTATTTAGAGTCAAACCTGCTACTGAGGAGTTCCCAGCATGGCTTCCAAAGGCAACGGTCATGCCTGACGAACCTTGTGGAATTCTTCCACTTCAGGTTCAGTGAGCACGATCGGGACAAGGCGTTGGATGTGGTGTACTTAGACTTTCAGAAAGCCTTTGATAAGGTACCACACCGCCATCTTCTCCGGAAAGTGCTAGCGCTGGGCATAGACGGAAAAGTAACCGGCTGGATCGAGAACTGGCTAAGTGGCAGACGGCAACGGGTGGTGGTGAATGTAAAGGCTTCTGACTGGGAGCCCGTTACTAGCGGGGTGCCTCAAGGTTCTGTCCTGGGACCACTACTATTTATCATCTACGTCAATGACATGGATGGTGACATGGTTGCCAAGATTTCCAAATTTGCCGACGATACCAAGCTTGGTATGAACGTTGCAAAGGATCGAAATTCTGCCCGCCTGCAGAAAGATCTTGGGAAGATTAGGGAGTGGTCTGACACGTGGCAAATGTCTTTGAGCGTGGGGAAATGCAAAGTAATGCATATCGGCCACAGAAACCCCCAATCTCAGTATATCCTTAAGCGCACTGCTCTTGAATCGAGTGACACTGAGAAGGACTTGGGTGTAACTATCACTAGCGACCTCAAGTTTTTGAAACAATGCATCGAGGCAGAAAAGAAAGCCTAAAGGATGTTAGGCTACATAAAGCGCCACTCGAAGTTCATCAGACCGCTTAGCCGCCAGTAGGTTGGACTTCACTCTCCTGGCTAGCCTCCGGTATTCGTCAAAGTCACCCGAGATCTTCGTTTGCCGGTACACAGTTCTCTTCTCCCTAAGCAGTTGGCCGATTTCTCGATTAAACCACTTTGTTTGAACAGAGGACTGACGGGGTGCATTTCAGAGGGATGAAACGCGATTGAAGACTCATGAATGTGGTTTTGAAACTATACCACGCGTCTTCAACAGCATCGCACACTTCTAGCCTCGCATCAGTCAGTCCAGTACGAAGACCTGCAAAGTCTGCTCCTCTCAAATCTAGTTTACTCGATCTACTAGTTGCAAACCTTGCCTTGGGGACTTTGACTACAAATCTAATTAGTCGCTGGTCACTGCCCCCGAGCCCTTCGCCAACAGAGAGGTCCTCAACGATGTCATCCTCAGAGGTGAAAACTAAGTTGAGGATATTGTCTCCTCTCGTTGGCTCTCTCACCAATTGAGTCAGCAACTCGTTGTTCGCGAACTTCAGGAGTAGTGCGTTCTCGCCACAGGGTTCTCTGGTTTCTCAGTCAACTTGTGTGTTGAAATCCCCAATGACGATATACACTCTGTCTTTTACAAGTTCGCCCAACAGCTAGTACAGAGTACTGTCCTGTTCTAAGAGGTGGGCAGGGGGTCTGTAAAGCACCAGGGTCCTGTATCTTGCAGGACCTATCTCTAGGTCAACACCTAGTAGTTCATGGTCGGAAACGATGTTGCAATGCGTCGAGTTAGAGTATCCTTGACATACAACATAACATCGCCACCCTCTCTGTCTGGCCTATCTTTCAGGAAGAGCTGGTAACCGGGAATTGTGAATTCACCTTTAAAATCTCGGCTTGAGGTTTTTATCCACGATTCCGTTATGCCAACCATCTCAGATTTTTCTGTTGCTACGAGGCCACGAAGTTCTAGAAACTTGTTTCTAATAGATCTCGCATTAAAAAGAAGAACTTTGAGGGAGTCCCCGACTGTAGGACTCCCTACGCTCTTCCGCTTCCCGCTTTGTTTCTCTGTGGCGGGTCACTCCCCTCTTTTTGACCTTAGAAAAGGTCGTTCCTGGAGTAACCCGGGTGTACTAGCGTAATTCCTCCTTTACTCGGAGCCTGACACTTCTTTGGGTCCGCTCCACAACATCCTGGATCATGTTCCCAAGTACAGATTTCCCTTTGTTGTCAAGGTGGTCCAGTTTTTCGTCAATCTCTTCTAGTGTGGCGCTTTTCATTTGGCCTATTTGCACATTCTACAGATGTTCACTATATTTCACCCAGTTAGCTTTGCCCAAGTACCTTCTTTTTGGATTTTCAACTTGAATTGGGGTCTAGATTTTTCTCTTGGTTCAGATAGAAGTTTCGATTGGTTAAAATTGCGTACGGTGTAGGAGAATACCTTTCCGTAATGAAAGTGGCAAAATCAGGTCCTTCTCTCTGCACGATGCCTCTTTCAATAAGAAGGCTCGGCGTGTTGTTGCCGGTTCCGTTGAACGTTGGCATTTAAATCACTGAGCAAGATGGTTCAGGCTTCTATCCTAAAGGGTCGTAGAAAATCGGACGGTATGGACGCCTGGGAGGTTGGTAACCAACTGCAACCTCTAGTTCATCGTACGTCATGCCATATTACCTGCTAGGTAAGAATCTTTCAAGCCCTTTATTTCCTTAAATTCTATCCCTTTTCTGTTGGCAATGGCCACTCCATCGTTTATTTCTTTCAAGTGGTTAGCAATTAGCACCACATACGAGGGGCGGTCAAAAAGTTTTGCGAATCGGTAGGGAAAAACAGAGGAAGAGGGATGGCTGTTTGTGGGGGTGTTAGGACAACTTATGACAAGTCAGGACCTGCAGCCTCACGCTACTGCCTCGTGTATTTAAGAAGCAGTAGCTGATCGCAGATCGTCAGCCACAAATTTTTCAATAATGGAGAAGGTTGAGCACCGCGCAGTGATCAAATATTTGACCAAAGAAGGCAAGAATGTAAAAGAGATCCATGAACGCAAGGTTGCAGTGTACACCGACACCACCCCTTCCTATGCAACCATTGCTCGCTGGAATAGGGAGTTCCGCTATGGTCGTGAGTCCTTTGAATGTGCCCCTTGTCCAGGATGCTCGTTAGACGTGACCAACGAGGACAATGTGGCCCGTGTGGAGAGGATGATCCTCGAAAATCGACGGGTGAAGGTCGAAGAAATCGAGCGAGAACCTGGAATATCACATGGAAGTGTTAGCAACATCATCCACGACAATTTGGCCATTACCAAGGTCTCTGACTGTTAAGCCCCTAGAAACCTCTCGCCCCATAATCGACTTCGACGTCGTCAAAGTCCAAAAGGCCAGAGTTGCACAAGCTTTCCTGCGCGAGTGTGGATTCGAGGAGCTCAGCCATCCCCCCTTACAGTCCAGATCTGGCCCTAGTGACTAATTTTTATTCCGCCAGCTCAAGGCTGTACTGGGTGGACGATGGTTTGGGGACGATCAAGATGTCCAGCTCACCGACCAGGAGTGGATTGAACAGCAGTCGGGAGATTTCTGGTTGTCGGGAATACGAAGCTTCAGGGACAAGTGACGCAAGTGCATTGAAGTCGAGGGTAGTTATATTGAAAAATAATAAACCACTTTTCCTCATATCTCGTTTCCTTATATCTGAATTGCAAAACTTATTGACCGCCCCTTGTAGTTGTAGATATTTTATATATTTGCTGTCATTATTTAAATTATGCTCGGAAATTAGAACAATTTCGGGATTGTGGGATCTTATGATTTTGTTGCATTCCATACGTTTACATTAAGTAAAAAGATCTTTAAATTTCTGATATTTCTTATACTGGTAGCTATATTTAATTTTTATGTGCTTGCTTAACTTTAATTCCTCTTTCTTTGGGAGGGGATCTTGCCCTTTCGGATCTTTGATTTCTAAATTGTTCTGGGTTAGATTGAAGCAGGATTCGTGACAGATTTGGATCAGGCCTCATCTCAATGCTTTGAGTAAGTCTTCTCCAATATCAGCGTCGAAGTCTCACTTGTATTTACCTTTTATTACTTCTTTTATTAAATCTTCTACTTGGGATTTTCTCAGTATTGGTGCATATAGTGAGCCATAAGTCTTCATACATAAATCCTGGGTATTTTGTCATGGTTTAGTAGGCGTAGCATTTTCCGTCGCTTCCCCTTCAATTTTGATAGCTTTGGGCACAACGACGTCTCCTGGCAGGTCGCCTGTCTCCAAATGAGATTTCGTATCTTGAGTATGTCCTAGTTTGCGTAGACTTGGGGCACTAGAAGCCGAGCGAAGCATCGCCCCTACTTGAGTCATGCTTTTTATTTGACCATGGAACAGGTCACCTGTTTGTAAGCGTTTAAGAAACCACATCGGTTTGAGGCCGCTGTGGACCAACATCTTGTTAAGCTCCGAAGTCTAGCTGCCTGGTTTAATAATATTAGTGAAATGAGCATGCAAAATACACATTATCAGGTCAGGTCTCATATTCTAATCAATTTGGATCATGGTCTTTTCTAGTTCGGTCCTTTTCACCGCCTGTGCGTATGTGGTAGTAGACCTTTTATTTATTTCCTGAATCATTAGCTGTTTTTGTCAGTTATAAATGCCTTCTTAATTGGAAAAGTCATTGATATGATGCGATTGGAGTTGCCATAGTTAGGACAGCTTTTGTGCGAATTCATGCATTCCTTCTACGTGTGAACTGGTTCAGCGCACTCCGATCTTACCTTTTCTTCGAGTTTGCAGTCCTTTGTGGCATGCTTTTCCATAGCGTAGCACAAAAGGGAGATGTGCAGTGGAACAAAAACATCACGTTCTATATAGCTAGCGGAGACTTTCCAGTTGAACATGATTAGCCCGTTTTCAGCTGCTTTCGCGGCCATCTCCGTTGTCTGAAATGTCACTTTAAATACGGGCGTGTGTTCCTTACTGGGATAGAACAGTTTGAGGCCGCTTAATTTCAACCGCTATCACATGTTGTCTAGAAACACGTTGCTACCCACGTGCATCTTCACCTTGAAGCCGGGCGCATTGTCGCCCCACCTGAGTCAATATTTAACCAAGGAGTTTCATCCCTCCCCGTTTCGCCCCGTGCGCCGATCACGCCAGATTGAGTTAGGCTTATGGGCAGATAAGGTATTGTTCTCAGGCGTGGTTGGGCATTCCCTCGAAGCCCCCACTACATTGTCCCCTACGCCAAGGAGATGGCTCGACTATTTATATGGAAACTTTACCAATAAGAGCAGATTCAGATCCAGATTATCTTCGCGAGACATCCTGCCGATCCGGTCTCACCTTGTGCACCAGGGCCCTCTACCTCGAGATCCACCATCATTGTCCAGAAGAGGACAATATTCCTTGAGTGCCAAGGTTCAAGCCTTCAAGACGCCAAGTATCCATTCCTTCCCTGTTGTTCAAAAAGAGAACAACGTTAGAACAGCCATTGTTCTTTGAGCCCGTTGACAAGAGATGGTACTCACCCCCCCCCCCCTGTTGTTCAGAAAGAGAATAACATTAGAACAGCCATTGTTCTTTGAGCCCATAGACAAGAGACGGTTCTCATTCCCAAGACGTCACGTTAGGATCATTTATTTCCCCCCATGCGGCTGGGACTCGCCAGCGGACCGAAGATTCCTTCGCGTCGCCTTCCTCTGCACAACAACTTGTAATTACGTAAGCTGAACATTACCGTGGAGTATTTAACCTTTTTGTCAACCCTATCCTGTGCTTTAAATGGTTTAGCAAACCATCCCATCCCTTTAATTTTCATTTGTTTACCTTTTTAAATCTCTCCCAAATATTAATCCTCGGATTAGCCAGATATTCCCACGACCCTTTCCATTCTCTGTTTATGTAAACATTTTCTGTTTTGTGTGTTGTTGATAGTTTAATTAATGAAACTCTATTTTATTAATGATAGCAATATTATTATCCTTGAGCTCAGTTCCACTTCTTAAGCATATTGAAGATAAATAATATCGGTCAACCAGATAACCACGCACTCTAAATATAATTAAATAGTTCCCTCAACGAATAGTTATATATGGTATACCGTCGAGAGTTTATTCTACGATATATATATATATATATATATATATATATATATATATATATATATATATATATATATATATATATATATATATATATATATATATACTATTTTAATTTTGTGTCAGGTGTGGGGTTTAACTCTATATCTTTGCAAACACTGGTCTCACTCGAGTAAAGCATAGTGTTATTCGTTATAAGAATAGAGTATAGTAGTTCCCACTTGTTTTAACGATTGCTATCCCTTTTTTTGAAACTTAAGAAGCTGGAGTAGCTCAAGGAACTGTTATAATAATTTGTTTGTGTTTTTTGTGTGATTTTAGTCATTGGTTATCTAGATCGAGAAACCAATTACGAATAGGTCAGTGCCCATATTTAGGTAGGCTAATTCTCTAGAAGGCATAATTCTTATTGCAAGGAATTTAGTTGGTTAACTATTGCGCTCCCAAGGGTAAATATGACTCAGTTCGAAATCTTCAAAGCGCAAGGAGAATCCTTGGGACTTTCCGGAAGAGAATTAATTGAGTACGTTCAAGAGGAGCAAAGAACGGAAAGAGAAAAGTTAAGAGAAGAAAGAGAAAGAGAAATCCAACGAGAAGAAAGAAAGGAACGGAAAAGACAAGCTGAGCTTCACCATCAGTTTGAAATGGCTCGTGTAGAAGCCGAAATACAATCAGCCAGCTCACGTTTAGAAGCCCCGCCCAATCTCCTACTTAAGCTCTCCAATTTCAGGGATGGAGAGGATTTCGGAGCATTTTTAGCCCACTTTGAAAAGATCCTCGAAATCAATAACATGGATCTGGAGGCTGAAGGTGTAGTCAGATTACTTCCACTGTTAAATTGTAAATTGCGCGAGATTTTCATATCTTTAACATTTGAATGTATAATTAACTACAGCACCTTAAAAGCTGAGGTATTGGCCGCTCAAAATATGACTCCCGATTTCTACCGCCAAGAATTTCGAGGAGGTCGTATTAAACCCAGACAGGCGTTCCGTTAATTCGGATACATTCTTCGGAGGAATTTTAAATTCTTGTTAGAATCCTCAAAGGTTGATCCTAACTACTAACTACGAGTCCTTAACAGACTTCGTGTTGCGGGATCAATTTTTGGCGTCTCTCCCGACGGAGATCCGCACGTTCATCAAGGATCGTCGGTGCCAGACCTTTAAAGAGTGTACCGAAGAAGCGGATGTCTATGCCACAAGCCATAGTTTATACCTCAAGGAGAATCGAACTTCTCACCAACCCCCCAACCAGGAAAGAAGGAAGGATTCGCGCCCCTTCCCAGGAAAGCTGACGAAGTTTCCGGGACCCGTAATACCCCAAAACTTCTTTCCCCAAACCAACAACGTGACACCAAACCTCCCGTTAAGATTTCTCCTCCATCACTCTTTCCGAAGCGACCAATCATATGCTTCACCTGTGGTGTAGAAGACCACATGAGCTGGAATTTCCCCCAAAATTCTAGGCTTAAAAGCGGACTAGCCCACCAAGTTCACTAGATTAATGCCACCCCGGCCTTCCCGGTGGTGCAGACCCAAGCAGCAACTTCTCCCCCTCCGTCAGGCCACCAAGTAAATTTTATTTTTGACAAAAGTTCACCGGGAACTTTGAAATTTGAGGAGGGCAGCGTGAGCGGCTGCCGAGTATCGACTCTCGTCAGGGACACAGGGTGCACATGTTTCATCGAGTCCGACGAGCTCGTCCCCCCTGTGGACCATAACCACTAAAAAATTGCGATGGTACATGACTACCTTGGGCGGGCGAACCGATTCCCCGTCGTTAGATGTTACCTGCAGTGTCAATATTATGATGTCTGGGCTGAAGTCATTTCCGCACCCATACAGTTCTGTTCCGTACTTATAGGACAGAGCCCCCAATTAAGTCCCGACCCTGTGTCTCGGGCCGCCCTTCCTCGAGGCCGAGCTAAGAAAGAAGCCCAGGAGCCCATCCCTCTCAGAACCCCGATACCATCCGAATTCTCGGAGATCCTTAACCAGGACTTTAGGACGGCACAAAAGGAGTGTGAAATACTAACACCCTTATCAGATAAGGCCCAAGACAAGGACACGGAGACTGTACGTGGACCCAAAGGAAAAAAAAAACCAACGCGCCCATGGAGATACGTTCGTACCACTGGACGAAACATCGGCGCTTGAAGAGGATTACCCCGCGGAGTCCCTTAATGTAATACAGACAGTGTGCATCCAACCTGATGCTTATTTCCCTCTTCCTTCCCTACCAGGCGAGTCTTTTGAACTCTCTGACATGGATATCGACGCCCAGCTAACATCACATCAAAAGAGTCAGCTACAAAAACTATGATGTGAGTTCGACGACGTCATTTCAGAGAAGCCTGGATGCGCTACTAGTTTCGAGCATGATATTAAATCAACAACCTTAGACCTCATCCGTTCAAAACCCTATCCCATGCCGATTCATTTACGCCAAGCTTTTAACGCTAAAGTTGATAATTTAATTAGTTTAGACATAATAGAACTGTCCACCTCTAGTTATTGTGCCCCAATCGTCATTGTCAAGAAACCTGAGGGCTCTTATCGGATGTGCATCGACTTCCGGAAGTTAAATTCGGTAACTGTGTTTGACGCCGAGCCCATCCCGTTGATAGACCAAAACCTCCACCTTTTTGAAAACGCTAAGTTCATCTCAGAACTCGATTTGTGCAAGGCGTATTATCAAATTCCCCTCCAGCCCGATGTGAAAGCATATACCACCTTTGCAACGAAGAAAGGCTTAATGCAATTTAAGTGCCTTCCTTTTTGGCCTCGTGACTGCTTGTAGCAACTATAACTGTCTCATGAGAAGGTTGTTAGATGGACTTCCGAATGTATCCTTTTACTTCGATAATATCTACGTCGCTACTTGTGAATAGAGTCACCATTTAACCCCCCTATTAGCTCTCTTGGAGCGAGTGCGCGAAAATGGCCTCACCATTGGCCCCAGCAAATGCCATTTTGCCTACGAAACCATAAAATACTTGGGTTTCAAAATAGGACAAAGGCAGTTAAGTCCCCAAGAGGACAAGATTAAGGCAATCGCCGACATGCCCCTCCCGAATACTAAGAAGCAATTAAGATCATTCCTAGGATCAGCTTCTTACTATCGGCGATTTGTCCTGAATTTTGCTGCAATTTTGGCGCCCCTCAGCTCCCTTTTAAAAAAGAATTCCCCCGATCGTCTACGTTGGAATGATGTCGCTGTTCTCCATTTTAATCAGCTCAAGATTAAGCTCATTTCTGCCCCCATTTTAAAGTTGCCCAACCCGGAAAAATCCTTTGGGATTAAGACCGACGCGAGAAACGAGGCAATTGGAGGTGTACTCCTTCAATATGAGGATGACGGAACGAGTCATCCAGTTGCATATGCTAGTAGCCAATTATTACCACGTGAAGAGAGATATGCCACTATAGAGAAGGAAGATCTATCAATTATCTGGGTTATAGACAAATTTAAAATGTGCTTGATAGGAAAAGAGTTTCAGATTGGAACTGACCACCGCCCGTTGGCCTATATTCGGAATGTACGACACTCCAACGGCCGAATTATGCGCTGGAGTTTACTCTTGCAAGAGTACCAATTTAAGATAAATTATATAAAAGGTTCCGATAACCAGGTCGCTGACGCACTCAGTAGGAATGCGTTACCAAATAGTGTAGATTAATTGTATTCGTAGGATTAGGATCTCCATGTATGTATATACCGTCTTGTAGGACTTAAATTAGATTCTCTTGTAATAGAATATTTTTAATGTATATGTCTGAATTTTGTAACGCTTAATGTCTATTTTTTTTCGTATGTATATATATTTGTACCCATTAAATTACGTATAAATTATTTTGTCCCATATGTACTAATTTTATATCATTTCATTACTCCATGTTCCTTTTATGATTAAGTTTGTATTAAAGGTTAGTTTCCCCTATAATCAAAAGATCAAAATAATCATATGTATTAAGGTAATACTAGTTAGGTGCATGAAGGTACGGTCGGTCAAGAAAACGAGTTTCCCACGACGGAGCTCTATCGTTGTCATTCTCTCTTTTTTTTCGAAGTGACAACTTCCCCCGGAATGGAGGGGTGTGATAGATCGGTTTGAGGCCGCTTAATTTTAACTGCTATCACATGTTGTCTAGAAACACGTTGCTACCCACGTGCATCTTCACCTTGAAGCCGGGCGCGTAATCGCCCCACCTGAGTCAATATTTAACCAAGGAGGTTCATCCCCCCCCATTTTCGCCCCATGCGCCGATCACGCCAGATTGAGTTAGGCTTATGGGCAGATAAGATATTGTTCTCAGGCGCGGCTGGGAATTCCCTCGAAGCCCCCACTCCATTGTCCCCTACGCCAAGGAGATGGCTCGACTATTTATATGGAAACTTTACCAATAAGAGCAGATTCAGATCCAGATTATCTTCGCGAGACATCCCGCCGATCCGGTCTCACCTTGTGCACCAGGGCCCTCTACCTCAAGATCCACCATCATTGTCCAGAAGAGGACAATATTCCTTGAGTGCCAAGGTTCGAGCCTTCAAGACGCCAAATCCACAAGGCCTCCCCTTTTGTTCAAAAAGAGAACAACGTTAGAACAGCCATTGTTCTTTGAGCCCGTTGACAAGAGACGGATCTCACCTCCCCCCCGCTGTTGTTCAGAAAGAGAATAACATTAGAACAGCCATTGTTCTTTGAGCCCGTAGACAAAAAATGGTTCTCACCCCCCTGTTGTTCAGAAGATAACAACGTAGAACAGCCATTGTTCTTCAAGCCCGTTCGTCAAGAAACGGTTCTCATTCCCAAGACGTCACGTCACGATCATTTAATTTCCCCCCATCTGCTGGAACTCCCTAGCGGACCGAAGATTCCTTCGCGTCGCCTTCCTCTGCACAACAACTTGTAATTACGTAAGCTGAACATTACCTTTGAGTATTTAACTTTTTTGTTAACCCTATCCTGTGCTTTAAATGGTTTAGCGAACCATCCCATCCCTTTAATTTTCATTTGTTTACCTTTTTAAATCTCTCCCAAATATTAATCCTCGGATTAGCCAGATATTCTCACGACCCTTTCCATTCTCTGTTTATGTGAACATTTTCCGTTTTGTGTGTTGTTGATAGTTTAATTAATAAAACTATTTTATTTATGATAGCAATATTATTATCCTTGAGCTCAGTTCCACTTCTTAAGCGTATTGAAGATATATAATATCAGTCAACCAGATAACCACGCACTCTAAATATAATTGAATAGTTTCCTCAACGAATAGTTATATATGGTATACCGTCGAGAGTCCATTCTACGACACTCACCATTGCGCTTCTTAAATTGGCACGCCTAGTCGATTTTAGCCCATTCCTGTTTATCCCCAATTTTCTTTTTTATTTAATCTGCATTGTGCGTTTCAACGATGCGCCAACAGATGATCGATCTTTGTGCGGCTACTTGCGGAGGAACTTTAGGTATGCACTCAGTAAGTTGCCCAAGTCCTGATTTGTGTTGTAGACGGCTATTTATCCGTATGCCTGAACTTTCAGTCGGCAAAACGCGATTCCCAGCTTGTAGTAGTCGACTTCGAAAACTTTCTTGTGCGCGGGCTTCTGGCATAACTCTTTGAGCCGAACCAGAACGAGATTTCCGCCGTTGGGGTCTTCCATGACGGCCTCAACCGCGGCTATTCCTATTTCAAACCTAGCAGGACCTTATCGAGATGGCGTGTACCAGGTCCTGTATTTCTCTGGTTCACCCTTATCTTCCCTAAATAAATAAATTGACTACCAGGGTCCTCCAACTTGTCCTGACCACTCCGCCTTAGAGTGAGGCCCCCTTCTTCCCGCCACCTGCGGGGCTTTCTTACGGGATTCAGACTTGTCAGAGGCAAGTGAATTCTACAGAACTTAAAGTGGCATAAAGTTAATCAGAACCATAGATGTGCTGCTGACATGGGAGCAGGCATATTCGCGATAAACATTTCGGCTATACAAAAGGCTTCTTGAAATTTTCCTTTTTAGAGAAATGGATGGTTGCCTTGTTTGTATATGTAACGCTACTGAAAAAGATTGAGGAACTCCAGGATACTTCTCTAGAGGATTAAGGAATTCTTATTATTTTCCTAACCTAACCGCATTGACTAGAATGTTATTGTTCATTTATCCCCCCAAATTAGAAAGGGTCAAATCCACAGGCAAAATTCACGTTTTCTCCATTTTCTGTTGAAGTTAAAAGTTAGATTATACAAAAGATTTCTTGAAATTTTCGCTTTTAAAAGAAATAGATCGAAGCTTCGTATATGTAACGTTCCTGAAGAGGGTTGAAGAACTCTAGGAGACTTCTCCTTAGTGGATTAAGGAATTTATATATTTTTCTTCTCAGGAAAATCCCGCATCAAATTTTGGTTATATCCTTTACATCTTGTCTACTTTATAGATCCAGGATTATGATGATCCTTATTTTATTACATCCAATACAAACACTACTGGTATAAATTTATTCATACAATATAATACCACTGAGATGTATTAGCAGACATTAAGTAGGTAGGGTTACTTTAGGAGAGTTGCACACCCTCCCTTCATTGATAGCTTAAAACAATCTTCATATTTGAACATCGGTTTGGTTCGAATAAAACTTACTGATTCCTTTTAAACCTAATAAATTAATGATACCAATTTTAATAATCATGATCCATCGTAAAAGAAAAGCCGTCACTTCTAAAAATAATAGGAGACTTGAAAGTAGGATTATAATAGAAAAAATATTTAACTATATTTAACAACACCCTCTGTGAATAAACATGCTCATTGCAACCCCTCGGGGCCGAATTGTCAGAGTAGACTTTCATGTAAATATTGGCCAATAGGGAAGCAATCGGAAGTGGATGCCAAGCTTCAACTCTTCTAGCCTTATCTACTTGTGCAAATCTTTGCTGCTTGTGTTCTCCGCCAGGAGAGCGTTTTTCCCTGCTCCATCAAATAAGCCTGCCTCTCCGCCCATCTAAAATTCTGCGATACATTAATTGACGCGCACCCCTTCCTTCTCCCCTCGTTTTCATCTGTGCTGAAAGGTGGATGGATAATGAGTGTGGAATGATCTGTCTGGTGCCAGAGAGCCGCCAATTTCCCTTGTTACCTTCAAACGTGTCTTGAAGACCCACCTCTTATCTCAAGCCTGATCTTAGTTGGAAGAGATGCCCCGCCTCCTATAAGGGTTAGTGACCATAAAATCGCTTAATAATAGTTGTAATTTTGCAATAGGTAACCTTTTCATTTTTGACTCCTTCGTTTAAATGAGATGGACATGGATGGATCCTAATAGCATAAATGAATGAACATTTTCGAGTAATTTGGCAACCCGCAATTATCGGCAATTTCAATGTCTTCTATTTAGGACCTCCGTAATTATTCTCTAACCGTAATAGTTTGGTTTCTATGTCGAGTAGGTGTAATTCCTATTGTACTGCTGGATTTTATCTCCATTTCATATTCTAAAGATTTCATTGATTGCGCTTCATTAAGAGTAACGTAAAATCTTTTTAAGTATAAATATGGCAGTGTCGCATAAACAAATAAACATCGATACAACATCGATCTTTAAAATAAAAGAATCAACCTTCCGTACGTTTGCTTTCTTTCTTACATAATTATGAGGCTTTCCTCAACGAGGGTCTTTTTTTTAGTTATATTTTAGTTTAATATATATATATATATATATATATATATATATATATATATATATATATCTCAAAGTAGCGCGAGAGAATGATGAAAATGAATCCATTAAACCACATTGAAAGAGAAAACGAAATAATTTTTCCCTGCAGTAATATTTTTATTACCTTTTTGCGAAAAAAATCTTATGCTACGTTAGTGTACTAACGGCAGTCTTTTAGCTGTGATCAAAGCGGTGCTCGCTGGCTCAGTGTCCATGGTTCGAATCGCTTCCGTACACGGATTTTTTCGAAAAAAGGTAAGAAAAATATTACTGCAAGGAAAAATTATTCCGTTTTCTCTTCCAATGTGGTTTGCGGTATTCATATATATATATATATATATATATATATATATATATATATATATATATATATATATATATATATATATATATATATATATATATATATATATATATATATATATATATATATATATATATATATATATATATATATATATATATATATATATATATATATATATATATATATATATATATATTCTGAAACGCACATGTCGCTCTCCTATGTACACATGAATGGCCACACTACATGAAATAAACAAACTAATACCACTCAACACATACACCCACATACATACGCGTACATATATATGAAAGACAATAAGCTGCGATGATATTAAGATACCTCTCAGCCTTCGACCACTCAGCCAATACCTATCCACAGATAAGTTAACAGTTACATGAACAGCGCGTTTCCATAAACACACAATTCTCCTCTCACCCCTCATCCTACCACCGCCACAGCGTACCCATTACTACTATTAACATGCCAGGCATCGGGGTCTAGCCACCGAAATATAGGAAATATATGAAATATAAAGGAAAGGGCTAAGTCATTTCCTTTATCTATGAGAAGTGGAATAGAGATCCTCCTCGAAGACATACTCAAGCTCGAACAAGAGCGAAAAGAGGAGATCAATCCCAACCTCACTACTAAACTCTCCGCAGAGTCGAATAAACGCCGCGGCCACAGCCGGAGTTCCCTTATCATATCTCAATTGAGGCAGGCTGCAAAAGAACTCAGAGAGAACGAGGAAATTGTCATCCAGAGAGCCGATAAATCCTTAATCTATATAATCCTGAGCCAAGAAGAATCCCTCAACAATATGAAAACAATACTGCATGACACCACCGAATTCAAGAATATAACCCGGAATCCCACTAACGATTTTAAAACGAAGCTCAATAAACTCATTAGAAAAAATAACACCACCACCAACCCTATGAAGATTCCTCTAATTGAAGGCGACTTCAGGATGGGTTACGCCTACGTCAATGTTAAAAAGCATAACCTGGAAATCCCCTTCGCCACATCATAAATCAAACACCAAGCCTGACTTATCACCTAGCAAAATTTCTCAACTCTATCATCGTGTCTTACATCCTTTCAGATTACACGGTGCCCTCCTTTTCAACTCTTCTACATATCCTCCAGACTTCTGAACCAGCATCCGTACTATCTTCTATGGACGTAGAATCTCTATTGACAAATGTTTCCGTCTATGAAACCATCGAATTAATAATCAATGCTATCTACCATACTTGAGGCTCCACACCCCTCACCATTCCCGAAGACATATTGCGACAGATCCTCCAAGCATGGACAAAAAAGTCCCGTTCTACGGTCCCGACAGGAAAATGTACGTGCAAATTGATAGCGTCGCGATGGGGTCACCCCTTGGCGTCCTCTTTGCCAATTTTTACACGCTCTCAGTTGAGAACAAGATTTTCAAGAGCAATATAGTGCCCAAACCTCCCATCTACGCGCGCTATATTGATGACATAATTTTCAATACGAATAACCTTGAACAACTGAACAGCCTAGTTGAAACATTCAAGAACAACTCGTGTCTGAATTTCACCCAGGAAACGAAAGATGAAGGATCTCTTCCCTTTCTTGATATCCTCATAAGTCCCAGGAGTCCTAATTTGTGACAAAAGTATACGTTAAGGCCAGGAACCTGGGCTTCTGCTTAAGCGGCCCTTCTGAGTGTCCTGAACGTTACAAGATATCAGTCATCAATGCCTTAGTTAACAGGGGAATTTCTCATTCATACTCGTGGACGGTTGTTGATCACGAACTTAAGAGGGTTTCCCGAGTTCTCATTAACAACGGCTATCCACAAGAATCCATCGACGCCACCATGAAAGAGAAAATGAACTTGGCCTCTGGTCATTGCGTCAGGTCTACTCCGAAGAAGAGTAATGTCTACCTTCATTACAAGGCCAATATGAACATCGGCTACCCTGAAGACGAAAAGGCTCTCAAAACCATTATCCATCGTAACGTGACCCCAACCGACCCTAATACGGCTATTAATCTAATTATATTCTACAAGACCAAGAAAACAAGTAGTTGCATCATGAAGAACAGCTGTCTCCTTCCAGGAGACTAACGTTGTGTACGAATTTTCATGCAAAGTCGATGACTCCGAACACTGCAATTTAACCTACATCAGCGTAACCTGCACAACCCTGTCAAGGCGACTGACAGCTTTCCTTCAAGATTGCACGATTAAAAAACACGCCCACTCTCATGGCACTACCCTTACCCGTGAAAAACTGAATCAGGACACCTCCATCATCCCGAGACTCCAAAATAGCAGAAGATTGCGGATGGCCGAAACCGTCATCATTCAAATGAAGAAACCGGTAATTAACGTGCAACTTCTCCCGTTAAAAGAAGTACGTTATCAAACTTCATTTTTCTTTGACTCCTTTGCTTAGAGAACTACATCGAAACGACAAATAGTCAGAAATGAAATGAAAAGAAAGGTGGGAGACAAAGAACAGCTCTTCGGACCCTCTACCCACCGCCCCTTGGCGTTCATGGAGCGGCCAAGGAGGGAAGGGGGAGGCCCAGTACTCATTTATAGACCACCATAGTGACACATTCTGGAGCCAAAGTAGGCTCCGACCACTGTGAGTACGACGGTTAGGAGTGAGAGGAAGAGGAAGAAGAAGGTTTTAGGATAGAACAGCGGAGAAAATAGTAGGAGAAAAAAGTTGACTTAGTCATGGGACAAACAGCTTAACGTTGAATCCGAACCATGAGGTGTCGCTTGTCTCTAACTATAACCTTACAGTTTATCGTGACCGCTGTCCCACGTATCACTGTGAGTCCCGTGTGCGAATGTGACAGTAAAAACGAATAGATGCTGAAGGCTGAAGAAAGTAAGTGGTTTGCAAAGAGATGCTAATTGCCTGGAAGTCAGGCTTATCTCTGTCCATTTTAGGTAGTAGAGCTAGCATGATAAAGTTAAAAAGTAGTATTGGTATTTATGAGGCGTTCAAACCGTTATTAGTAAATATTCTTACTAAAAACTGGTGCAGGTTTCTATCTCTCTATCTATTTTTACGTATTCCTATCCTAGTTATAATTGACTCTATGATATTCTCTAGTGTTGCTTCGGTTAATTAATTACTCTTAGTCGTCGTCGAGTATTATTCTTTATCTCTAGGTGTAGATTTCTTCTTTGTCTTCTTCTTCTCCCTCATCTATTCTTGGGAAACTTGGAAATAATCTGTGTGATCCCCATCCTTCTCTTTGGGCAATTTGGTTGGTTAATTCAACTCCTACTTTATTCTGTGTTTTTTCTAAGACATTTCTTGCTCTTTTGGAAATTATTCTGTTAAATGGCTTTATCCTTGCCTCCCTATGCTGGTCTCGTAAACTTCTTCTTTTTCCTCTTCTGGTGTTTGTTATTAAGTAGAAAGCTTTGTTTTAGACTTTTTGGAGTCTTAATAGATTCCTTCTCGATATCATGTACATCGCGATGGTTAGATAAATAATCGCGGACTGTACTATGGCTTGATAAACTTTTCTCTTGTTTTTCATGCTTAGGTTAACTTGCTTGTACAGTAATGCCAGGCCGCTCTTCCCTCGATTTACCCTTTTAGTTACGTGCTTTTTATAACCTGATTTCGTAATGGTTTGTCCAAGCACCTTACATTCTTTGTCATATCTGTAGCGCAGTCCTTCTACATATACATTTGAGATGCTCCTCCTGTACACGGGTACTATTTTAAATTTATCCCTGTTGGTTTTAATTTTCCATTTTTCTTCGTATCTATTAATGTTTCTTATCTCTTTTGCACTCATCTTAGCTTGCATTGAGCCTTTCGTGTAGAGGCAAACTATGATTTGAGTGACATCCGCCTTGTGGCAAACCCGTAGTGAGTTCGAATATTTCTCCCTGATGTCGTCCTATTTCTACATAAGCATGTCTTTCCATTACATAATTACATAAAATCCTTTTGATGTTGTTGTTCATTTCTAATCTGAGTATCTTGAGTTGTATACCCCTCTGCCATACATTGTCGAATGCCTTGGACACGTCCCGGCGTACGATGTCTACGCTTATTTTCTCTCTCTTTGCTTTCGCTATCTTTTTGAGGATAACTCCAAGGGCTATCTCCTTGCTTCTCTTTTTCCTGAAGCCAAATTGGCAGCTGTTTCTTTCGTCATTATCATCGAGGAATTTGGACAGTTTGATATTTATTATTTTTTTTAATACCTTACCGATGAAATCTAGTTATCCACTTGATCTGGGGGTTTTCCCGCCTTGGGGATGAATATCATCTTCGCCACTTTCAGTTCATCAGGAAAGTATCCCGTGTTCAAGCACGCATTGAAGGCGTTTCTCACTCTCTCCAGTATGTTCAGGGGTGCTTTGATTTAATTTAATCTGGTGAGTCCCAATCTGCCTGGGGCTCTCTGTCGGAAGTTCTTTATGGTTTGTTTTAATTCCTCAGATGTAATGCTTGCGTCTATTCCGTCGTTGTTGTTTCTCCTTTCCTCGACAAAGTAGAAGGGGTATGTCATTTCGATCTCTCCATTGAGTTCGTCTACGATCTGATGTTCGAATTCAATGTCATAGTCCTCATTCTCGTGAATACATTTCTCCAGTGTTCTCTAAATAATGCCTCTATTTCTTTCTCATCTTCTAAAATATTGTTCCCTGCATCTTTAATTTTCATTTTATCCCTGGTTGTCGGAGTCTTTAATCCGTATATATGTTTCCAAAATTCCACTTGGTGATGTTTCCACAGCTATTTTCTCGATGTGCTGATCCCATTTATCTTTCTGTTTTTCCTAAATTAGTGCTATTAGTTCTCTTTTCTGTCTCTTGAGTGCGTTGTATGCTTCCCTTGATGTTCCGAATCTTCTTATATTTTCTGCCGCCCGACCGATCTCCTCGATCAAAGCTACCATTTCTGGTATTCACCTAAGTTCTTTAATGGTTTGGAACGAATTAATTGGGACGGCCCCCTTCACTGCCCTTTTAATTGCTTCTCTGATCTTATCCAACTCCTCGTCGATTTCTTCTAGAGTGGCTTCCCCGAGCGAGCTGGTCACATACGTCTAAAGTAATTCTTTTTAATTATCCCAATTTCATCGGTTCGAGCCCGTTTTCCTGTAACATGCTGTTGACTGTTGTCGCATAACTCCTAAGGTTAGCTATGTTCATCACGTAGGTATGTAATATAAAAGTAAGTATTTTTACGTTGAGAATACTATCCAAATTAATCTGAGTTGCCGGTCCTTGTTGGTCACTTTTTATCATTGCTGCGTATGAGTTTTTATTTACATTCGTATTATTTCTGTTCGACTCTGATTCTTTTCTCTTTATAATTTCTCTTCTTTTGGGACAGATCATGGCCATAGTTCTGTGTCCCCTTTGGCAGTTAATGCATCTTTTAACTGTGTTGTTGCAGTACAGATTATAAGGTCTTTTGGGCGTCAATTTTGCGTCGTATGTTCTTTTAACGCATACCATCTGAAGCATTTATGTATGCTTGTGAAGACGTCTCTTTGTAGGTGGGCGGATGGGATCCTCATCTTGAAAGCGAGAAGTCCCTGTTCCATGATCCTTGAAGCCATTTCGATAGATTCGCAAATGACATTGAAAACGTGAGTATGCTCTTTAAATTTGACCACCTCTGCTATTTTGAGCTATTTCTGTCTCTCCTGAAGTTCTTTTTTTATTTCTTGGCATGAGTGCTCTCCTCCCCATGACTCGATTTTTCGGCAGATGACACTTCTGTTAGCCGTGATTTGTGGTGGTACTTTAGCTTCCAAATCGAACTTCCTTAGTGTAATGCTTCCAGAAGATGACAGTAGCTGTTCTACGTCTTTATTTTCTAGGCAAATAACTGTGAATACAGATGGTGTTTCAATGCATTTGATTAGTGGTATCTCCAGATCTATAAATATACATTAAACTACCTTTTGTGGTGATCTTTTCCTTCCGTTGGGTATGAGTTTCAGGGGAAGCCTTTTGAAGCCTGGTGTGTCAATCTTCCCGGTAGGCGTCCCCTCTCCGAGGAAAGGGGTTCTTCTGTCTATCTTCAGCTGTGGAGTCTTAATCAGTCTCCCATAGTGGGAGGAGCCCCTCTATCTGTTCTAGTTCTATCTCGCCTACCTTCCAATTTTCGCACTCTCCTTGGTCAACCCTACCTATCTGAGCCTCGCCCTAACAGTGGTCCACAGTTGGGTTCTGGCTCATGACCGAGAATCGGCCCCCCTTTTCTGGCCCCCTAAGAGGGTCTCCTGCAGGGATCAACTATTTCTTACTACCAATTGCAACTCAGACCTTGCCAGTGACCAAGTTATGTAGTGCTAGTGAGAAGTAAGTTTGAGGGTAAAAGAATGAAAAAAGAGTCAAAAATTTAGAATAAGGAAGAGCAACCCCTTTGGGGTGGCTACTTCGCTCAAGAGGAACAGGAAAGATCTCTAATCAGCCCCAGGAGCGCATATATTTCTTTTTAGAAGTTTTCCTGAGAAGACGTCTACTTTAGTTCCTGCCTCAAAATTTTCCTCATTTACCTGTGATAGCCTTTACCAGTTCGCAGCGAAAGAGCAAGCGTACAAACTAAGTAAATCGACAAATAGTGAGATTTATGATTTATGATCATAAAAGAGAGAAAGAATGGGTGTGATAGTAAGAGAGGTAAAATATAGAAAAAGTGTTATTTTAGTGTGCCAGTACGTCTGGCTAGGGCTTTTTATGCGCTTCTGTGATGTTTCCGTGCATGTTGTTTAAAGCATTCAAGCATTTTTTTTCGAGTTTTTGCTTCTTTCTTGTAGATAGAGTTAACTCGGTTTCTGGAGTATTTGTACATAAGTTTCTCTTTACGAATGTCTAAGTCGTTTATATTTGTTTTATTGTCGCTTTGAATTATTGTTGTCCACTAAGGATCTTTTTATTTTGTTTTGGTTATTTATTTCCACTACGGATCTTTTTATTTTTGTTTTGATTATCTTTGTCTACTACGGATTTTTTTTAAGGTTTAATTCAGCATCCTATTTACTTGGATATTTATCTATAAATTGGTTCAATATCTTCTTGCAACCGCTGTTGGCTGCTGGCAAATCCTTGAGGTAGCGTCTGTTCGGGTGGTCAAATTCGGGTATTCCTATGGTCTGTATAATTCTTTCTGGTAAATATTATTGAATATTTCTCCATATTGCTGTCGCTATTTTGTGTAGCGTTACATTCAGAGGCTCAAATTCCAGGAGATCGTGTAGCCTAAATGATGGTATGCAGTCCAGTGAACTGACGTCCAAGATGAAGCGTAGTGCTTGATTTTGTACTACCTGTGCCATTCGAGTTTGCGTCTTGCTTGCCAGATGTAATGGGACGGCGGGGTATTGCAAGATCGGTCTGACTATGGCCAAATATAATTTATTTTTGTTGTGGAAGGAGAGCCTTTTGAACCTGTAAAGCTGCCTTAGTCATATTTTGGCTTGTGAACCTTCTCCTTGATATGGTCATTATAACCATTTGATGTGATTTTTGTCCCAGAACTCGGCCTTCTCGGGTGTATGTATAGTGTTCACCATTTGCCCGAATGTCGGCCGTTTTGGTACGTCCGATAGGGAGAATCTTAAATATATCCATGTTCGTGCGGATCTTGTTTCGTTTCTCATAGAGGTTAAGATAACTGATTTCATCAGTTGTCCTGTTTGCAACGTCTATAGGAGCTCGGTAGTCGCTTGTGATTATTTGAGATATATCGTCAGCTAGCTAGACATATATAGCGTAATCTTGAGTAGCAAAAGGGAGGTCACTCGTGTAGATGGTATATATCGTTGGGCTTAGACATCTCCCTTAAAGCACCCCGGCGTTCATTGAAAGGGTCGTCCTTCGTGATCGTTGATAATCACAGAGGATTCTGATGGTATTGGTTTCCATCTTAAGATTACATAATTTCTTCTTTAATCCAGGTTCCCACACTTTATCGAATGCAAAAGACACGTCCCTGAGTACGACGTCTACACTCTTATCTTCAGCATTTGCATTTGCAATAAATTCTGTCATTAAGGCAAGGAAAGTTTCCGTACCAAGGTCTCTACGGAAACCATGTTGTTGCATATTGTATCCCTGCCTTGTTTCTAGGTGGTTCTTTAGCCTATCGTTCGGAAGTTTTTCTAGTAGTTTCCCAATAAATTCAAGTAGAGATATGGGTCTATAACTTTTTACTTCCTTTTTTGGCTTCTCTGGTTTTAAGATGAAGATCATTCTGGCCCTTTTAAGTAGATCTGGGAAGTATCCAACGTTTAAACAGGCATTAAAAAGACTTAGTATGGCTTCATTGATGTTTGGTGGGGCATTAACTAATTCCGCCTTGGTGATGCCTGATATGCCAGGGGCCCTCTGTTTAAAGTTCTTTAAGGCTGTCACATACTCTTTATGTGCGAAGGGTTTTCCTTCGGCGTCTGCTCGTCTAGGATTATCGACGTAGTGGTATGGTGTTATGGTTGTACCTCACTCTTCCAGGTATAAAAAGACCCTCTCCTCATATTTCCAGTCAAAATCGCCATTTTCCTCCTCCGTGATGTCGAATTTACCCTTCTAGTGCTCTCTGAAGTGGCGTTATATCTCTTGATCCACGGTGATTGTTATTCTAGCAGCTGTGATGGTAGCATTAATCTTATTTTGCTGAATGTCACTTAATCTTCTAATCTGGCACCAAAATTTTGGGGGGTTGGCTTCCAGGTCTATTCTATCAATGATGCCGTCCCAGATCGTCTTAGATTCATGGCTGATAAGATTTTTGATTTCCATGCGCAGGTTTCTAAGTTCACGGTATCGTTCTGCCGTGTTCCTGTTCTCGTTTATCTCAGTAATAAGTTCCTCCAGCCTATCTTTCCTTGGCGCAATCTCCTCATTCCATCGTGGAGCAAGGAGAGTTTTGTATTCAACCCTCGGGATAGCTACTCTATCTGCTTCCTTAATCTTGGTGATAACGTCTTCGAAGTGTCGATCTATGTCTTCGAGGGTATACCAGTCCAGTGTTCTACTCAATATTCTTGAAGGACTCTCCTGTATTCGGTCAACCTCACCTGGATAGGTGAGGTTGAGATTGAACGCCGTGGTGTAGCCGGCTTCCCTGCAACGAGCGTTTAGGTCGCCGATAAGAATTACTGAAGTTCTTTCTGAACAGGTGGAGGAAATTAGGTATGGGCAGATATTATTTTCTTGGTGGCTGATACCCTACTGTTATAATTAGATCGTCGATAAGTGTACTATTTTTTATCGCGAGGTACGATTCCTCCAAATTACTTATTTCCTTGAATTTGATGCCCTTTCGCACTGCGATAGTGACGCCGTCGTATCTTCCATTCGAGTGGCTAGTCATGATGGTGATGTGTAGTTGTGTAGTTTTATAGGGTCGGTTTCTGCATTAAGTTCCTGTTCAGAAATGAGGACGATATCTGGGTTTACCTCACTGATTATATTGTAGTAAATATTTTTTTCCTTTCCAACCATTTACGTTTAGAGAAAAGATCTTCAGTTTATTGATGTATCTCGTCGCGTAGTTCCTATTATTCCCCGTGAAGGTTTGATACTTTTGCTCTTTCAACGCGTGCGGGGGACCTCACTCTGGCGGATCTCTTCTCTTTAAATTGATCATGGGATAGGTTAAGACACGATTTGCCACAGATCTCGATCCTGCCTTGCCTGAGTGCCGAAAGCATTTCTTCCTCACTGATGTCAAAATCGTATTCCAACTTGTACTTTCCCTTGAGCATTCCTTCAATGATATCTTTACCTTTTACCATCTTGGAAGTGAGGCCGATGGGGAGGCATATACTCATAGGTTTAGGTCGGAAGACTTGTAAATAGCGAGGATTGTTTGGTCTTCTTAGGGCTCCTGGGTTTTTGGCTCGCCTTTTAAGAATCATTATCATCTCGTTCAGGTTGGTCGGTCTCCATTATTGTAAGGGTGTTAGACGTGCTAGGTTTGTTTAGTCTTGGATCTAGAGATCTTCAGCGTTTTCTTGCAGTAGAAGTAGGCCTACTTCCTGTCTGAGTGTGGTACAGTTCGGTTGAGGAAAAATTATTAGGAAACCACATCGGTTTCATCTCATTCTGCGTCAAAATACGATTCAACTCGGTAGCGTAGCAAATGGTTCTGCGATGTTAACAAAGTGAGCGTGCACAACACACATCACAAGGTCGAGATTCATTGAAGGTTCTAATTGTAGATGAGTTCTCTCATTTTCCTGGCTCTTGGTTGCCTGTGTATAGGTGGTGGTTGCTTTGCGGTGTTTCTCCTCTCGGATGTTCCGTTTCTTGTCATTGAATAGTGTCTTTTTCATGGGACTCGACATCGCCAGGGTATGGTGAGGGCCATTATAATTAAAGAATTTCTTGGTAGCCCCATTCGTAAACTTTCGCCAGGTGTGGTCATCTCCGGCGCATTCACTACAGACCTTTACTTGGAATGTGCAATCTCTAGTGGCGTGCTGTTCCAGAGCATAGCACGAGAAGCACACCTGGACTGACACGAAGGTTTTCCTCTCGATGCATGAAGCGGATATTTTGGTATAAAATAGGATGAGGCCAGCTTCGGATGCCTTAACGGCCATCTCAAAGGTTTGGTATGTGGCTTTAAATAGGAGGGAATATTCGCCTCCTTCACTATTTTTGAATTTATATACTTCTTCGACTTTTGCCTAGCTTTGATTTGCCTCTATCTCATTTTTTATCTCCTCGATGCTGTGGGAACCGACCCATTGATCCAGGCGACGACAAATTATAGATCTCTTAGCAGAGACATGAGGATGGATCTTCGGGGTCAAGTTCAGCTCCTGAAGCTTCGTCCGTGCATTCACACTGAGAAGCCTGTCTACGTCATGCTTAGTGTCGCAGATTGCGAGATAGCCGTAGGTTTGGTCGACTAAACGGCATAGTGCAACTTCTATTAAGTCGAAGATAGTCGCAAAGACCTTTTCCCTCGAGAGGTTTGGACAATTCCCTTTTACCCAAAGTTGGTTCCTCTTCTGTCGTCTGGGTCGTCCATGAGGGCCCTCAGGGGATGCTCTTCACCTGGAGCCAACCAGGCTTCTATTTTATATGGCCCTATTTCTAAGCTCGATTCACCTTCTCTACCCTACCAAGATCAAGTGTCTAGCAGGACCCACCTGGCCTTACTGACCACTCCGCCCTGGAATGAAGCCCCTTTCTTCGCACACCCTGTGGGGCTTCCTTCCGGGGTTCGGACACATCAGGTGCCGGTGGTCTCTATAGGTCTTAATCGGCAGAGAAGTTATCAGGACTCGAGATGTGCTTCTGGTCTTAGGAAAGGGAGAATCACAAGTCGGAAAGTGGAGTTCGGCGCCAGGATTCTCCCGTTAACGCGGGCGCGCACGCGCTCGCGACCTCTTCAATGGGCCAGGGACGTAAGCCGTCAGCGGACTTGGTAAACGCGAAAAATTCTTTACCTACTTTTCTTGTCGAAATACAGATAAGAACGTAAGTAGGACTTTCAACTCTCTTCAAGCTAGTGTAGATTAGCTCTTAGAAGCGAAGAGCAGTCAAATAGTCAAACAATTTCAGCTATCCAATTTTATGTTTCTTCTAGCGCTTAGTATCCCCTTAAAAAGTTTCCGCACAATAATTGGCCAATTTTTGTAATACCTATGTTCGCGTAGAAATACTATATATAATGTAGCAATTTTTTAATAATTCCATTTCTGTTCAATAACCTGACGGAGGGTAGTTGAAATTTTCTTACATACTTGCGAAGATAAGAAAATCTTAACCTATTGTTAAAGAAGAAGAACAAGATTATTTATCTGAAGAAACACTATAGGAGTTAACTGGACCTAGACCTGACTACAGACGAATACCTCTGCTTCTCTATCCACCTCTTTAGGGCGTGTCGGTTAGGGAAGCTGAGCCTCCATAGATACAGGATGGGAGCAATATCTGAAGCGGGCAGCTTACTCGTCGAAGGCGTAAGCTTAGCCCGGGACGGGTTAGTACCCGTGCAAGTGGCGGATCCCTTTAAGTATAGCAAATTCTGATAGGGTTACGCGACAGGCAGGAAGGTAGGGATATACCGACACGTCAGCGTAATAAGCCACTACAATAACTGGATCAGAGCGGCACTCTCTATCTATCTATTCCTCCCCCCCTTTTTTTCTCTTCTCTCAATTCTCAGCCTAAGATTTCTCAATGAAAAAAATAATGAAGGAACAAAACTAAATGCAATTGACGAAAAGGGGTCCTGTGCGCACCCTTAAAGGTACGCAAAAACCAGAAAGAACATCGGTATTCAGAGTAATATATGGAGAACTGGCAATAGTTCTAATTAGATTACTAGACCATACATCGAACTACGTCGAGATTTGTCAAACAAAAAAGGATGTCGAAAACTCCTCAGCGAAAGAACAACAACACTATTAAAGACCATAGGGATAAAGGTCAAAGTCCCGCCTCAAATATGATCTCAAAAAACTATCTATGCAGGCAAATAGACCCCTGGTTAGCGGAGCATACGGCCTTAGAAATTCTAGATGAAATTGAACAACACCAAGAATGGGCACAAATAAAAGAAGTGATTAAATTAAAAAACAGATCCACAAATAATGAATATACCCATGTCTTCCATGTGATATTCAAGGAGACAGGTATGGCTCGTAAAGCTAAGAAGAACGGGCTACTAGCGTTTAATCTAAAGATAACACCGGAGCAGATAAAGAGCGATGGATATTTCGATGTATTGACGTGCTTCAGCTGCTTTGCACTAGACCAGCACATTACAAAGGATTCCCCAATAAAAGAGGAAAAGAAATGATCTGAATGCAGCTCTAAAACACATATCTGGAGAGATTGCAAGAGCCCAGAGAAAAAATGTGTGACTGTGGAGGGAACCATCACACAATGGCGGTGGCTTGCCCACTAAAGAAAGAACTAATTAAAAGAAAAAGGAATTAGAATACCAAGGCGGAGGAAGAGAGGAGGAAACAAACTTATACAAAGTAACCAAAGCCACGGCAGAGCAACTTCAACCAGCGAAAGACCTTATAGAGCCTAAACAGGAAAACTCATTAAATATACTAGCATGTATTCTACACGCACATGTAATGAAGGTCGCAAAACCATGTACATACTCAACTGAACTTAATAAAATGCTAAGGAATAATGGCCTAGAATCGATGTGGTTTCCAGAGAACCCACCTTCGGCGGACGTACCAAACATATAATATAAACCACTGAAAACCGGATCTAAAACTAGAACTCACGAAACCGAATCTCCTAACCAGATTAAAAGTATAAACCAGGAAGTACAAGGATCAGAGAGATACCCAACCAAATACCAGAAGAAAGAATGGATGTGGAACAACGAACGAATATTGCTAGCTGCTTAGAAATCCAATAAAGAGGAGAAACGACGGAAGAAGAAGAAACAAGAAACAAGACTTCCCAATGCCAGGCACAAAAAGACAACAAAGAAGAAACAGGAATGAACATAAGGTTATACGCTCCAGAAGATAGACCCATCCCTATAGGAAATATGTACAGAAGAAATCATATTGGGAATAAAAAGGGGAATTTATAAATATGAATTTGAAGGACCTTACTCGGACAACGAAATACATAGATTAATCATAAGCGGAGGCATCAGGATTTCTAAAAAAATGTGCTACAAAATCAAAAAAGAGGAATTCAAACAGAAACGTTTTGCTAGAACAAAATCCCCCTGCCAAAGAGCGCTTAAGAAGACGGAGAGGAGACATACATTGGAACAATAGAATATTACGAAATTAAACGAAAACTAAAAGTAGTATGTCACAACGTAGCGGTATGTGATGTGAAGAGACAATCCCTTTGTAATTCGTATTCAAATATAGACCCAGACATTATTATATTGAACGAAATAAATATAAATCCAGAAACTACCCCCATCAAAATATACAACTATACAATGTTATATAAAACCACCACAGATGTAAACTTTGACGGCCGTAAAGAAGGGATTCAAATTCACTAGGTTAAAAGAACTAAATGAAGCATACTTAGCTATAAAAATCAAAACGGAAACAGGCAACATACATATTATGGGAGGTTACCAATGCCAAAGAAGAGGATATTTACCCATGCACAACTTTATGGAGATATTTGGGCAAAACGACCAAGTCCTATTCATGAGAGATCTGGATGCACGCACGAGAACCTCAGAGTTCACTAGGAACTTTAATAATGCAGGAAAAAAATTGGATTTATTTATGGAAAGAGGAATATTAGAAAGAATTAGGTCCTGACTTTCCGACAGATATAGGAAGAGCAAGAGCAACAAAACCGGACTTCGTACTCGCGTCCCCTAGATTTCGCTATAGAAAGAGGCCCACCATTTACTAGTGACCATGAAATGATGGTCATATAAAATTCAGCCGATCCTATACAAATGAAGTGCCCTATCAGGAAAAAATTATCAAAATGCAAACCAGCGCGGATACGTCGAAGATCTAGAAAATTTTCAACAACCAGATCTAAGCGAAGCTACTCTCGAAGAAATAGATGAAGCTATCCATAAATTAATAAAGGGAGTAATCGAAGCAGATGCATTGCATATCCCAAGAACAACATTTCGAACCTTACCACACCATGTCTGTACTCCATTAACTACAAAACTAGAAAACAACTATAAAAACTTAAGAGATATAATAGAACAAACTGGTCTACTTAAAGGCGATAGGGAACGTCTCATAACATTAAAAACGAACTAACAGTGAAAACTTTGGCAGAAAGGAGAGCCAGATGGGACTAGCTAGTCGAGAAGATATACGAGGAATTAGACCTAACGAAGGTTTGGCAAAAAATCAACATGTTAAGCGGGAATTGGAAACAGAAAACAAAGATATCCATTAACCGCAACGGAGAAGACATACAAGAACCGCAAGAAATAGAGATTGCATTCAGAGAACATTGGAGTGAGATTTTTAGCATATCCCCTGATGAAAATATGGATATCGACCATGAACATGAGAAAACTATTGTGGAAGACTTAGAAAGTAACAGAGAAGAAATAACGCCCAACCACACTGCATCACTTACAATATTAGAAGAACAACGAGTGGAACCAATAACCCTAGATGAACTTAAAGATACTATAACCGCTACTAAACAAAAAGCCCCAGGTGATTTCGGGATTTCACGTGAAAATCTAATAGGATCACTGAATAACTTTCTAGAAAAAAATGAGATATTTTCAACGCGTCAATTAGCGCAGGATACTTCCCCGATGCCTTAAAAAAAGGAAAAATAATATTGCTACCCAATCAGGAAAACCACCTAATCAACCAGGAAACTTCCGACCCATAGCTAAACTCTTAGAGAAAATGATTTGAAAGAGACTCAACCAACATCTCGAGGCTAACAATTCAATTCCACAACACCAACACGGATTTAGGAAGAAAAGAGGAACCAAACCAGCCCTGGCAATACTTGTCGAAGCGATCGCAAAGGCTAAATACGAAAAAAGATGCATAGACCTTGTACTAAGAGTCGTACAGAAAGAATTTGACAAGGTATGACGGATTGGACTTAAATATAAACTTAAAAGGCTCGGAATTCCCAGAATTTAACCAAATGTTTGTGCGATTACGTAACGGATCGCGAAGCATATAGCAAAATAGATGACCACAGGGGACCCGAATTCGAGATACATCAGGGAGTCCATCAAGGAGAATGACTTAGTCCGTTACTATATAGCATATACACAAGGGATTTACCAGAGCCTATTTTTGAAAGTACTATATATATACAATTCTCGGATGCTATCTTGATAATCATCAAAAGTCCTTATAGGCATCCACTTACGATGGCTAGAATAACTGCAGCATAAATAGCAAATATCAATAACTATGAAAAGAAATGAAAAATAAGAACTAATCCAGACAAAATTTACCAAGTGAGAAGACGCAAAACATCGCGAAATAGTTGTCGAAGAAGAGAGATATAGATACAAACAAGAGGGCAAGGTTCTCGGGCTAAAAATAACTTCCAATGGATATATAAAACATATCAAGGAAAGAATAAACCTAGCAAAATACAATCTCACAAAATTGTTCCAACTCAGAAATTTGAACACACAAAAAAACAAAATTAAACTTTATAATGCATTATGCAGATCGGTATTACTGTATCTAACAATACCTCTCAATTCCCTACATAAGACCAACATCGTCAAGCTTCGAAAGGGTACAAAACAAAGGAGTATTGTTAATAACAAGTCCGAGAAGAAGAGAACAACGTATTCAACAAGATCTACACCGAGAAATTAACTTAGAATTAATTAACACAATTCTTCACAGAAGGGCTACGAAAATATAGGAAAAACTTGAAGAACTTCTAAACGGAGAAGAAAGTAGAAAATTGGAGATCCCCATTAATCATCAGAGGAAGAACATAGGTAATTTTAGAAGCGGGAAACCGAGAATCGGGGTCAATCCCGCATCAATGTTTAGGTGAAATATTGACCAAACAACTGCACACGAAAGAGATTAAATTAAAGAATATAATAAGCAAAAATGAAATAAATAAATATAAATAAACTAAATGCATAATAAACCGATAATAAAGAACGAACAAGAGATGTCTGGTCACCCATCAAACTGTAATATCTCATACTCATTCCCTTTAACTACTTTACCTTGGCACCTACTATCCGCTCTACTCTAACTATATACTTTTAACTTCTACCCTTTTTCAAGACGTAAGAAAATACAAGTTAAAATTAATAACGCTGCCACAGCTGTGGACTTCAATAGAACCTGCATACAACATGGTTTTTTACCTAATTATATATATACATATATATATATATATATATATATATATATATATATATATATATATATATATATATATATATATATATATATATATATATATATATTTATATATATATAATTTTAAACATTCTTGAATAAATTTGTAGGCTAGGATAGAGTTGATACCATCAATCTGCATTAGATGCTAAACTAATTAGATACAACTGCATAAATATTGCATTTGATTTTCAATTATGCATTTATAAGATATTTCTTCTTCACAAAATGATATTTTTAAAAAGTTCCTTGGACAGAATTCAGTTAAAAATTATTATATTCTGTGAATTTGTATGAGTTTATTTGGAGAAAGAGAGGAAAATATTTAATGGAGAGAAAAATAAAAGAAAAAGGAAGAACTAGAAAAGGAAAGAGATAAAAATAACGAAGCATCAAAGAAAGATAATTGACGAATCTTTTAGCAAATTGGGCTTTCAATGTCTCTAGAAAGAAATTACTTCCAGCGAACTAAAAGTATTATGTGACCGATCGAACCTTATCGACTGGTTAGACTCTAATTTCTTATAATCTAATAATTAAACTCATATGGGTAGTGTCAATCTTGGTCCATCCTGCGCAACGATATCTGTGAGATATCACATGGAGATGTAAGAGGTTTTGTGGCTTAGAGCTTGTCTCTAATTAGAGAGAGAGAGAGAAAGTGACCTTAAGGAAATTAATACTATAAAGTGAATACAGAAGAGAAAGAGTAAAAAAGAGAGAATAAAGGAGACGAGATAGCGAGAGAGAGAATGTGTGAGAGATAGTATGAGAAAGAATAAGAGTGTCTCATTGAAAGAAATAGAGGAAGGAGAGCGTGTGAGTGAGATAGAGAGAAGAGAGAGAGAGAGAGAGAGAGAGAGAGAGAGAGAGAGAGAGAGAGAGAGAGAGAGAGAGAGAGAGACAGAGAGATTAAGATTGAGAGTAATAAGGAAAGCAGGAAGGGGGAGATTGTGAAAGAGAGGGAAGATCAGCGGAGATGGAGGGAGAGGCAGAGAGAGAGAGAGAGAGAGAGAGAGAGAGAGAGAAAGAGAGAGAGAATGAGGAGAGAGAGGGGGTGGGAAACGATTGAGATTGAGGACGAGGGAAGCAAAAAGGTGGGCATGGAAAGATACTGAGTAGATAGGGGTAACAACAAGGAGTAACAACAAGGAAAGAAGGTACCCTAGGAGACCTTACGGTCCATTCAAAGAGGGTACCTTTGGACTAGCAATCGAGCGGGCACATGGCTGCTCAATTGTTTTGCGTCCCTAAACGGCCACTTTTCAAGACTTTGTCTAGTCTTGACTTGAACTGGTTAACAGATTCACTGTTGACAACTTCCACTGGAAGTGCGTTCCACTTACCGCAGATACTGTACGTGAAAAAATGTCCACACAGATTGCGGTTGTAACGCTTCAGTTCAAGTTTGAAGCCGTGATTGCGCGTTCTGTTCTCACTCAGTGTGAAAATATCCCGGTAGTCAACATTGTCGAGCCCTCGAAGTATTTTGAAAACTTCGATGAGCTGACCACGCAGTCTACGGGTTTCCAGCGAGAACAGATCTAATTCCCTTAGTCTATCCTCATAACTTTTATGTCGGATAGAGGGAATCAGCTTGGTTGCTCTGGCTTGTACGCGTTCCAATCTCGCGATGTCCTTTTGCAATGAAGGACTCCAAAATTGTACGGCATACTCCAGGTACGGTCGGAAAAGTGAGTTGTACAGGCACAGTACAGTCTCCTGGTTCCGATAACCAGACTGGCGCTTAATATAGCCTAGCATCCTTTGGGCCTTTTTCTCCGCCTCAATGCACTGTTTCGAGAACTTGAGGTCACTAGTGATTGTTACACCCAAGTCCTTCTCAGTGTCACTCGATTCAAGAGCAGTGCCCTTAAGGATATACTGAGATTGGGGGTTTCTGTGGCCGATATGCATCACTTTGCATTTGTTCACGTTAAAAGGCATTTTCCACGTGTCCGACAACTCCCCAATCTTCCCAAGATCTTCCTGCAGGCAGGCAGTATTTCCATCTTTTGCAACGTTCATACCAAGCTTGGTATCATGGGCAAATTTGAAAATCTTGGCAACCATGTCACCGTCCATGTCGTTGACGTAGATGATGAATAGTAGTGGTCCCAGGATAGAACCTTGAGGCACCCGGCTAGTAACGGGCACCCACTCAGAATACTGTCCATTTACCACCACCCGTTGCCGTCTGCCGCTTAGCCAGTTCTCGATCCAGCCGGCTACCTTTCCATCTATGCCAAGTGCTCGCACTTTCCGGAGAAGGCAGCGGTGTGGTACCTTATCAAAGGCTTTCTGAAAGTCTAGGTAGACCACATCCACCGCCTTGTCCCGATCGTGCTCACTGAAAACGAAGTGGAAGAATTCTACAAGGTTCGTCAGGCATGACCGTTGCCTTCAGAAGCCGTGCTGGGAACTCCTCAGTAGCAGGTTTGACTCTAAATACGACGTCACTTTTTCCACCATGATGCTTTCCATGAGTTTACCGACTATCGAAGTCAGACTGATAGGTCGGTAGTTCGACGGTTGGTTACGGTCTCCTTTCTTGAAGATAGGAGTCACCTCCACCTCATGCCAGTCTCTAGGAACGCATTTGGTCCGGATTGACATGTTAAAGATAGCGCACAGATGTCGTGATACTTCATCGCACACTTCCTTCAACACTTTAGGTAGAAACCCCGATGGTCCAGGGGACTTATTCGTCTTTAGGTCAGCGATCATTTTCTTTATTTCTCCTTCGGTAAAGTCCATTGCCTTCAGCTTTTCCCCCGAGTAGGAATCCGTTGGCTGGGGAATGGGACCACATTCTTCAGTAAACACTGAAGAGAAGTATTCGTTGAGGAGGTTAGCATTTTCTGCATCTAAATGCTTTAATGTCCCCTCCTCATTCCTCAAAGGGCCAATCGTTCGACGGATTGGTTTACGGCTGTTCACATATCCAAAAAACTCCTTGGGATTCTCTTTACAGAGTCTCGCCACTCGGAGTTCCTCAGACCGCTTAGCCGCCCTTATGCTGGACTTCACTCTCCTGGCTAGCCTCCGGTATTCGTCCAAGTCACCCGAGATCTTCGATTGCCGGTACACATTTCTCTTCTCCCTAAGCAGTTGCCGGATTTCTCGATTAAACCACTTTGGTTGAACAGAAGACCGACGGGGGCATTTCAGAGGGATAAAACGCGATTGAAGACTCATGAATGTGGTTTTGAAACGGTTCCAAGAGTCTTCAACAGCATCACACTCTTCTAGCCTCGCGTCAGTCAGTCCAGCGCGTAGACCTGCAAAGTCTGCTCCTCTTAAATCCAGTTTCCTTGATTTACTAATTGCAGGCTCTGCCTTGGGGACTTTGACTACAAATCTAATTAGTCGGTGGTCACTGCCACCGAGCTCTTCGCCAACAGAGAGGTCCTCAACGATGTCATCCTCAGAGGTGAAAACCAAGTAAAGGATATTGTCTCCTCTCGTTGGCTCTCTCACCCATTGATTGAGAAACTCGTTGTTCGTGAACTCCAGGAGTAGTGCGTCTCGCCACAGGGTTCTCTGGTTTCCCAGTCAACTTGTGTGTTGAAATCACCCATGACGATACACACTCTGTCTTCGACAAGTTCTCCTAGTAGCTGGTACAGATCTCTGTCCTTTTCAACGAGTTGGGCAGGAGGTCTATAAAGCACCAGGGTCCTGTATTTGGCAGGACCTCTCTCTAGGTCAACACCTAGTAGTTCATGGTCGGATACGATGTTGCAATCCGTCGAGTTGAGAGTATCCTTGACATACAACATCACACCGCCATCCTCTCTGTCTGGTGATGGAAAGGGGCGATAGATGGGGAGAAGTAGGGTCATCAAGAGAAAGGGGAAGAGAGAGAGAGAGAGAGAGGAAGCAAAATAGAGAGAAGAGAGAAGACACAGAAAGAGAGAGGAAGAAAAATAGAGAGAAGAGAGAAGACAGAGAGAGAGAGAGAGAGAGAGATACTGAGAAAGATCTTGAGACAGAGAGAGTGAGTGAGATTTTGTGAGAGAGAGGGTTAGAGAGTTTCAGGGAGAGAGGAGTAAGAGAGATATAGAGATATCGAGAGAAAGAGAGAGTGTGTGTATGAGAGAGGGAAATAGACCTCCACTAATACTCATACAGGATGAAAAAGGGGCAGCTTCTGTCGCAGAAGTTGAAAGTCAATCGGAAGCAACTTTATGCTAAGGCTGTGAACAAACAGAAGCGAGCTATAAAACCTGGTATGTTTTGTTGTTTCTTAGCTTAGAACAATTTTGGCCATGAGAAGGTGATGATGAACTCGGAAAACAACTGGTGGCTTTTTCCGCTATCCCAAATGTGTGCTGAGATTCATGAAGACCAAGGTTCAGGTCAACATCATGGTGTCTAGGAAGGCCAGTATCGAGGGCCACGTTATACTCATATTTATCTTCCCGGATGTCCTCAAACTCAATACGGAGGGATACATCAGAGGAGTTTTCTATGTCTTAGATCCAGTGTGGCCGGCGGAAGGGCCGATGTGTGGAGGCAGCCCTCTTCACAGTGCAACGCAGGCTGGAGGACCCAGTGTTGGAGCCAAACGATTTCTCTGACAAAGCTTAACACCCTCCATCGCACTATAAAATTCAAAGTTAAATGGGAAAAGGAAAATTGCTTATCTTTTTTTAATTTAAAAGTCTTAATAATTAATGATAAAACATCTTTTATTGTATACCGTAAACCTGCTGCTTCTTGTTCGTATATACACTTTTTTTCCACGTCATGATCTTAAAATAAAAAAAACAATCGCAATATCTATGTATTTAAGAGCCTTTCGAATTTGTGATCCCTGTTTTTTACAAGAAGAGATCAGCTGCATGTTCATTGACTTAAAATATACACTCTCTTGTATATATGAAAGCCTACCTAAAGATAAGTCAATATTCTACTGTCCTCAACAAAAAAATCTTACATGTAAAAAGAATTGCATATTCAAACTCGGACTCCGCCCAACAAAACTACTAGACTTGGACTCCGCCCAACAGTAATACTGTAATTTCTTTGGCAGTAGTAGTGCCAATCATATAATAGATTTCCCTAGTGCTCAAATAATTTACCATTGTAACGATTATAATAAAGAAAAATTATTGACTCCTCATTAATCAAAGAAATTCCAAATTTCAATCAATCAGAAGGGCAGCATAAATGTAGTCACTATGTATCAAACCTCATTTTAAAGGATATTGTTAATCACCTAAGGATAACACCTCCAGATTAATGTCAGTTGCCTGTTATTATATATTCCACTATTTCAGTTTTCTTTATCAATTTCTCTTAGTTAGCTGCTGAAGATGATATGACAATCTACATATAGAAACTAGTCCATTTTTAATAAACTTTATGCTCCAAAACAGTAGTTATTCTTGTACTATATATATATATATATATATATATATATATATATAAATATATATATATATATATATATATAGGGAGAGAAGAAAGAAAGAGAGAGTTACAAGGAAAAGATCAGGAAGGGTAAAGTCGCCAGCGAGAGAAAAGGGAATTAAAGTTAAGAAAGCACATAAGAATTAAAATGGCTACCAGTATCAAATATATTAGAAATATAGAATTCCTTCCCCTTAATGTAGACGGATGGACCACTGACTGAGGTTACCAGACGACCTGGTACACTTTTTCTCACCCTAAAGAAACACTTTTTCTACTTATACTCTTTTCATCTATCCCCTCAACTTCCTATCTTTAATCGTCGTTGATTGTTGATCGTAGATCTGATCGGTAAAAGAGAGGCAAGGTTATGAGGCAATGCCGCCCCCGATCTTAAGATTGCATGCAATGGGCAAGATAAGGTTGCTGGCTCTAGATGGATGTTTACTTGCGGTGTTCGCTCTCATATTGTGACGGCTTCAGACATCCGAAATACCTGACGGCCGAAAATCCGTTCTACTGCGTTCTGCTGAAGCACCTTTGGATACAGCAGCACTTTTTACTTGTTTTAGTGTCTGACTGACTTTTGAGCGCTGCCTACAGAAACCAGCCTTTTCTAGAAGTCTTAAGGTGAACCCAGTTTCATCCTTCAAAAGAGAGAGCCATTTTTTTTTCTTCGAAGCCTCGTGAATCAATGAGGGCTTAAGCACCTCACTGCTCCCGTCCATCGCTCTGTAATTCATTGATTTTGTCTTAACTATGCATAATTAAGGGCTTATGTGAACACTGGTTTGAGGCCTAGCCCACAGCAGAAGCATAAGTCAGAAATTGTCTCGATACTGGGGCATAACTGCAAGTCCCGGACGGAGGAGAAATCTTCATCGCCCGGGGGACCCAGCCAGAATCATAGAGGGAGTTACAGCCGTCTCTATGTAGTTGGATGCAGTTATGGCGTATGTACCCGTGAGGGGGTGGCACAAACTTAGCGGTCGTTGATTCAGCCGCTATGCATTAAGTCCACCAAGCTCAACCCTCTGACGTCCCCACCCGAGACCCACCCCATTACCCTATCATCCATCATACTGGCAGCATACGAGCGGGAGAGAAACAGGAGAAATGGACGGGGGCGTTCTTCTCAATTTATTTTGAAACCCATTACCAGCCCTACTCACACCATCCTATACATCTTTTACCACACCCTAACTTTTTTCACACATAAAAAACATAATAATTACACCTTAGTTACAGGAAAAGAATAATCGGAAGAGGAACACCAAGACCATGGAGGCCCTCACTAAGAGGGTCCCCTTAAGGACCATCGCCGGAATGAAGACACCCACCAAGAAGAAACTTTGTGAAACTCTATACATCGAACTAAAGGTGGCACTTGTGAAACTTATCGAAGTTTCATCAGGATTCATCGCCATGTGCGCCGAGACAAAGGATGTAGACCAGCTCCTACCGGAAGAGGGAGCGAGAGTACTAAAGGAAACCGGACCAGAAGCCAACCCCCCCCCACAAGTGGCAGCGAATAGAAGCGTCATCTGCCGCAAAGTGGAGAGCTGGGTTGGCGAACACAAAACAAAAGAATTTAAAGAGGAGATTACTAGGAGCAACCCGTGGGCCCAAGTTCGGGAAATCATTAAATTCCGCGAACACACCCACGTGTTCAAGATAACATTCGCGACCACGGACATGGCAAGGAAGGCCACCCAAAATGGTATTCTCGTATTCAACATGAGAATACCGAGTGAAAACATCCAACAAGAGAAATTCAGTAGCATACAAATGTGCTTTGTGTGCTACAAACTCGAAGCCCATACATCGACCACCTGCCCGGATAAGAACAAGCTGTGGTGCAGTGAGTGCGCCACAGAAGGGCACAGATTCGACAAGTGCGAAAGCGCCTCGAAGAAGTGCCTAAACTGCAAAGGGGAACATCGAACGATGGCCCTTAATTGCCCCAAGCGCCGTGAAATTATCAGAAGAAAGGAAGAAGAAGAAAGAAAAGCGAAGGAGACGACGTACGTGAGCGCCACTAAGAAGAGTGCAGAGATAAAGACTGCACCAGGACCTGCACATTTCAGCGTAACAGGAGATCTGAGCGCTAAAATACTGATCTGCATAACCCATGCAAATGTGGCGAATGCAGTGAAGCCTGGTTTTTATAACCAGGTGCTCAACGCGCTCCTGAAGGCGAATAACCTCCCAGCAGTAGTCATGCCAGATGACCCTGAGTGCTCCAAGGCATTCAAAGAATCCATCATCAAGAACAACAACATCAAATCCGGTTTGGAGGAGATGATTGAAGCACCATCATCGGAAGAAACAGAGGAGGATGAAGAAGAAGAAGAAAAGGCTGGAAGTGAGGATGGATCCTCCTCATCTGACAGCGAAGAGGGCCCCTGCACTCGCACGCGAGCCACCAAAAGCAGGTCAAAGACTCTGAGCTTCCCTCCGAAAAAGGAAAACCCTGGGCCGAGCAAAATCACCCAACCAGCCCCCAGACCAAAAAAGGGGAAGAAAAAACATAGGTAAAGCAACTCATCATGTTACGTAACGGACTGAAAATAATGGAAATCAACACCAATGGCTGGACGACGAAAAGAATTCTTTACGGAAATGTATTCAAAGAATTAATGCAAAAATCATACTGATTTCAGACTCCCCTGATTGACACGCGTAATACAGAAATGAAAATCTGGAACTACGATGTGTTGATCACCAACTTTTTGCAAGAGCGGTACGATGGCGCCGCTATTGCAATAAAGAAAGGGATCAAATACAAGCAGATAAGGAACTTAGAAGAATCCTACATCGCGATTGAGGTTGAGCTCGACATAGGGAAGTTGGTCATTGCCACCGGATATCAACCGCCAAGGAGAGATGTGTTGCCTATTCACACACTCACTGGCCTATTTGGCAGAAGAGCCCCCACCATACTAATGGGGGATCTAAACGCCAGATGCTGAGAATCCGGTTACAGGACCTTCACCGGTTTGGGAGAAGCGTGGATCTGTTGCTGGACAGAAATATTGCCCAGCGAATAGGCCCAGACTTTCCCACCTATGTCAAAGAACGGAATGCCACAAAGCCAAACATCGTTCTGGTGAACCAGTCCAGGTGCCATGTAGTGATCATATAGGGATCCTACTCACTATCAATAGGAACCCTATACAAGTCCCAGCAGTAGTCAGGAAGAACTACAGACGAGCAGACTGGGCATGGTGCGCACACCTTCTCGAGGCCTACGATCCGCCCAACCTTGACGAGGCAATTCTCGAGGAGATTGACGAGGCACTCGATGACCTCAATAACCAAATCATCGACGCAGATAGGGCTTGTATCCCTCGTTCCTCATATAGGACCATCTCGACCTACAAGTGGACCGAATATATGAAGGAACTATACCGTGAACTGAAGATAATGTATGAACACAACATCGTGAATGCATCAGTTCACTCGATGCAAAGAAGTAAAGAAATCAAAGAAGAATTGAACCAGTTGATCCTCGAACAACAAAACAGAAGATGGGAGGACGCGATCGAGAGCTTCGATCACGAAGCAATTCCCAAAGAATTTTGGAAGAAGATCCGAATTCTTAAAGGATCAACTGTAGCAGAAGCATAAGATCGAGCTACGGAAAGAAAACTGAGACATCGAAGAAGAGGAAGAAAAAGTTGAAGAGATATTCCGAAGTTATTGGGAAAATATTTTCAGTATAACTGAAGAAGAAAAGAAAAGACTATGACCTAGAGTTCGAAAGCAACATCATCGACGAGATTAACGAAGAAATAGAAAAGACGCACCCTCATCACCAGGTGGATAGACAGCGCGATGGAGACGCCGAGATTACAGAAGAAGAACTACTCGGCGTGCTTCGCTCATTCCAACAAAAAGCCCCAGGACAATCGGGGCTTACAAAGCTTAACTTTGAATAGGCACCAGCCTGTGTCATCGAAGAAATGAAAAGAATATTTAACGCCTGTCTCAATACGGGGTACTTTCCAGACGCTTATAAAACGGCGAAAATGATTTTCTTGCCTAAGCACGGAAAGAACCCCAAGTTGAAGGAGAGCTACCGACCAATTTCACTACTGGAATTTGGTGGGAAGCTCTTCGAGAAGATTGTCAACAAAAGACTGGTGTCTCACCTGGAGGAAAACTCGCTCTACAACCCACACCAATTCGGGTTTAGGAGTAAGCAAAGTACGGAAATGGCGATTAACGTCATTACGGAAAAGCTAGCATAAGCAAAACGGGAAAAGAGTTACGTGGACATTGTTTGTCGGGATGTATCAAAGGCGTTCGATGAGGTGTGGCAACGGGGAATGCAGTACAAGATCTTACCACTGGGACTAAGTGAAAACTTAGAGTAAGCTCTCTGTGACTATGTCATGGAGAAAGCGGCGTACATCAGTTTAGGGTGCACGGACGGGCCAAAGTTTCTGCTCAATGCGGGCCTTCCGCAAGGGAGGTGCCTGTCTCCTACTCTATACTTGATTTACACTGCGAATGTCCCAGTCCCTGTAAGCCCCACTTGCCTCAACTTACAATTCGCCGATGATTTCACCCAGATAATCACTTGTCCATGGAGGAATGCGCCTTTGCAAGCTCGAATGACAGCAGCAGAAATCGAAAACCTTAACACCTACGAGGCCCGGTCAAAAATCCGTACCAACTAGGATAAGTTCAAAGTAGTCCCCATAGGCAGGAGACTACTTGATGACGTCAGGGTGGGTGATAGACGATATCCCTACACAAATGAATGCAATGTACTCGGCATGAAGATCACTTTAACCCGGTACACAAAGCACGTCCAATAACCTATCCCCAAGGCCACTGCTGCAGTCAAGACTCTGTACAGTTTCAGAAATCTTCGTCAAAGCAACAAAAAGAAAATCTATACTGCACTAGTAAGATCGATGTTGCTATACCCCGCTTCCGCCCTCTCTTGTGTCTCAAAGACACAGAAGAGGAGACTACAAGTGGTGCAGAATAAATGCGTGTACCTAATTACAGGTACACGCAAAATGGAAAGAAGAACCCAAGAAGAGCTGCACCGGGAGGCGGGGTTAACCCCCGTAAACGTTGTCATCGAAGAACGGACAAGGAATATGCTGGAAAAGGTCAATCGTGTGTTGGAAAAGGATATCGTACAAAAGATTGACCAAAACAGAAGAGCAGTATGTCGCGCCAGATTTCCAAGCTCCGCTGGGATTTTAGCTGGCGGAGCAGAAATGCCGTTCTAAGCAAGATGAGTTAAATTTACCCCAAATCAAGACAAAAATTACCAATCATGAAATCAACTGATTTTGACAAAAATTCACCGATATCGACAAAATCAACCAACTAAGACAAACTACCGAAGAAGGAAACCCACACAAGAAGACTAAAATCACCGTACAAGACTACAGAAATAAACAATGTACACGAAATAAACACACTACAAAATTACGTAGAAACAAATATACTAAGTCAAACACAGTAAGTTATTATTAACGACTTACCAAAGCAACAGGAAACACGCACAGCATAACCAAATACATTAGCAATATGAAGACAAATGGCTTGAACGCCAAATTATATACATTATATATACATGTATATATATATATATATATATATATATATATATATATATATATATATATATATATATATATATATGTATAAGCAAACAATAAACAGAAAAAATTGAAAGCAATAAGCCTGATCACCAGGCTCTAGCATCACTTTGCACCCTACCACACTTCTTTCTCTTTTCACCACTGGTCTACTTTCCGCTGTCTATCCACACACCCTTTCTATCTCCTCACCCGCATACTCTCACATACATACCTGGTTTCAGACATCCGCATTTCTCGTCGCTTACTCTCTCGAAAAATGATGGTTGTTTCGATATTTAGCATTTCTCGGGGTCACCTCTACTAGGATCTCTTCTCTCTTGTTTCTCTGTATCACTTCTCTTCTCTCTCTTTCTCTCTCTCTCTCTCTCTCTCTCTCTCTCTATATATATATATATATATATATATATATATATATATATATATATATATATATATAGGGAGAAAGAGAGGGTGGATAGGGAGGGGGTGAGAGAGATTGAGATAGGTGGGAGAGGAGGAGAGATAGGGACATCGAGAGTAACAACAAGGAAAGAAGGTACCCTTGGAGACCTTACGGGCGACCTTTGGACTAGCAATGGAGCGGGCACATGGCTGCTTAATTGTTTTGCGTCCCTAAACGGCCAATTTTCAAGACTTTGTCTAGTCTTGACTTGAACTGGTCAACAGATTCACTGTTGACAACTTCCACTGGAAGTGCGTTCCACATACCGCAGATACTGTAAGTAAAAAAATTTCCACCGAGATTGCGGTTGTAACGCTTCAGTTTAAGTTTGGGGCCGTGATTGCGTTTTCTGTTCTCACTGAGTGTAAAAATATCCCAGTAGGCAACATTGTCGAACCCTTGAAGTATTTTGAAAACTTCGATGAGCTGACCACGCAGTCTACGGGTCTCCAGCGAGAACAGATCTGATTTCCTTTGTCTATCCTCATAACTTTTTTGTCGGATAGAGGGAATCAGCTTGGTTGCCCTGGCTTGTACGCGTTTTAATCTCGCGATGTCCTTTCGAAATGAAGGACTCCAAAATTGTACGGCATACTCCAGGTGCGGTCGGACAAGTGAGTTGTACAAACACATTACAATCTCCTTGTTCCGATATCCAAACTGGCGCTTTATATAGCTTAGAATCCTTTAGGTTTTTTTCTCCGCCTCAATGCACTGTTTCGAGAACTTTAGGTCACTAGTGATTGTTACACCCAAGTCCTTCTCAGGATATACTGAGATTGGGGGTTTATGTGGCCGATATGCATCACTTTGCATTTCTCCACGTTAAAAGGCATTTGCCACCTGTCCGACCACTCCCCAATCTTCTTTTCCCAAGATCTTCCTGCAGGCTTGCAATATTTCCATCCTTTGCAACATTCATACCAAGCTTGGTATCGTCTGCAAATTTGGAAATCTTGGCAAGCATGTCACCGTCCATGTCGTTGACGTAAATGTTGAATAGTAGTGGTCCCAGGACAGAACCTTGAGGCACCCCGCTAGTAACGAGCACCCACTCAGAAGCCTGTCCATTAACCACCACCTGTTGCCGTCTGCCACTTAGCCAGTTCTCGATTCAGCCGGCTACTTTTCCGTCTATGCCTAGCGCTCGCACTTTCCGGAGAAGGCGGCGGTGTGGTACCTTATCAAAGGCTTTCTGAAAGTCTAAGTACACCACATCCACCGCCTTGTCCCGTTCGTGCTCACTGAAAACGAAGTGGAAGAATTCCACAAGGTTCGTCAGGCATGACCGTTGCCTGAGAAAGAGAGAGAGAAAGAGATAACAAGAGAGAGAGGAAGCTATTGAAAGATCTTCAGAGAGCTAAACGGAGATCATATTAATCTGCACCAGGCCAAACAATCAGAAGACCCAGTCTTGGCTGCTAGGCAATTTATTTGACCACAACCCTACAAATATCAGGCCTCTCAATTCTCCAGACTGCAAGACCTGGAACTATTTTGTATGGGGCGCGGTTGAGAGAAAGAGAGAGAGAAAGAGCGAGAGAGTGAAAGACCAACAAATTCCTGTGGACCAAAAAGTTAGAGTTTATATCCAGTATCTCCACACTTTTCATTCAGTTAAACAAGGAAACCGTAGTGAAGGTTTGCAGTCTGCAGACCTTTACATTTACTTTTCCGTGGAGACCGCGTAAAATTTAATGAATAATTCATTAAATAAAATGAGTACAATTTTTCAATTCTGTAGCATTTTCTTATATATTGAAGTTAGTCGACCAATTAAACATTGCACCCCTTATATATGCTTATATATGTTGTTACCCTATTATCATTAGTTTCGTTCCATGGGTGATTTTTCATAGAGTTTCGGTATCACTCATGGGTAGCCAGATAGATTTCATGGTTCGGGATGATGTATACCTGCTTGATACCCGGGGAGTGCCTTTCAAGTGAGGCACTGACTCCAAGGGGTAGAGTTGTCTTCTTTCTTGATTACAGGCTAGAAAAAGGTAATCAGAAATTTCTTTAAGGGTAAAGAAATTTTCGGTGCTGGATTCAGTATTCTTTATTCGTCGAAAATTGGAAAGTCTTCAGATGTATGTCTCTTAATGTATTTTTTCTTCGTACTGAGATACTTTCCAATTTTCCTTTTATGTAAGTGAGTCGTGTACACTCCATTAAACATATAACATAGGTAATTATTTTTTGTACATTAGATATTAGTTAGAAATAATAATATTTTCTATATTATATCTATATTAATTAATTTCATTTTTATTTAAGTGCCTGAGTACACTACGGTAAACAACAGATAACTTATGAAATTAATTTTCGCACATTCAATATGAGTTAGAAAAATATTTAATTTGTACATTATATTTATTAATTTCAGAATGTTTTAAATAATTATATAATATTACAATTGTTATTTAATTATGCCGCGTAATGCAAAAGTCCCGTTAGACTCATTATGACGCGCACCGGAGAGCAGACATCTCGATTCTTTTCACTTACATCTCGACACACCTGCACAAAATGGAAAAGACGTTTAAACGACACATGTTGAAAAGTACAACTTTAAATTTGTTTGATGGAACTTTTTCCATCACACATGCAAACCTCTCGAAAGATCGAGTGTAAAAGATATTTTGTAAAAGCCTGTAGATAAGTAATTAATGGGATAATTTTCCTTAATAATTCTTCGATAAAATGGGTTCATACTTAGAACGTTCAATAAATCAAAATAGTTTTGTAGTTTTCTTGATTGAATATAGATTGTATATAATTAAAGATATATTTATTATAACATAAATTAAACACAACCATATTCAAACTGTATTTTCTAAGATTAAAGTGATTTTAGGGCTGTTTTGATATATCATTTGCTGAGATGGTATTGTCTGAGAAACATCCTTTGAATAGTTACCAAACGCCACCATATCTCTCATTTTAGTGCTAGGAGCACAAATTTTCTTTTTAAATATATAGACGCCATTGCATTGTGATTATTACCTACAACCGTTTAAACAGACTTTTTATAATTATTTAACCAAAAATATTATATTCCTTTATTTTGTTTCTTTTTTAAAACAGTATTAAGGTTCCTTGAGTTAACGAAATAAAAAAAGGATATACTTACGAACATGACAGTAATTTGGAAAAATATGACTAAGATATTTATTCATTTTACATTATGGGATCTATCAATTATTTTGTTAACGATATTTACTTAAATAGGGTGTTCCATTAAGGCGGATCGAAGTTAGCAGTAACAGTGTTATTGGTAAACATTTATTGATTTCACTATTGGATAATGTTATTTGAGTCATGACAATTATGTGTGAAAAATAATATCGCCTAAATGTCCGCCAAGGCTTCGGCGGCACATCTCCACTCGATGGTCAATATTTTTGATAACGTCTCTGCATAGTTGCTCCTCGATATGCCTTATTATCTCATCCTTCAGATGTGGAATTGTTGTTGGCTTGTTGGCATAGACCTTACTTTTGACATGACCCCAAAAAAGAAATCTAAAGTGGTCAAGTCACACGATCGTGGTGGCCAATTATCCTGCTGTTTCGAGAGATGATTAGACCTGGGAACTTCTCATTCAATAATGCCATTGTTGCATCGGCTGTGGGGCATGTGGCGCCGTCCTGTTGAAACCACAAATCTTCGACATTAATAGAATTCAATTCAGGCCATAAAAAGTTGGTTATCATGGCACGGTATCGCTCGCCTGTCAGTGTAACAGAATTTCCGGCATCATTTTCGAAGTTGATACGGCCCAATGATTCCGCTAGCAAAAAATGCACACCAAACAGTGACCTTTCGCGGATGCAGTGGCTTTTCAACAATCTTCTTGAGATTTTAATCAGCCCAAATGTGACAATTCTGCTTATTAACTAATGTACTTGTCTTTGCTCGTAGACCCAATTGGCGAATGTACGTCGCTTCAGATGGTCAGCCGTCATCTGTTCTTGTGCCATTTGAATTTTTTAAGCATGTAGAGACAAATCTTTTATCAAAATTCGATGTAACGTTGTTGTAGAAAGGTTCAATTCCTGCGCGCGATGAAGAATAGAGGTGTCCGGATCTTCGGCCACATTCTCGCGCACTGCAGCAATGTTTTCAGCTGAACGGCGTAAACGAGCACGCATTGGAGTTTTCATATCTGCCACCGACTACGTTTGTTTGAATTTACGAACAATTTTCCCAGTTGCACTCTCGGTTTGTTGATTATGTTGACCAAAAAATCGCAAGGTGCCCCAAAGGCATTTCTGTTTGAACGTCCATTTTCGTAATAGGCTTCGATAACTTTAACACGTTGTTCGATTGTTAATCTTTCCATGGTTGAAATTGCCAAAGACTGAAGTTGTTAAATGTGAAAGAAAAAGAAAAAATCATTAGACGCTTAAACTTAACTCACATTTAAAACAAGGCCAAGTTATTGGAACACCCTTTATAAGGTTGGCAAATTAATTTTCGGGCCGAATGTTGAACTTTAAGAGAGCGGTGGTCTTAGTTTCACTCCTTTTTGTTTTCAAGAACCAGCATGAACTCTCTTCATTTCTGTAAGTGGTCTGGTAATATCTCTAGGTGCTCTTTATTATTTGGAAGTTTGGTGTATTTACTAGTTGTAGTTTACATCGCTTGTACAGATCACATCATCTTAGGGAATAAAAATACAACCGGTCATATGACCATTGTCTATTCGGAATTTTCCAAAAAGAATGGTAGTACACTAGGGCAACAGTGCTTTTTTCAGTGTATTTTTCTATTCGGATTACCTTACCCTAAATGTTAGTTTGGTTCACCTTAAACCCTTTATAAGATTTCATAAAATTCTTCAAAGTGCTTATTTTTGAGGTTTCTTTAGGTGTCTTATTCCATATTAAAATGTTGACCTTTAATGCTCACTGGATAAAAATTAATCGCCTGGAGCGGGAGCGTACTTAATAGTGTATAATACCTCCACTAGGCTGGATAACATTGCCCTTTTACCTAGCATTGAATGTATAAGGTTATAGACCTCATAGACATCAATATTCAGTCCCCCTTGCATCCTAGTATTGTGCAATTAGGACAGATTGCGTGGATCCCATCCCCAACTTTTGACAAGCTGCTCAAGGTAATCTCAGAAAAAGTTCTGCCAAACAAACTTACAGTTCTATTTTTTCAACACGTGTCATTAAAACGTCTTTTCCATTGTGTGTCGAGATGAAAGTGAAAAGAATTGAGATCTCTGTTCTTCTGCGCGCAGGCCACAACAAGTACGAAATTGCCAACTGGCTCAAATTCAGGCGGATCACTATCAACAGAGTCGCGGAGAGGTTCAAGAAGGGGCAAGACCACAAAGATCGACCTCGTTCAAGGAGACCTTCAAGTTGTCAGCGTTTGGCTGCGAGAAAGGCCTTCGAAAGTGATTCAAAGCTCAAAATGACTGCCTTCACGAAGAAAAAGAACATCTTGGTGGCTACAGTGTCCAGGACCGTCAAATAGGGCAACAAGACATTGAGATGCGTCGAAAAACCTCTAAACATCGATCGTAGGCGAGAACAACGTCGGAACCGTTGTCGTCACCTTCTCAACGACTTGAAGTCATGATAATCGAATTCTAATTTTGTCTGATAAAAAAACTTTCACGGTTGATCCGGTCTTCAACAAGCAAAAATAACAGGTGGTAAGCTTCACCCAGGGCGTCTCCAAGGTTGGTTACATGACCATGACTACGCAACCGGCCTCGATTATGATGCTCGGCACCGTGGCTACGGGTGGCGAAAAGATGCCACTGGTGTGGTTCATAGCCGGTTTGGTATAGCAAGGCCTCACAGGAGAGAAATATATTTATGTTTCTTTTTCCTATTTTATTTTTCCTTTGGGTTGGGAGATTTTTATACCCATTGTGTTGGTTATGAATGGCTGTTACATTTCCTTTGTTCTTTTATCATTTTATTAGTATGTTTTATTGCTTCATTACCTTTATGAATTACCTATTACCTTAAGGATTTTTTCTCTCATTTCCATTACAATTCAGTATCAGTTTCTTGGAAGTGTAAAGTATGTAGCTGCAAACCTAACGCTATGAAAGTTATTGATCAGAATAAGTTTTTACTATTCATTTCATTTACCTGAACATACTCTAGGACATGTAAAAATTCTTAAAAATAAACATGTAAGCTACTGTTCAAAATCATACATAAACAGAACCCCAAAGTATCAAAACAAATTCTCATATGAGTGAACTTATTCTTTCTACAGAATCAGTAATATTTAAGATAAACTTTTTCCCATGTTTCAAGTGTAATATCATTATTTTCTGACTGTCAAATTATCCATTAATTTTTTGACATTTACCATATTAGGTGAGGTAACCCTTAAACAAGACTCAGCACTATTATAAAAAGGTCTACTGACCAAAACTCGCGTGCTCTCACTTATTCTGATTTATGACCATACGACCTTCAAAACTTTCAATAATTCCCAGACTAACCTTGCGATGACCTTCGCATTTCGAAAGAGAATGTAAAACAACATAAAATTTTCCAATTTTGTTAGAATCGGCAGAATAGTTAAGATGTTATTGCCAAAACAATGAAAAAGCCAAATTGGGACCGACCGACCGACATAGTGAGGTGTAGAGTCGCCCGCACCTAAATATTTTTCTGATATTCTAATCATAGATTTACAAGAGCAATTATGTGGTTATCGTACTAGTAACTTGTTTGTTTAACTTACATATCAGCTTGAAATATTTAGTGAGGGCTTGTAAAAATATATAGATTAAAGACAGGAAGCCATTGCAATTTTCCGCCATATTGATAAAACGCCCCCCGAACATGGCATAGTTTTTGACGACTTTAAACAGTATATTGAGTTTAGGAGAGCAAGAACATCCCAAAAGTCAGCAAATAATATTTATATTTGATTGAAATGTACAGACTGCTACTCTTAAATTATGATCGAAATTGTGTTGAAGAATATAGGCACACATGGAGCAGACGTTAACAAAAAATTCCACCGATGATATCTTGATACCAAGAATTCTCTATAATGTATATAAAATATACATTTGGATGAAAATCCATACACACTTGATTCACCGACCATAATTTAGTAAAAGTTACATTTATTCAAAAATTTTAAAAACTGCTGCTAAAATTTGAAAGCCAAAATAAAGTAACAAAAGTGATAAAAAATACAAGTAGATTAGAACAACCTTAAATTAATGCAAACATAAGACATGGCATTAAAGATTGACAACGGAAAAATAAAAAAAATAGGGAAGAGACAGTCAGGTTCAAAGAAATATAACTACTGTATATGACACAAAAACGGAGTACATAAGCAAATAAAGATCAAATTTATATTAATGAAAATAAGGCAACAACAAAAAAGATGGAAAACACAAACAAGGACACATAAATGTGGAAATATAATAATAAGTTGAGAATAGAGAAAATAAGGAGAAGAATAATTAAAAAAAATGATAATGAGGAAGGAGAATTATTGATACAGAAAGATAGAAACTAAACATTCAAACTATTTGGATTGAATAAACTAAAACATGATAATAATACAGATGTAATATGTATTGAGAAAAAGGAAATTCCGTTCTGTAGAGAGATATGTTTGAAGGAGAAATAAATAATTGGTAGATGGCTTTCCAAAAGTAGATGTTTTGTGAATAGTTTATTTTTATTTCTCAAATGATTCAGGTTATTGAATGAATAGCAAAGTGAGGAAGACAGGCTATAATGGCGCAACTTAAAAAATAGAAAACGATAGAATAATATTCTTGGCGCACTTACAGTGCATTAAGTACTAGTGATTAGAACAACCTACTAAAACATCTATACAATAATATATATATATATATATATATATATATATATATATATATATATATATATATATATATATATATATATATATATATATATATATATATATATCTATATATATATATATCTCTCTCTCTCTATATATATATATATATATATATATATATATATATATATATATATAAAATATATATATAATTAGGTAAGACGCCATATTGTATACATACACTGTTGAAGTCCACAGCACTGGGAGCGTTATTGATTTTAGCTTGTACTCTCTTTATTTTTCTTACAAGTTTTTTGTCTGGTTCTTTTGTGTGGGCGAGAAAAAACATTCGCAAAAGGCATATGTTATTCCGAGACGTCTTTCGACCGTGGTCGGTCATCTTCAGGGAATGAACAGAAATGGAATGACTTGATCTTGATCTTGATGTAAAAGGTGAGAAATTAGATAAAGGTTCGATAGGTCTGAAAAGGGTTCTCATAGGGATTGCATCACAGCTTTCCTTTTTATTTTATTTTTATTTTCCATTTTGCCCTCAGAGCCTCCAGTGTAGGCCACTGGTGGCTGAGTTGATCGCATGGCGATGATTTTTTCTTTTTATAATTTTAGTTTTTTAATATATATATATATATATATATATATATATATATATATATATATATATATATATATATATATATATATATATATACTTTGTCGTCCGTCGCTGGCATTCAAACCTTTCAATTATTTATATGCTAACTCGTTAGCCGTTTACTTTTTATATTGTTTTATCTTTTTTGTTTTTCTTGGGCACTATGCCTCTTTTTATTATATATGACTTTATTTTATTTAATTTCTATACTTAGTTTGGGCATTTCGCCCACTTTATTATTTTACCCTTTGGGGGCTCTTTGCCTCTTTTTCTTTTTTGTTATTTTATTGTTTGTTTTTTATTGATATGGCCTTTTCGTCTCTTATTTTATTTTTATTTTATACTGTTTCTCTATTCTTTGTCTCTTTTATTCAGTTAATTATGGATTTTCTTTTTTTTATTTGGTTAGTTTGGGTTTCTTGCATCGGTATCTTTTTTTCTTAGCAGTGTGGTCTTCTTTAGGTCTTTTTGCGATGGTAATAAATAAATTGTTTGAAATGCGATAGATGCTAGAAGAAAATGGGATTTAAAGGTGGTCTACGTGAAGTGTAGCAATGAAATATTCCAGCAGCGCCAAGACAATATTGTTGATGTTAAAGCAAAGAAGGTTACACTGTAGACACTTGCCTGCTGAACGCACGCTTCCTTCCTTATCGGACAGAAGAAAACTCCCCTCATCAGGACCCACAAGAAAATTTATAGGCGTTCCCCCGCATCGATATCTGCTATCATTATCTGATAGAGTGCTGTCGACAAAACAAGGCCTCATATATATCTTTTTCCAAACAGAGTATTTCTTACCTAAAGTAAGACTTGCGAAAGCCGAACTGAGCATAAGACAATTGACCTCAGATTTTCATTAGATAAGCTTACCTAACGCTAACGAATTTTTTAATTAACTTGCACACGCAGAAAGTTAGAGAAATTGGTCACAAATCCATCAGGATCTCTTCCCTGGCTTATAAAAATCAAACACGTAAGACATTCAGCAAGAATCTTGAAACATACATATGGTATAGACCCTTTTGAACCAAGATGTCGAAGCCTGGCATACGCTATATTCTCCGATCCAGTAGCGGTATCTCGCACAGTACGAAGGAAGAATGGAGGTCCCTTAATATAAGCAGGTCTTAGAAGGGTTGACCGCTTGTAGAATTGAAGTTGATTCGACGATTTCATCTATCTTATGACGTGGGTTAAATGTGGGAGGAACACCATCTCGGCATAGAGTGTACAGAAAGCAGTTATCTAGGACTCTGCCACGCAGGCGTGGTCGGGGTTTGCGGTCTGGTACTCCTGGAAGAGAGGAAGAGAGTCCTGATGGAGCTTGTCCCATATCATTTTGACTCGCCTCCATATTACTGTTGGAGGTGTCTTTCCATTAAATGAAGGGACATCTCTTTGCCAAAACGATTAGTCAGCTTGTTTCGAATCATAAACCTGGCCCTTGCTCTAGGAAATTCAGTGACGATGAAATAGATCTGCCAGCACTTAAGGCGCTTATTGGCATATTGCTTCTCTCTAAGGTCGGTATCATTCTCGGCCAACCACAATGGAAGCGGAAGGCATGGAAAAAGGTCAGATCTTCGAAGAATTATGGTGAGGCCCACAGCAATGAGTGTGCCAGAGAAGAAGAAAGCGGTCTCATCAACTAACCTAAACCTGACTGAGCTAAATAAATCAATGATTTTCTGAATTGCATGCCACTGCATCCGCTTAAAGTGCCACCGAGGTGGCATTTTAAGCAGCAAGGGCTCAGAAAAAGATATTTGCATGTCAAAATGACCACTGCCATGAAGGTCATCGACCACCTTTCACCCCAAATTAGTATGTGCTTCCGGAGAGCCCAGGGTTAGATCGAGGCAAGAAAATGAAGAGGTTCTCGAACAATGATATATGAATTCATCCAAATTTTAGACACGGTATCCACAGCAGGTAGCTAAGATTTGACCACTGAAATTGATCTTGTATTCCCCAATAGGAGGTGTCTACCCTTCAAATCCAAGATAAGAAGAAAGGCTCTGGGCAATATTTCAAGGACGAAGTGAAAGAACTTAAGCCTGAAAGGAGGTATTTAAAGCCAGAAAGAGTACTGAGACGTGATGTCAGGTGTAAATATCGCATCCCCCTACCCGGTCCCTCTCCCTAGGTGCGGTCATAAGTAAGAATTTCTTAGTAAGATGACCGCATAAGTGGTCTTGTAAAGCTATGTTTGGAATATCAGGTCTATTTCATGCATCACCTCATTAAAGAGAATCCTTAACTCATATATTTGGTGGATGTCAAAAATATTATTGGATAATTTGAGAATAAGTTCACTGATATGATGAGTAGTTAGGTACTGTGGCACAACTCATTGTTTTGATACTTTGGGGCCCTGTTTATGTATGATTTTGAATAATAGGTTACATATAAATTTTAAGAATTTTAAGATGTCTTAGAGTATGTTCAGGTAAATTAAATGAATATTCTGATGTATATTTTTTATAATGTTAGGTTTGCAGCTGCATACTTTACATTTCCAAGAAACTGATACTGAATTGTAATAGAAATAAGAGAAAAAAGGTAATGAAGCAATGAAACAGACTAATAAAATAATAAAAGAACAAAGGAAATGCAACGGCCCTTTCATAACCATCACAGTGAATGTAAAAATATCCTAAACTAAAGGAAAAATTAAATAGCAAAGAGAAACATAAATTTAATTGACTCCTGTGGCGCTCGACTCTACCTAACTGAGTATCTAAAAAAATCTTTTACACTAAATCCGATCACAGCCGCCCTCATCCAAATAGGAGAGCAATATGACAATCAGCAATAGGTAATTTAATATAAAGACATTTAATATTTTTTAAAATAATAAATAGAATTAAATAAACGATAATATAACAACCAGGTTATATAGAGTAGGTAAATTATGATAATACAGCTTCTGGATATTATAAATGGTATTTTATAAATAGAAAATACCAACATTGATAGTGCGGAATTGTATTTAATTTGCGGAAGATGCAATTAGTTAATTAGACGAAGTTTTCAGACAGGATAATGAAACTTACATTGAGATCAATATGAACATTCTGGTACGCCGTGTTTCGCGCTCAACCAGCGAGCAGAGAAGCATTTCTGGCCTGAGAGAGAGACGTCATAAGAATGTTGCTATGTAATCTCGCTAAATGTAGAGATTAAAAATGTTGAAAGATATGAAGATACAGGTCTTTTAAACAGTGGGAAAAAGAGGGTACAAATATGTGGGCATTCTGGTTAGAAATCCATGACAGAGGAAGCTCGATTGCCGGCTATCATCTGGCCAGTTTCAGGTGTAGAGTACACAGGCTACCCCTCTGTGGCCTGTGAAAAAGATTCGGCGATGTTTTTCCGCACCATTTCAAAGCATTAAAACAGAAATAAAAGGTTATAAACCATTAAAGTATTATACACCCTGAACCACGCTAATAGCTTGGTAGAAAAATTAGGATTTTTTGGCTCTAGGTGAATCAATTTTGAAACTTTTCCTAGCTGATCTGCAAAATATGACAACACTAATATTGAGTTTTCATTATGCTGTGTTACGTCCTTCAATATTTATTCCAGATTCGTTCTTTTTCGTGTGAATCACGCTAATGCCATTTATACTCTTTAAGAATAATGGGACGTAGCACAAGCCTCAACTAGGAAAAAAGTCTTCAATCATCAAGGAAATTTCTGAAGGCACCTTTGATCATGGTAGTACAGAGAAGTTAGTTCATTATGTGGACACAGTTAAATAATTTCTGATGGACCCTTTGCTAATGAAGAATCAATCAGATTGTCGGACCTCCAAGAGTGTGACAGCTATGGATTTGAGAAACGTGGGGCCGTATCTTTGGGACCATGACTTATGTGCGAGCTCCCCTGAATCAGCCTTCTTTAGTGCCTCGTCACAAGAATTTGAGGGTTCAATGTGCCCGGGCATACATGACGCCGGACATGAGTTACGTTCTCTTCACTGACGTGACCAGGGCGACACTTGACATACCTGACGGTTAGACAACCAACGCTTGTGACGTCAACAGCGGGTGGGAGAAGTGATGTTGTGGGCAGATATAACTGGAAACAGACTTGTTGGCCCCGTCAAGGTTTTTGAAGGGATTAAAGTGACAACCACCGCCTACTGCAATCACTTGAAGGATGTATTGGATCTCTGGCTAGATGACATAACATTATTACTTCTAAATACTCTAAATGTCATGCATAACAACACTCCATCACACTCGGTCAGGGCCACTCAAGCGTTCCTACGGTCTTACGGCATACAAGGTGACAAGTTTATGGTGTGGCTGCCAGCCTCCTTGGATCTCAACCCAATCGAAAATTTGTGGTTCATCATTAAACAAGATGTTTATGTCGATGGACATCAATTTTTGTTTAAAGAATTCTTATGGGCGACCATCAAAGCTGCATCAGAGGCAATATAACTTGCTACTATTAAGAAATTGACAGATTCCATGCATGATAAGGTTTTTGAGGTCATCCGTCAAAATAGCGCTCATGTGGTCAGTTAAATATATACGCAAAGTATGCTTAATGTGCATAATTATCATTTTTTTTCTCTAAAATATCTCTAGATGGGCTAGTTTAATTCAAAACCTATTAGTGAGTTTTACCCAAAATACGATGAATCTGATATAAATATTGAAGGACGTAAAACATAACATAAGTGTTGTTATTTTGTGAAGAGCAGCTTGGAAAAGTTTTATCAAGTGATTAACTGAGAACCGAGAATTCCTAACTTTCACTAGCAAGCTATTAGCGTGGTTCAGGGTGTAGTACAAGAAGAAGGGTTCTCTTATATGCCCTTAAGTACCGGTTGTAAATAAAGAGGGAAAGGGTATTTAAATTTTTTATAGATTTTACAAAATTTAAGAGAAAGATCGGAATACCGTCTTATTCATTGCCTCATATAAGGAATTCTATCATTAATATTTATTGGTTGGGGTGGTTTCCAACCAGAAATTTTGTAAAGGCTGCGTGCTATTAGAAAAGTGTTTTTTATGGAATTCCTTTAAAAGTTGTGTAACTTACATCAGGCGTGTACTTTTTTTCTCTATCTTACAGTATGTTGAATATATTTCATCATTCTTCCCCCCTCATGAAAGACATACATTGTTTATTCGTCGCGTGTTTAATCAAATTTTTCATTTTTCCATAGAATTCCAATTAAATTTATCTCTCCTCTCAGACACAAACGACCTTGCGAAGCTAGCCTTATAAGCTTTTCTCTTCGGAAGACTTTTTTTATCTTTCGCGTAGCCAAGTGGTCTAAGGCTCGATTTAATTGAGCTCAAAGCGGTTGCTCGCCGCCTGAAGGGGCTTTTAGTTCGAATCTAACCTCAGTACGGAATTTTTTGAATTAGGAAATAACTTTTTAGAAGAACATTTAAAGTGTTTTTCTCTATCTTACCGTATGCTGGATAAATTTTACCATTTTTCGCAGCTGTAAATTTTTGTTTAGTCCTCTAAATTACAAATTATTTTCATTTTCTTTCACAGTCACGAACGACATTGCGAAGCGAGACTCAAAAGCCCGGATATTCCTAAATTTTTTGGACTCACGCGTAACCAAGTGGTCTAAGGCTCGGTTTAACTGACATCAAAGCGGTTGGTACATGCCTCAATGTGCTTGGTTCTGATCTCACCCCAGTACGGAATTTTTGGAATTAGGAAATAACTTTTTCCGAACAAAGTTTATGCTGGTTTTCTCTAGTTTGCAATATGCTGGATTTATGATTTTTTTTCATGATTCTTTCGCGCCCAAGAAAGATATATATGGGAAGCTAACCTCGTGTTTACCTCAATTTCTAGTTAATCCGTTTAATTCCCTATTAATTTCTCTCTCTTTCACTGCCCCGATCCATCTTGCGAAGTGTTCCTTATAAGCTTGGCTATTCGGAAGATTTTTTGGACTTACGTGTAAGCAAGTGGTCTAAGGCTAGGTTTAGCTAACATCAAAGCGGTTGCTGAAGGCCTCAGTGTGTTTAGTTCGATCTCACGCAGATACGGAATTTTTCGAATTAGTAACTAGTTTTTCCGAAGAAATGTTATACTGTTTTTTCTATATCTTACCACATGCTCAATAAATTGAATCATTCTTTGCCGCTCATGAAAGATATACATTGTATAATCGTCGCTCGTCGCATGTTTATCTAAATTTCTCCTTTGTCCTTTAAATTCCCATTTAATTTCTATCTCCTTTACAGTCACGATTCACCTTGCCAGGCTAGCCATAAAAGTTTTTCTCTTCGAAAGATTCTTTGATCTTACGCGTAGCCAAGTGGTCTAAGGCTAGGTTTAATTGACGGCAAATCTGTTGCAAGGTCCAAATCGACATTGCAAAACTTTCCTTAAAAGATTGGCTATTCGGAATATTTGGGGGACATGCGCATAACCAAATGGTCTAAGGCACGGATTAATTGGCATCAAAGCGGTTGCTTCATGCTTCAGTAGGGTTGGTTCAGATCTCTACTTATTATGGATTTTTCGAATTATGAAATAACTTTTTCCGGAGAAATTATACTGTTTTTCTCTATTTTGTAGTATGCTGGACTCATTTAATCACTCTTTCGCGCCCAGGAAAGATACTCGTATATATTGTATATTAACCCCGTGTTTACCTTTTTATCGTTTGTCCTTTTATTTACCAATTAATTTCTTTCTCTCATTTACTGTCCCAATCGAATTTACGAAACTTGCCTTAAAAGCTTGCCTATTCACAAGATTTGGGGAAATTCCGTTTAACCAAGTAGTCTAAGACTCGGTTTAATTGACATCAAGGCGGTTGCTACATGCCTGAGTGTGCGTGGTTCGGATTCCAACCCAGGACGGAATATTTCGAATAAGAAAATAACTTTTTCCGAACAAAATTTATAGTGTTTATCTGTATTTTGCTGCATGTTCAATTTATTTAATCATTCTTTCACCCCCAGGAAAGATATATATTCTATAATAGCCTCGTGTTTACCTCATTTTCTCGTTTCTTCTTTTAATTCCCAATTAATTTCTTTCTCTTTAACTGTCCCCATCGACGTTGCGAAGCGTGCATTAAAAGAGTGGCTATTCCGAAGGTTTTTGGACTTCCGCTTAACCATGTGGTCTAATGCTTGGTTGAATTCAGGTCAAAGCTTTTGCTACATGCCTCAGTGTGCTTGATTCGAATTTCACCCCAGTACGGAATTTTTAAATTAGGAAATAACTTTTTCCTAAGAAAATGCATACTTTTTTCCTCCATCTTACAGTATGCTGGATAAATTTCATCATTCTTCACCACTCATGAAAGATATACATTGTATATTCGTCGCGTGTTTATCTAAATTTCTCCTTCGTCCTTTGAATTCCCATTTAATTTCTATCTCCTTCACAGTTACGATTGACCTTGCGAGGCTAGCCTTAAATGTTTTTCTCTTGGAAGATTCTTTGATCTTACGCGTAGCCAATTGGTCTAAGGCTCGGTTTAATCAAAATCAAAGAGGTTACTCATTACCTGAAATGGCTTTTGGTTCTAATGCCACCCATGAACGGAATTTTTCGAATTAAAATAAATGAAAAAACACCAAGGAGATTGTTAACCGTAACATCAAAGTCAAAAATCAAATGGACAAAATTCAACTTATTAAATACTATAAAATGACAATAGCCAACAATCTCCTTATGAAAAACAACAGCTGCCAAAACTCCTCGAATCTAAAGTCAATCAACATAGTTTACGAGTTTATCTACCCCAATGAAGACTGCAAGCTTTATAATAACTCAAAATATATTGGCATGAAAACCACCCCTCTTTCGAGGCATTTAACCATGCCCTACCTCCTATTGATACTACTGCTTTACCTGACCAAACCTTAAACTAACTGCAACAATCATATTCGCCTGCCTTGACGTGTACGCCCCACTTATCACTCCTTCTTCAAACCGCCATCACCGCGCCCCTTTGTTCACCATGGGACTCCTTCGTTCAAGGAGACCCTTACGTGCCCATGAACTTTCCCTTTGTAAAGAACCCTCCCTCGGGCAGGACACGGGAGGGTCCTTGCAACTTCGAATTATTCTTTCAAATTAAAATCAGCGCGCGAGGCTCATTCACGCAAAATTTTGTCTGATAGCAAGAATGATCCCCCGAACTATTTTTCGTCTTCTTTGTCGTCTTTCTTCACCTAGCCCAATTTCCCCCACCTCTCCTCCCATCAACCTCTCTACTCTTTCTAATTTTTCTCTCATAAAGTTATTAACCATCGCGCCATACTACCCCATTCGTCTGAACAAGCCCATGCTGTTCTCCCCGAACATACTCCATTGCCGCTTAACGTCCTCACTCGGGCCTCCTCTGAGGAAGTGAAGACCCTGATCTCACGCTCTAACAAATCTGGATACCCTAAGAACGTCTTTCCACCTAAACTCTTCCACAAAATTCTCCCTGCTGTCCTCCCACTGATTCTTCATCTCTTTAACACTTCTCTTGCCACAAACATGCCTCAATTCGCCCTATCCTTAAAAAAACACACCTTAATCCCTCCGAACCATCTAGCTATCGCCCTATCTTACAGCTTCCATTCCTCTCTAAGATCCTCGATAGAGTGGTTTGGCACTCCTTAATGACCATATTTTTAACTGCAATATCGATGAGACGTACCAATCTGGGTTTAAAGCGAAGAACTCTGCTGAAACCGCTCTTCTTAATGTTTCAGACGGTTTACGTAGAGCAGCCGATAGGGGATGTATGTCCATTCTACTCCTCCTACACCTCTCCTCTGTTTCGACACCATCAGCCACACTGTCCTCCTTGCTCGTCTTCACACTTTCCTTGGTCTCTCTGGCACCGAACTTGCTTGGTTCCGCTCATACCTCTCCTCTCGCACCCAGACGGTCACGCTCGATAACCTCTCCTCTGAACCCGCGCCCATTAATTTTGGGGGTGCCACAGGGCTCAGTCCTTGGTCCCCTTCTCTTTTGCATCTACTTACTTCCTCTTGGCTCCTTTATTCGCGATTTGGGCCTCTCTTTCCACCTCTATGCCGATGACACTCAGATATACTTTTCCTCATTCCTTGTGTCCTTCTTTCATTCAATTACTAAGTTCCATTTGGCCTATGCCTCCATAAATGAATGGCTGTCTGGCAACTTTCTCAAACTTATCCACAATAAAACTGAAGTTCTCCTTGTTGGTACCACTTCAATGGTAGAGAAATTTAAAGCTCTCTTCCCCTCCTTAAACCCTGGGGAAACCAATGTCGCCTTCTCTGATAACGTCAGTAATTTTGGTGTTATTTTCGACGAGCAACTCTCTTTTAAACCGCACATCCATCGTATTTATAAGTCTTCCCTTGGTTTCCTCCGCAGCTTTTCACGTGTTCGATCCCATTTTGATCGAAGAAGCCTAGATTCTGCTATTCATGCCTTCGTCCCCTCACGCTTAAACTACTGCAATTCTCTTTTAGTGAATCTCTCTTCTTCGTCACTTCGCCCCCTACAACTAGTTCAAAACTATGCTGGCCGGCTCCTCCTTCGCCGCCTCCAGTTCTCTCTTTCGATGCTTCTGTTACAGGAGCTACACTGGTTACCTATTCGCTTGCGTACCCATGATAAAATTCTTCTCATCACCTACAAGGCCCTAAGCCTCGAGGCTCCACCTTATCTCTCGTCTGCCCCCTCCCGTCGTCAAACTCCTCGGGCACTCCGGTGTAACCTCGCTCCCATCCTGAACACTCCTATTTCTGTCCTCTGCTCGATGGGTGACCGTTCCTTCTCAGTTTGTGCTCCTAGACTCCTACTGAAGTCCGATCCTCTCCCTCCCTTGCTACTTTTAAACGTCTCCTGAAGACTTACGAGTATCTCTTCAGAATTTACTTCTCTCCCCTGTAAACTTTCTCTACTCTCGCTACACAACCTGCGCTCTGTAAGGGTAACAGCCTTGAAGGACGCATTATAAACACTTATCATTATTATTATTATCTGCAAAGCGGAAGGCATAAAAATCCTATGGAAAGCGCGCACAACATCAACCTAACTAGAGATAATCTAGTTGACAACACCAAAACTTAAAGATAAAAGGAAATAAAACTAGGCTGAACATCTTAGAAGCTATCTTAATAAACGAAAAAAAGCCAAGGTTCAAGGTTTATTAAGAAATGAATAACATGGAGATATTACATATATGTAAATAAATGGAAATTGTGGCGAAAATGGAATTTAGTAGATAAGGTAAAGTTACAGGTACAAGTAACAAGATAAAAGCTAAAGTCTTCGGGTGTTCTTAGTGATTCTGTTTACGGTTCTCTGTATGATTCATCATCTTACTTAGGCCTGTTTTATGGGCTACCCAAGATACATAAGACTGGATGCCCTCTTCGTTCCATTCTTGCTTCTTACACTCTTCCTTCCTATAAAATCTCTAGGTTTTTAGTTTCTCTGTTAACCCCTTTTAATTCCAATCTATATACCATTAATAATATCTTTGATTTTTCTTCGGAAATCGCAAAGTTTGAATCGTCAAGTCTTTTTTCTTTTCTAGCTTTGACATCACGTCCTTATTTACAAATATTTCCCTTCAGGCAACTATAGAGATTATTTTTACTAAAGCCTTTCCGGAAAGAAATGCCCTCTTTAATGGTTTCAGTTTTTCACAATTTTCGCAGTTATTGCATCTAGCTATCAAGGACAACTATTTAACTTTCAATGGCTTGGTTTATCATCAAATTGAAGGTGTTGGGATGGGAAGCCCACTAGGTCTGATTTTTGCAAATATTTTCATGTGCAATTTTAAAGATAGACTTTTTCGTGATTGCCCTTCTCAATTTCGTCCCTTATTCTACAAAAGATACGTTGACGATACCTTTGAGATTTTTTCTTCTGGTTCTTGTTAAAAAAGGTTTTTTGATTTTATAAACAATTTACACCCTAATATTACTTTCACTCAAGAACATGAGATTAATAATATGTTGCCATTTCTAGATATTAATGTCTCTTGTACACCTTCCGGCATTTAAACGTATGTTTTTAGAAAATCAACCTTCACAGGACAGGGTTTAAATTTTTTTAATTTCTGTGATTTAACATACAAAATTGGCGCCATTAAAACACTCCTCTTCAGTGGTTTTAATTTGTCTTCCACTTATTTTAGTATGCATTTTGAATTAAATTTTTTAAAAGAATACTTTGTAAAAAATTGTTACCGCTTATCTTTAGTTGAAAGCTGTATTAGGAAGTTCCTCGTTAGGCTTTATAACCCCTCCACTTCTTTTAATGTCCCAAAGGAAATCAGGTATGTCCTGTTACCAGACATCAGCCCTTGTAATGACCTTCTCCGAAAACGTTTAATTTCCATATTTAGTAAATTTTATTGTCAAATTAATTTTAAACTTATATTCATTAATAACAAAAATATTGGTAATTTCTTGAAAGTGAAGGACAGTATTACCACACCGTTTAGTTCGTGCATTGTATATAAATTCATTTTCCGTAGCTGTAAGTTGGGGACGTATATAGTCGCGTTTTTGTTCTCACATGGAAATTAGCCATAGAACCAGTAAAACATTAAGTAAAAAAGAGTTCTCTTCCATCAGGAAACATGCTATTGATTGTAAAACAGACGTGTCATTAAATGATTTTTCTGCTTTAAAATTTGCTAAATCTATTTCATCTCTCCTCATTAAAGAATCACTCTGTATTAAATACAACCACCCAAATTTAAATGAGGACACGTCATCCTTTCTTCTGTTTATAATTTAACCAAGTTGTGTATTCATTCTTTAAATTCCTTCCTGTTTTCACTCTTCATTGTGATCCGACCATGTGAGGTAATGTTTCAGTGTCTATATTTTAGTTTTACCTTTTTTTTCTATCCGATTCTCTATTTTTCCATTTCAATTGTTTAATTTTGTAATATTACGTTTACTTTATTTCTCCTTAATTGATAGTATCTCTTTACAAATATTTTACTGTTCCTTACCTAACTATTTTGTTTGTTCATTAACATAACGTTCATTTTGTATTTTTAACGTCGTTTTTGTAATTTTCTCTTATCTGTGGTTTTTAACTTTGAACTTGTGCTGTTATTTATGTTTTTAGGCTTAGATTACTCATTTAGAATTTGTTTCTAGCTCCTGAAGATGGGTTTTGTAATAACCCAAGACGTTGGAATTAAAGATGGGACCCGGCTTCTTTGTTTAGTCCTTCTTATTGAATATAAGACTCAAGCTTTGTAGAAGAAATTTAGGTGAATACATATATATATATATATATATATATATATATATACATATATGGATATGAGAAACTCACAAAGTAGCGCGTGAGTAGAGCATAAATGCCTAAATATCCCACAGGAAAATGAAATGCTTTGTTTTTTTTTGTCAAATATATATATATATATATATATATATATATATATATATATATATATATATGGGAAATGTCACGGAAGTTAGCTCGTGATAACTATAAATATGAATATGTACCACGGAAGTAAACTGAATAAAAGGCAGATTGGAGTTAGTACTTTCATCTATTCGACATTTTCAAACTCACAATGGTAAGAAAAATAAGACACGCATTATTTATAATAAGCGCGTTTCCATATGAGGTCAACATTTTTAATTCAATCAGATAAGTCGGATTTTAGAAAAAGTTATAAAATTGGATCGAGCGAAAACAGCCCTGGGCTAATGTTGAGATTACTCTCCTTTGTGTGGGAGATTAAAAATGAGTCCAGGATATTTCTCTTTAGAAAATCATTACTATTAATTATAGTATCAGTTTTTCACTAGTTAATTCCGTGTCCCATCTTGGAATTGTGGACAGCTAAGGCATTATTCAGGTATCCCTTAATTACTGCATTTTTGTGTTGTTGGGTCCTTATGGAAACTTTTTGGAAGTTTGGCCTACATAGAATAAATTACAATCTAAACATGGAATTCGGTAAATTACATTATTATCACTATTGGGGCTATGCTTTATTAGGAGATCTTTTAATGTATGATTGTATTTAAAGGCTACCTTAATATTAAGTTGTTTTAGAATGGACACTACAGAAATAAAATTATCATGATAGGGTAAAATAAATAGGTTTTATGAGGTTCTTTTGTTTCTAATTTACAATTATAAAATGTTTTTTTGGCTATATTCATACATTTTTCTAGAAAGTACTTTAGGGAGCATAAATTGGTAGCAATATCTTCAATATTTTTGTATTCCTTATCTATATAGTCGGGACTACATATTCGAAAAACCCTAAGATACATGGAGAAAAAAACAGCAGATGTTATATTTTTGGCATGACTTGAATAAAAATGGACATAAGATAAATTATTGGTCGGTTCCTATGAACAGTAAATTTAAATCTATGTGCTTCTCTAATTATTATGACATCCAAAAATGGAAGGCTCATATTTACTTCCTTTTCTACGGTGAATTTAATTTACGGAACCAATGAGTTTATAATGAAAAGAAAACTATCGATGTCAAAACTGTTGTTTAAAATTGCCAGGATGTCATCAACATACCGGAACCAAACAATTTGAGTAGACCAAAGAGGGAGGATCAACCTAGTTTGGAAAAATTCCTTTTTTAAATTTGACGATAAGGAAAATGAGGGATTACCCAGAGCCATACCAAACACTTGTTCATAGAATTTGCCGTTGAAACTAAATTTACATGTTTTAATACATAAACAAATAAGCTCATTGATCGTATTGGTTGGTAAAGGAAGGTCATAAGCATCAATGGGTACTTTGGTGAATAATGAGGTGACATCAAAACTGACTGGTCTCAGATCCGATGTTACCTTCATATTGTTTAATTTATTGCAAAGGTGAAGGGAATCTTTTATATGCCAGGGGGATATAGTTCCTAAAATAGGAGAAAGTAAATTTACTAAGTATTTTGAAAGTTTATATTGAAGTGAACCTCCCTTTACCAACTAATACGATCATTGAGCTTATTTGTTTATGTATTAAAAAATGTAAATTTAGTTTCAACGGGGACTATAAAAGAAATAGGAAATCAATTGGCAATTCAAAGAATAATGAGGTATAGTTAAACGCGTGGTAAATAAACAAATTTATATAATATCTCTCAAAGTAGCGCGAAAAGTTTTCCTTAAAAGCTATTCTATTTAGAGAATTTTTGGTTCTCTGCGTAGCATAGTGTACCAACGCCATACTTTTAACTGTGATCAAAGCGGTGCTCGCTGCCTGTGTCCATGGTTCGAATCGCTTTTCTGCACGGATTTCTTTGAAAAAAGGTAATAAATATTACTGTAAGAAAAAAAATATTTCGTTTTCTCTTTCAATGTGGTTTATTGCATTCATCTTCATCATTCTCTCGGGCTAATTTGAGAGATATATATATATATATATATATATATATATATATATATATATATATATATATATATATATATATATATATATATATATATCCAAATCTATCCTAGACATCTAAGGGAAACTGTTGCAAATAGTTTTATGTCTTGAATCTTGAAAGGGGATAAGAAACGTTAAAATAGGAGGCCTAGACATATCTCAGGAGGTACCAAATAAGTGGGAACTATCTGGATTCTAGGGATAACTATCAAACCAGATCAGGTTTCGCCTCTTTGGATTTACTTTTCGCTCACAATGGATTGACTCTAATTTCATATTAGTTACTTCGTCTCGTCATTTGATATTTCTTGCCCCCAAATCTCAAGAAAGCGCATTTACAACAAAGAATCATTCGTGGAAGCGTATTTTTTCTCTTGCGGAGATAAATAAAGATATTTTCTGCTGCCTAAAACATAAATCATACTTTGGAGACTAAATGTTCATCTATGAAAGATTGACAAATAACTTTTGGCGAAGTTTAATGTTTTTTTCGTTTAATTTTTTAGAAATTCACCAAAAAGGCGGGAAATAAAAATAATGTAATTATATCCTTTTTATGGCTTTTCCAAGAGGTAACTTCTAAAGCTTCTTTTAGTACCAAAAAAGGAAATAAAATAGACATTTTTAGAATTATACCATGTTCTCAAGATTCTGATTCCGATTTTTTATGAAGTACGATGCAGAAATTCTGTCGTTATAACTAAGTGAAATCGTAATAAACTTATCTGAGATCAAATTCTTGGAGGTGCAAAATTAAATATAATCCCCAAACTCTGAAAAACTCTGAAAAATAAGTTATTTTTTATTATTATTATTAATGCGTACCAGAACTTTTTACTTCCTTTCGCTTCGGGACTATTTTCTTTGTAGCGATATCTATGAGACGTCTGCATTCGATGTAATCACTCAATTCTTCCTGGGGTTGCAGTTATTTGGTCTAGACATCATCTCATTATTATCCTTTTCTACAGGGATCTAGTAACTCTAAAACTGATGGAATTTTTCTTCATTTTTCTAATTTGTATAACTTTTATAACAGGTGTAAATTACTAAGTATTCTAGGGGATGAGATATATAGATGGGGATGTAATACATAAATGGCTTCTATATAACTAAATGCCTGAGTGTCCAAATTAATTGATGGTTTAAATAACCAAAACATCTTTCCAACACGATAATTGCTCTTGAACATCTTTCATTCCTCCTTTGCCAGTGTTTACTCTGGAGATCTGTTTTTATGATGGATAAACATGATTATGTTTAATTAATATACACGGCCGGTAGTTTTTCACCTTCCATATCTTCCAAATTGTAATTATTCTCCCTCCGTGATAAAAAATCATTAACCTAAAATGAGATTTGATAAATAATTAGGCATCTGTGAAAATAATGTAAGCTGAATTATTAAGCGCATACTGGCTAAATACCTAATATAACATATGCCTAGATAAAATCATACCACCTCAACAATGGTGCACCTAAAAAACATAAACAAGAAATACATAGAACTTGCTTTAATAGAAAAATGATGGAAGAAAATACCAAAATTTTAGACTATGCTCCCAACAGACGCCAATTACTTCTCCTTGAATCAATATATATTCAAAAAACCAACCAAGTCTAAATATACCATCTAGCTCCCCTTAAATCCTGCTAACTGCAAGAATAGGAAATCGAAGGACCAGGTAAATTTAGGACAGCTGCTTCTAGCCGCTAATAAACTCTGACAATCAGCTTACCACCCAACCCTCTTCGGCCACTCACTTACACTTCCTCGACCTGTTCCTACCTGCGCACATTTTTAGTCGCGTGCGAGTCTATTCCCGAGCGACTCTTCATCTCAATTTGTCGGACGGTTCCCGTTTTGCTTTTTATTATTTTTGTAACTATTCGGCCGATGATAACTAAATTTGAAAACCTTATGTTCTTTATATTCTCTTTTGAATGCTATAAATGCCAAAGTCCTCCCAAAATTATCCCGGAAATTATTTTGTTTTAGAAATAACATAACTACTCGGCTGATTCTAACGAAATTTGAAACCCCTCTGTTGTTTTACATTCTCTTTCTAATGATACAATTGCAAACGTCTTCCGAAGGTTAGTCTGGGAATTTTTTTTTGTTTTGGCAATAACATCATAACTAATAGGCTGATACTCTGCTAGACTAGACTAGGCTATAATATCCTATACTCGGCTATGCAAGCCTAGAATAAGCTATACGATGATAGCTATCGTAGGCTAGGCTAGACTAGGCAAAGCTATGCTAAGATAAAATGTACAAATGAAAGATATACTATGCTAATTTAATCTATAATATGCTATGATAGGATATCATATGGTATGTTAGGCAAGACAATACTAAGTTATGCTTGACTAGGGTATAATAGAATAGTATAGGCTATATTTGTGTAGGATAGTTAATGCCTAGTTAATGTCTAGGATAGGTTATACTATGCTAGGCAAGGCTAAGATATGCTAAGCTATACTAGGCTAGACAGGGCTATAATATGGTATGCTAGGGTAGGCTAAAGTATAATAGGCTAGGGAGGGCTATGTTCTACTATGCTAGGCTATGTTAGGCTATGATAGACTAGCTAACCAAGGCTATAATAGGCTAAGCTATGCAAGGTTATTCTAGTCTAGGGTATGGTTTCTATATTTGTCTAGGATATACTAGGCTAACCTATAATATGATACGCTTGGCTATATTATGTTAGGTGTCGTTATGCTAGGATAGGCTATACCAAGATAGCCTATAGTATGCTAGGCTAGGCTAGCCTATAGTATGTAGGCTAGGCTAAGCTAGCCTATAGTATGCTAGGCTAGGCTAAGCTATCGTATGCAATAATATATCGGTTAGGCTAGCTATAGTATCCTATTCTAGCTTGGCTATACTAGGCTAGGCTACCCCAGGCAACGCTAGGCTAGGCTCTGGCATGCAATGCTAAGCCATACCCGGTAAGGCTAGGCTATAGTAAGCTAGGGAACATGTCACAATGCTACGCTAGGCAAGGCTAGACTAGGCTAGGCTAAGCTAGGCTATACTGTAATATGCTAGGTTAGACTAGGGTCTACTATGCTAGACCCCAGGCTATACCATACTAGGTTATACTAGGCTAGCTAGATTATACTAAGCTATGCTCGGGTAGGCCTGGCACAGCTAGGATATTCTATTTTTAGCTATGCTATTCTATGTTTGACTAGACTTGGCTATACTAGGATAAAACAGGGTATGCCATGCTTGGCTCTGATATGTCATGGTATACTAGGCAAGTTTAGGCAGGCTATTCTAGGCTATGTTAGACTATGCTATGCTATACTATTCTGTTCTATGCTATACTATGCTATGTTATACTATGTTATGTTATACTATGCTATGCTATATTATGCAATGATGTGCTATGTTATACTATGAAATGCAATAATATTATATAATATACATACTATGCTCTAATCTGCTATGGTGTATTATGCTATACCATGGAATACTGGGCCATTAGAGCGTGTCAATCTTTTCAACGTTCTAATTATATAAATGACGGGTGTTCAAAATTTGCAACCCTACCTATGAATTCTAAAGTTATTTTTTATTTTAATATAATTTTAGTTCTACTTGGTTATATACTTAAAAGTGTTGACTTATTTTTGTCAACTTGTGCAATTAAATAACTATTATTATATTAATAATTATATCTATTTCACTTTTTTTCTTATTTCACAGTTTGAAACATATTTATCAATGTACTGAAGATTACGTGACCTTCAGTACTACCATCCTACCAGTGGGATTTGACCTAAATTGCTTTTAAAATTAGTACAAGACTTGTGACAATCACACATTTGGACACCTAAATTGAGAATAGCAGAGTCGTTGGCATCTCAGTTTCAAATTCTGGTCAACGTTCTGAAATGTGGATGTGAGAAACTACCCAGAAGCCAATTTTGCAAAGGATATTTACCTTAGAGTGCTTGAAAAGTGGCAACGAGGGAACAGTTCTTTTCTAGCCCCTGTTGTAAATTCAAGAGTCACAATCTTAAACAGATCCAAAAGAACTGAGAGCAGGCCAGAAACATATCCCTAGGGATGCGAGAGCTACAGTCCAAAGACACTTTCATTACAAAACTAGACAACCTGTTGATATCCTCAGGCGCAAGTGTAAAAGTGTTTTTTTGCTGTGAATTTGGCTGCCTTGGTTGCAAAAACGAAACTCAAATTAACTTATATCTCCTATGGAGATGAAAGGAACTTGCTTTAATTAAAGGTTAGAGATTACTTCTTTTGTTCCACATCCGATTAGCTTTCGAGATTAACTTGAGTAAAATAGACAAGTCAATAAGTAAAACGACAAGAACGTGAAGGAAGAATAGATGCTTACTATAAGCCGGCCAATGTTTCAATGCCATCAAATGAAATAATTTTCTCTCTCGAAGAAAACGAAGAACAAATAGATAATGCTGAAGATGGAAAGGATTAAATTTATGAAGTGAGATTAAAAATACGAACCACATCTTCAAATTCCATTAAAAAGCAACCCGGGAATTATTTGGAGGGGGGGGGGGCAATAATATCATAACAATTCGGCTGATTCTAATGAAATTGAAAAAATCTTATATTTTTTTACATTTTCTTGCAAATAATTTAATTTCCAAAGTCTTCCCAAGGTTAGCGCGGGAATTATTTTATTTTGGCAATAACATCATAACTATTCTTCCGATTCTAACGATATTTGAAACCCTTAAGTGTTTACATTATTTTTCGAATGATAGATATCTCAAGGTCCTCCCAAGTTTACTCAGGAAATTATTGAAAGTTTTGTAGGTCATAAGGTCATAAATCAGAATAAGTGCGTGCACACGACTTTTTGGTCAGCAAACCTTGTATATTATATAGAAACTAGACTACATGTATTAATTTCCCATTCCTTCCACATTTTTGCAATTAATAAATATTAGTCTCTAATGAACCTTGGTAGGCTTGGCTTATTCATGGGTTGAACAATGAAGAAAAGTCGAACATAAGACAAATCGAGAAGATTGAAAAGAAAATGTTTAGCGCGAGACTAGCGGGCGCTTTCAATATAACCTCCATAAGGAATATATAACGGGTGACCCAAAAGTTAATTCACATTTTAAAAAATTAATATCACAAAAACTAATTAAGTTATAAAATTAAGTGATATATAAAATGAAAAAGGAGATCTTGGATCTTTTCTATTTAAATATAATATCCTTCAAATGTTCTTCATTATTGTTAAAACAAAGGCGGATTCTTTGCACCATATTTTCCATGACATTTTCCAAAACATCAGGAGTGATTTTGTCGATTTCTTCAATGATGTTTTCCTTTAATTCTTGAAGATTATTAGGCTTATTTACGTGTACCTTTTCTTTAAGGTATCTCCGAGAAGGAGAAAATCTGGAGGGGTAAAATCAAGTGATCGTGATGGCCAAGAAAAGTCACCTAAACGTGAAATCTACCGACCAGGGAAGGGTGCTCTTAGTGTTGCCATGGTTTCTCTCGCTGTGTGTGGTGTCGCCCCATCTTGTTGAAACCTCATATCGTGCATATTCAAATCTTCCAGTTCTGCCAATAAATAATCTTGTATCGTTTCTCTGTAAGTGTCCCCTGTTACTGTCACTGTTTTTCCCTCAGCATCCTCGAAGAAGTAAGGAGCAATGATTCTCGAACTAGTTATGCCGCACCAGACCGTAACTTTCTGGGCATGAAGAGGCTGCTCGTGAATTATCATGGGATTTTCAGCACACCAGAATCTGAAATTTTGTTTATTAACGTATCTAGTAATGTGAAAATGGGTTTCATCGGACATGACTAGGTGCTAGGGAAAAGTTGGATCATTTGTTAGTCCCAAAAATGCGCCTGCAAAGTTTATTCTTTTTTGATGGTCTGCAATATTTAATTGTTGAGTTATTTGAATTTTGTATTGATGGAAGTTTCAATTCTTTTGTTAGGATGCGTTGCAATGATGTTCGAAAAATTCCTAGTTGACTGGAACGTATCCTAGTTGACTTTTGTGGCTGTTGTTAAACAATGGTTAACCATGGCAACCCTCAGAGCAACCTTCCCTGGTCGGTTAATTTCACGTTTAGGTGATGTTTCTTGGCCACCACGATCACCTGATTTTACCCTTCAGGATTTTTTCATTTTTACGATACATTAAAGAAAAGGTACACGTAAATAAACCTAATAATCTTCAAGAATTGAAGGAAAACATCATTGAAGAAATCGACAAAATCACTCCTGATGTTTTGGAAAATGTCATGGAAAATATGGTGCAAAGAATCCGCCTTTGTTTTAACAATAATGGAGAAGAGTTGAAGAGTATTATATTTAAATCATGAAGATCCAAAATCTCCTCTTTCATTTTATATATCATCCACTTTTATAACTTAATTAGTTTTTGTGTTATTAATTTTTAAAAATATGAAGTAACCTTTGTGCCCCCCGTTATATATATATATATATATATATATATATATATATATATATATATGGTGCAAGAAATAATAAACCACAATATTTGAATCCGATTTAATTACGAACAGAGCTAGTTTTAGCTTTTGCTATTATCAACTGTATAATGAGTTATGATTTGCTTCTCCAGTATACAAGGTGTCCCAGAAAAAGGTTAACTCTAATTTGAATTACTATAACTCAAAACTTCTGGGAGATTTTTGAGTTCTGTAAAACAAAACAAATTTATGAACTATTTACCTGTCGATTTCGAGAATTTCATTAAATTCCCTTTTACGATGTTGATACACTAATGGGTTTAGTGGAGGCTATCAAAATTATGTTTGCGCAAGGGAGTAAAATAATCAAACTTCGAAGTTTAAAATCAACAAATAAATTTAAATCCCTTTTTTACAAAAAACACCTCTTTATATGGATAATACAAATTCATTTTTTAATTTTCTAAGCATTGTTTCCTTTCACATGTCCTCCATTTCTTTCCAAGCACATTTGTGCCTTTGATCGCATTGATTGAACAACTTTTTTGATTAACTTGTGATTTTCATTAAGTCTATTAACTTCACGTGTGATATTATCTCTTAAATGGTTGATGCTTTGTGGTGAAGTAGCATACATTTTATTCTTTAGGTATCCCCAAAAGAAATAATCACACGGTGTTAAGTCAGGGGATCTTGGGGGCTATTCAATTGCATGATTTAGCGCGACAATGCGGTTGTCAAACGTTTCTCTTAGTTTTGTTCGTACAACAAGCTGTCTATGAGCTGGTGCGACGTCCTGAATCCACCAAAGTCTATTGAATTGATTTCTGTAAACCTGGCTGAGTTCCAGGAAGATCCTTTCGTGATTATGCTCAGGTAGGCAGCACCATTCAAGTTATTCTCGTAAAACAAGGGGCTGACAATATAGCTATTCCCGCATTTTCCGATCCACAGAGACACTTACTGCTGGCAAATACGTGTGTCAAAGTTGAATGCTAGAGGATGGTTCGGCGGGGAATATTGCCGAATGTTATAGCTCTTTACCTTTCCATTCATGAAAAAGGCTGCCTCGTCACAAATCACAATAATTTCCAAGAAACGAGCAGGTTTATAGAGAAGCCATTCAACAAATTGTCTACGACGAGGAAAATAAGTTTTAAGAAGCTGGTGTCTTGCATGCATCTTATAGGGATGTCATTTTGAGTCATGTTTAATAATGCGGTTAAATGATGACTTTGACAATTGTAACCCATTCTTTCTGACTGATACATGTAGATTTTGAAGAAGCGTTATCTGAACATTTTCGATATTTTTTGTTGTTCTTATGGTTCTCATACGACCCTAACGACCTTTATTTAGATTTAAGCATGTTCCTTCATGTTGGTATTTACGAACATTTTTCGAAATTGTCGGCTTACTTGGCGGGTGCCTACCTGGAAAACGTTGTTCAAATGAATCTTGTACTTGTTTAATACTGCCAGTCTTAATAAAGTTTGTGACTACAAATATGCGTTGATCTTTTTTAAAGCGCATGATTAAAAAGGTTCTATGGAAGTAAATTTTTACACATATACGGTTTGATTTGCTTAGTAAGCAATAATGACGAGACCATACTACAGCATGGCTGAAAAACCACTGTAAAATGGCCTAGGCTTTGCTTAAAGAATTGCACAGTGACCTAGCCTACCTAGGCTGCCCATGCTTCTCTTAAAAGTGCACGGTGGCCTAGCCTACCTAGGCTTCGCTTCATTATTTTACTTCCTTGCGCAAACATATTTTTGATAGCCCCTACTAAACCCATTAGTGTATCAATATTATAAAAGAAAATGTAATGATATTTCCAGGATCGACAGACAAATAGTTGATAAATAAAACACTTTTAGCAAGATACCAAAATCTCCAATAGTTCTTGAGTTATACTAATTGAAATTCCCGTGAATATTTTTCTGGGACACCCGGTATAAAGGAGAAAAAATCAGATTTTTTCGCCTTTATATACTGGAGTCGCGAATCATACCTTACATTATACAGTTGATAATGGCGAAAGCTGGAACTAGTTATGTTCGTAAATAAATCGGATTGAAAAATTGCGGTTTATTGTTTCTTGCACCGAATATATATTTTGTTAACCCATTTTTGACCGAGTTGTTAAAATATTTGGGAGGTTTAATTATTAATAACTGTCATCATTATAATCCATTAATTAAAAAAATGCAAAAATATTTTTAAAAATAGTTAAAAACACCTAAATTATTGCATGTTCCATATTGGAACACCGGGCATGAATGGGGAGAATTGTTTTTCCTTTTTTCTATCTATTATTGAAAATGCTAAATAATTTTATGCAATTGAAAGTCGTTTTGAGGTAAATAAAAGTATAAACAATGTTATTCAAGACTTTAATACATAAAATTGGATGTAAACAAACAAGATTATCTAATTTTGTGTGATATAGCCAATTCAATTTACATTTTTCATACATTTATGTTGTTTTTTATTTTACATGGCACATCGATTTTGCTTATGGGCTAGTACAATCCAGTGATCAATTTTATCATAGCTAATTTGATCAAAGACACGAGAGATAAGTACTTTGAAACTTTTAGACCTTTCCCTAGAAGGAGCAGGAGTGCCATATTTTTTGCAAGATATTTGCACAACATACCTTCGAAAGTTAAGAAAGTCTAACTCCTTGTTGGTTTTATTTTTTTTATATAATTGCCGAGCATCATTGTGTATGCCACTTTCTAAGCAAAAATAAAACACACCACTTCTTTGATCTGATCACCATTCTAAGGTTTTCGATATTCTCGACCATCCTATCAACATCCACCATGTACTTGCTGTATTGTGCAATTATATTTGGCTGGTCAATTTGCATCATTTTCTTTTCACTTGAAATCCAACGATTGCACTTTCCAATTGGAACAAGAGAGGAAGTCCCTCTAAGGACCTGATGCATTTTGCGATAAGATCATAAATGGATATTGCATTGATTGTTTCCTATGGTTCAAATCACTTACATTTGATTTTGAATGGCTAAATGAGGCTTCTTCCACTAGATGGCAACACCTAGCGTTAAATCTGATGGCAGATTTGAAATCTCCTGGGTTAATCACCATATGTCCCATGGTCATATAGGTCATTTCATGGCTTTAAATGGGTACAACTGAACTTTACTCCATTTTTAAAAATATCGACGCCTATACCTGACGCTTCGCCGCGAGTAAAAACAGGGTCGCAAGAACTAAGAATGTAAACAACATGATTATAATGCCAGGAAGTGATAGTACATTTACTTTTGTCATCAGTCACAAAATCATATAACCCTCGTGTTTTCTTTGCTGATTCACTAATAGGACAATTTTCTAGTCGGTTTTTCATGACAGTTCCTGTGATTCTTATTCCACGTTTGTTCAATTCATCAGCTAAAAGAATGGAAAACAAAAATCTGTCTGCAAAAAATTTGAATTTTGCGTTTGCACGCAGTTTTTTTGCTAGATTCAAGACTGTTGAGGAACCTACTCCGAGTTCAGGGTGAGGCTTTTTTTATAGACCTTGGTATGGATCACATTGGATTAAATAACTCAATGGTTCACAGAGACACGATATTTTTTATCTGAAACAGATTGGCTTACCTATTAAAAACTGCTTTCCCCCATGCTTTCCAAAATAGGGCAGCATGCTTTCATCAATGTACATTCTTGCTTTGATTTAGTAGATCAAGCAAAGGTTTAACTTTAGCAAATTTATCATTCGGTGTAAGCGTTTCGTTGTCCGCGCAGTGAAGATTTGGTTTTATTTCTTCAAATCTATTTCGCCTCATTGCTTGTGCCACATTTTCATTGTAAGTTTCGGCACCAACCTCCCATAACATACGCCATCTGGGTACTCTAACATAGCCTGATAAATAAATAATCACACCAAAGCACTTTAGATCTGACACACTTGTTAAAAGCATGGTTGCCTCTTTCTATTCTAGCCTATAATTCAGTCATTTCTCTAAGAAAGTTCCAGACTTCATTGTGAATAAAAAGCTCAAAGCAAGAAACAGGGTCTGAGAGGATATCTGAAAATTGATTGGGAGACAAAAAGGATTCTGGGGAAAAATTTAGATTGAGATCTTTTTAAGCCATTTTCGTTGATTATTTTTAAATCTTGAAGAGGAAACAGGAGGCTCTCTATTGTGTCCTTTTTATGCAAAACTTCCTTCCACTTGGGCTAATAATTGTTTACCAGAAAAATTGTTGGCATTTCCGGCTTGATCTTCATCACAGGTATTCTCTGCAGTATCATTCCCATCATAAGGTGGCATTAGAACAACATCAGCACTGATAACTCCTTAGTCTTCTTCTCCCTCTATATAATTTAGCATTTCTTCCAATGTAAGGGATCTAGTAAAAAAAATAAATAAAATACAAGACATAAATAGGATCTAACGTGTTTCTCATGCATGTAGGTATATATATATATATATATATATATATATATATATATATATATATATATATAATTTATGTAAATATGCATAATGTGTTTTTACTAGTATTAAAAAATTTCCTATTGTTAATTGAATTCTATTATATATACTAAAAAAGAATATTTAAAAATATTTAGGGAGTTAAAAAAAATATGTAAACTCAAAATAATATAGAAAAGTTCATGCACCCATTCATGCCCGGTGTTCTAATATTGGAACAACCAAATATTCATTTGATTTTTACCATAAAATGTTTGAGGTAATGCTAAAATTAAAAAACTGTTTTATTTATTAACCTATTGTCAAAGTATTATGATATTAGAAATAAAGTTAATCCTAAAACAAAAAAATATAATCTTACCGTTTCTTAGACATGGTGAAGAATTCAAGCACCAAAGAAATACAGTCCTCTTCTAAGTCATCTCAACCGCACACTAAGCATTAAATCATCTAATTTGTGTATTTATATGCTTGATTAGTCATTTTTCTCACGTGAAAAAATGGCACTATAAGAATATACAGGCGTTTTTCAAAATAATAGACATTTTTTCTCATGAGTAAATTGTGCTAATATTGGAATACCGAGCAAAAATGGGTAATGTGATATCTTCTAATATATATAAATATATATATATATATATATATATATATATATATATATATATATATATATATATATATATATTGACCGCCCCTCGTATATATATATATATATATATATATATATATATATATATATATATATATATATATATATATACGAGGGGCGGTCAATAAGTTTTGCAATTTGGATATAAGGAAACGAGATATGAGGAAAAGTGGTTTATTATTTTTCAATATAACTACCCTCAACTTCAATGCACTTGCGCCACTTGTCCCTGAGGCTTCGAATTCCCGATAACCAGACATCTCCCGACTGCTGTTCAATCCACTCCTGGACGGTGAGTTGGACATCTTCATCGTCCCTAAACCGGCATCCACGCACTGCAGCCTTGAGCTGGCGGAATAAAAAGTAGTCGCTAGGGGCCAGAACTGGAACTGTAGGGGGGATGGTTGAGCTTCTCGAATCCGAACTCGCGCAGGGCAGCTTGTGAAACTCTGGTCTTGTGGACTTAGACGACGTTGAAGTCGATCATGGGGCGTAAGGTTTCTAGGGACCCAACGGGCAGAGACCTTGGTCATGGCCAAATTATCATGGATGATATTGATAACACTTCCATGTGATTTTCAAAGTTCTCGCTCGATTGCATCGACCTTCACCCGTCGATTTTCGAGGATCATCCTCTCCGCCCGGGTTACATTGTCCTCGTTGGTCACATCTTAGTGGCGTCCTGGACGGGGTCATCTTCAAGGGACTCATGACCATGGCGGAACTCCATATTCCAGTGAACAATGGTTGCATAGGAAGGGGCGGTGTCGGTGTACACTGCAACCATGCGTTCATGGATCTATTTTGCATTCTTGCCTTCCTTGGTCAAAAGTTTGATCACTGCGCGATGCTCAATCTTCTCCATTGTTGATAAATTTGTGACTAACACTTCACGATCAGCTACTGCTTCTCAAATAGACGAGGCAGGAGTGTGCGGCTGCAGGTTCTGACTTGTCATAATTTTCCTAACACCCCCACAAACAGCTATCCCCCTTCCTCTGTTTTGCCCTACCGATTCGCCAAGCTATTGACCGCCCCTCGTATTTTAGAATCGGGACCTGAAGACCGCCCCCACATTTCGGACGAATCCCTTCATACTGCGTGGCTGACACCCGTTTGATGGAGGAATTCAGTTCGTCGATGTTGTTGTGGCGAACCATGCAGGCTTTGCTCTCGACATGCGCCCACACTTTGTAGTCAATAGAATTGAGGTTGGGCGACTTTGGTGGCCAAAGTCCTTCGACTAGCAGTTCATGTTTGACCCCATGTACCCTTGCACTGTCTTGGCCGTGTGGGCGGGGGTACCATCGTGTTGAAAGACTTATTTTGTCTTTTTTGTGATCTTTCTTACCTAGTGCTGGATGTCCGTGGCTAAATTACCTCGGTAATCGACTGCAATCCGCCTGTAACCGGCCGCGATCTACACCGGCGGTATTTTCTCGCCATTCGATGCCATGACGACGCCAAGTCTCATCACAGAGACTTGGGGACTTGGTATTGGACCCGTAGCGGATATCGGTGATGTCCTGGCCAAAATATGACACGCACTCGTTTTGCTTGTTGATGACCAATTCAATGTGAATGTGTTTTTCATCATAAAAATGAGAATTCGATTGCCATGACACTGAAAGTCATTTAAAAGCCGACGACAACGCCCCTTACGTTATTGGCATCAAAATGCAAGCGTATATATAAGAGTTCGCGAACAGTGTGACGAGGAAACAGTCGAGGAGCCCCTCTATAATCATAATGTGATCCTCTACGAGGACACATGCGAAGAGCTGACCTCGGACAAATTTAAGAAGAAAAGGACCCGGAAGAGTACTTCTACGCCTAATATTCACTAAAAAAGGAAGGAAAGGAAAGCTATAAAGAATCCAGAATGGAAATTCTCAAAAGGGGTTAAAGATCGTGACACTGAACGTAAATAGATGGGATAGAAAAGTTACTGCATATGGTAACATATTCCATGTAGTTGACATCTACATTATCCTCATAATGGAGCACGGTATCACATAATATATAGTTAACGTTAGATACTGGGATATAGAGTGATCACGAAGAATTATTCCCAAGAGAGGTTGGACGGTGGTGCCGTTGCTCTCAAAAGGAACATCTCGTTCAGGCACCTACCGGAACTGGACGAGTCTTTGTGCCTGTGGAACTAGCCAAACAGTTGGGCAATCTTTTGCTAGCAGTATCATATCAAGCAACCTGATGAGTATACCTGCCCAACAAAAACTTCGACACTTTTTCGGGCAGAGAAGAATGGCATTCCTAGCTGGTGACCTGAATGCTAGATGCCGAACTTCCAGCAACGAACGAAAGAGAAGGGAACTTGGAAATGATTATAAGAAGGAAGAACATCATAGGGATAGGGCCGGACTTTCCAAATTATATTACCTTCCTGTGGGCAACTAAGCCCGACATAATTATGACAAGGAACGACTTCCCATTCAATTATCATAGTGAGCCGGGCACAACAACTATAACATAAAAAAATCTCAATCACACTGATTCACTGGTCACTCGCCGTAAAAGCTACACTTCAGGCAACTGAGAGCGCCATAGGGAACTCCTTAGTAGACACGAATCAGTTGACTTAAGCTAGGAAACATTAAAAGAGATTGACAGGGAGCTGGAGAGTATAACAACCTCCATCACAAAGGTTGAGCGTGAGGGTGTACCAAAAACAGGGTACAAAACTCCTCCGAAACCCAGATGGACCAAGGAGATGAAGAAGATTGCTAGAAAGCACAGGGAGGTGTACGAATAAACCAGAAGAACATTTACGAACCTGGAACTAAGCTCGCTGCTACAACGCATAAGCGAAGAACTTAGGCAAGGTATAAACCACCTACAGGCTGAGATTAACTCGGAAACATTTTGGCGGTACATTAAAAAACTAAAAGGCCTACCAAGTAGAGAATAGATGACTACTTGGAAGACCCGGCGGTTCCGGAGGAGAGATTTCGGACGTTCTGAAAGGAAGTCTTCTTAATAACACCTGAAGATGATGCGGAGTTTGATCAGGAATTCGAGGGGCACTTCATTGAAGATCTTAATCGGATAATAAATCAAATTGACTCACAACCCCACGTTTACAAAATGAAGTAGATGGGGTGCAATGGCCGCCAGATAACAACTGAGGAATGCATGGCAACTGTGCATATCCTTTGAACAAAGAGCACAAGGCTGGACGGGCATCGCCAAAAAAACCTTGGTGCATGTCGCCCGGAAGATGATTCAGGGAACCACTAACATCTACATCGATTCCCTGAATACGGGCTACTTCCCATACGGTCTAATAATGACCAAAATCATTTTTACATCTAAACAGAGGAAATTTCCAGATCAACTGATGAAATAAAGGATAATCTCTCGCCCAGATTTCGTGGGGAAAGTCGACGAAAAGCTTAAAGCTAGCAGGATAAAGAAATAGCTAACTGAGCTGAAATCTCACAACCTTAAGAAACAAGGGAAAGATACAGCCCTTGCTCTTCTAACGGAAAAACTCGCGCGCTACAAAGCTGAAGGGAAATAGTAGACGTGGTAATGCGAAATGTACAGAAGGCATTCGATAAAGTATGGCTGAGAAGTCTGCAATACAAAATCTTAGGCATCCAGCTAAACCAGATCCTAGAAAGGCTTCTCTGTGATTAAATCATGGAGAGGAATGCCCAAATTATGATCGAGGGATACATAGGACCCGAGTTCTAACTCAAGGCTGTCTGAGCCATTGCTATACTTATGTACACACTGGATAAACCTGGTCCAGTAGGGGTAGATTTGATGTATCTTCAGCAGTTTGCAGACGACATCGTACAAATCATACTCAGTTCCTATGTGAACGCTGAAGTCCAAGCAAAGGAGACTGCTACCGAATTCAAAAACAGTAACAGATATGAGAAGTGGAAAATTAAGACCAACCACCGAAAATTGAAGATCCTTCCAGTAAACCACTTGCAACTTTAAGACGGCATTGCCAATGACAAATTTACTCATATACCAACTAGTGTAAAGTCCTGGGTCTACACATCACCTCAACAGGTTACAAGGAACACATAAATGGCATAATCTGACAAATGAGAGCTTTGAAAACTCTATAGGTTCAAAAGAATCAGCACAAATAGCATCAAGAAGCAATACACTGCCCTGTTACTCTCAACATCGTGTACCCATCAAGGGTAACGCAGGCTACGAGCTCTACCTTTCTCAGACAAATGCAGAGTACAAAACAAAGCTGCCCTGCTACTAGCTGGCGCACGCAGTATAGGCCATATTTAGAAGACGTACCTACACGCAAGAGCAAGGCTGAAGCCATTGAAAATATAACTTTTAGAGACTAGGCAGAAAGGCTTGGGACAAAAGAAATGATAGAATACTCTCGACACTGCAACATAACATCAAAATTCCTTGACCAAAGATTCAACACGTCACCAAGACAGCACTATTTCCAAGTGGAAGAAAGTTTTCCCTAGAAAACTTCAATAGAATCAACACCTGATCCAAAGTATAAAAAGCAAAGAATCAAAATGAATCTAACAAAAAAAGACAAAAAGTCGACTAAAGAACCAAAATCAAAATTATAAAAAGTGGCGCAAAGCCCAACAGAAATCCGCTAAAAAGAAAGAAAAATTAGTTAAGTAACAAAAAAGAGGCAAAGTGCCCCAAACCGTAAAAATAATAAAAAAAAGAATCCTCAACACGGATTGTGAATATCCTGAAAGATACAAAAAAATGTGTAATCGGCTCATATATCCGCCGAGCATACAAATGCTGCTCTATGTAGAAACCTTTGCATCAAGAGATCTTCCGCGTAAAACAAACACTCGTGAACAATTGTTTCCAGAACAGCATGATTGAAAATCAACTCAAATCATTTTTAAGTATGCAATTCAAAGATACGGATAAACGGAAAGTAATCAGGAAGCAGTAAATAGCATAAAACTGTATTACATAAACCAGATGTCTGCCGCCGATAAAATAGACGCAAAAAACATCAAATAGACAAAATTCAACTTATTATATAATAAAAAAACGAGAAATTTAACACTCTCCTTATGAAAAACAACAGCTGCCAAACTCCTTGAATCTAAAGTCAATCAACATAGTATACTAGTTTATCTGCCACAATAAAGACTGCAAGCTTTATAATAACTCAAAATATATTGGCATAACAACCACTACCATTTCAAGGCATTTAACCATGCAGCTACAGAGCGAAGGGCTTAAAAATCATATGGAGAACGCGCATAAAATAAACCTAACTAAAGATATTCTAGTTGAAAACACCACAATTAAAAGAAAAGAGGGGAATAAAGCTAGGCTGAACTTCTTAGAAGCCATCTTAATAAACGAAGAGAAGCCGGCCATCAACATTGAGGCCACGAGCTGGAATAGAACATTAAATTTGTTTTAATATTTCCCTCATCAGATTGGCTCATTTCCTTTGACGTTAAGTTTACGCGAGACGGAATAAATATCCCCTAAATACCGTTTTCTTTCAGTATACCAGATTTTGTCTCCACCATATTTCATCGGTAAAGGAGGAAAGAATACATAAAGACGCTCCGAAGATGATCGAATAGATCGAAAGCTTAGCAATTTAGGTTTGGTTATTACCAAAAGCATTTATTAGAAAGAGAGATGAGTATTGGACAAGTGATCTACTATCTACAAGATGGACTAAAAAAAGTCAGATAGAAGAATAGAAAGATGCTAAAGGAAATTGATCAAGGCGAAATATACCATGGTCATTAACAAAACCTGCATATATATATATATATATATATATATATATATATATATATATATATATATATATAGACCTCCTGCAGAGTTTACAGAAAAAAAGGGGTTAAGGTCTTCTTCAAACCTCATTACCATCACTGGCGCTCTTCTAACCCCCAGGTCATCCCCTTGGTACAACAAATGCTGGAATTCGGGATACTGGAACGACATCAAGATGTCACCAGGGACCACAAGCTATTCGCTGTCCCAAAGCCAAACAGATGAACCCGAGTGGTGTATGACGTGAGTTCCCTTACAAGTGAACTTTACAAACCCCCCCTATTCCAACTCTGTAGTGTTAAGAAGGTGCTCCTCCAAGCTCCGCCACGAAACTTTGCTACACAATTGGATTTAAAGCATGGTTTTTACCATTTAAAAATTCACCCCAAGGCCCAACATCTTTTCGGCGTCCCGTTAAAGGGGAAAAGTTTAGGTTCACCCGCCTTCCCATGGGTTTCTCAGTCAGCTCATATCTCATGCAGATGGCAGTGTTCACCACCATTAACGCCTTCGCCCGAGAATTCCATTGGCAGAATCATGTCTATCTATATGATATCCTTAACATCAAACAAAAGGGGCATGTCACCATGAGCGCCCAGAAGATCATTTTCTCTTCACTCAATATTAATCGTCACAACAGCTCCTTCTCCCCAACCAAGGCCTTAGTGTACTTCGGAGTTCACATAGATCTGAGAAAATGTCGAGTTGCCTTGTCTTCTTCCATGTGCCAGAAACAAAGGGGGGGCCTTGATAATTGCCTCTATCCATCTTCTCTCGTATAAAGCTTGGCTTCGTATTGCTTGCCTTCTCAACTTCGTCCTTCCCTTCATTCGGATCCTCTTCTTTTGGATTCAGTTATGCCGCAAAAAACAACACAACCCACGACCCATCGATTTCCCTCTCCTTCTCCCCTTGATTACAAACAACTGATTTCCTTTTCTTCCTCATAAGGCGTCTCCCCTGGAATCTTTTCCTGACGCCACCCAAACCGGGATCGCTATATCATCCCGCAAACATTCCGTGGCTTGGACCCTTGACATCACAGCAATCGGCTTCATCTTCCAAAGTGAAACAATTGGCCCTTTGGCTGGCTATGTGCCTCTTCCTCCGTGGCCGATTGTTCTGTGACAAAATCCCTTCTATTTTGGAACACAGTCAGGGACAAGCTACCGTATAACCTCCTTGCAACAACCTCGGACTCTCTTTGCAGTATCGTTTTGAAGATCTTCAGGCGATCATCCCTCAACATCTCTTAGATTAGAAGCAGGAAGAAGCTCGGGAGCCTCAAGGGGCTTCGACCAAGTCTCTTTAGTCTGGCTGCAAGCGTCATTAGCCACCACTATATAACACGCCGTTGGCCAGCAAGGCACCATGGCTGTTTGGGTCCTCGTGACGTCAAGACCTGCTTTCTTGCTGCCCCCCTTCGCCACCCTTCCTCCTCCTCCTGCTCTCCAGTTAAAGGTTTCTTTTCTATAACCTTAATTTTGTCAATATCATATGGTTTTTCTATAAACTCTTGTTAACGAAGTTTTTACCATAACCACCCCTCTTGTAATTTAAATAAAGGAAGCGTCCTCTCTACCATGGAAGAGGATCCACAAATTTCTTTTTCACCATAATCTTATAGCTGTGCAGGCTTTCTTTCCTCTCCAGTCACCCACCAACCATCATCCCTCACCCTTTACCAATCCTGAAAGTCCTGTGACGAAGGTGGGGTAGTGACGGGGCCAGGTCCTGGATGGGACTGGCCCCGTCACTACCCAACCTTCGTCAACGACTGCACGTATGGCAGTGCAGACATGATGGTCGTTACGAGGCATGGATAGAACTACCGCCTCTCTTGGCAGCTGTTTGCACAATATAGCAGTCCTTTTTAGGGACCGCGCTGCTCACCTCCATTCGAAGAAGGGCTTAGAAAAGGTGCATAGACACCGCTTGCTCCAAACTCCTCTCAAGTGGGTAACCGCACCTGCTGAAGCATCCTCCTAGCGGTGAGAATAGAAAAAGAAAGTCCAAAGACAATTGCTGCCATGAGCGAGACACGACTTGCATCCGAGGATTTCCTCAATGAGATCAGTGGAAGGGCCTTCCAGAACAGGCGGTCAGAATTCATGGTGTAGGGTTCGCAATAAGATCATCCATCCTTCGCCGCTTACCCGAGTCTCATGTTTGCATCAGCAAACGCCTCATAAGTCTCCGTGTCCCCTTGGCTTCCAGAAGGTAGGCCATTATCATTAGTGCTTATGCTCCCACGCTCCCCTTAACCGCTAACGTGGAAAATGAGTTTATGAGCTACTTGACCACACACTTCGTACCATTCATAGAACAGACAAAATCATCCTACTTGGTCATTTTAACGCCAGGGATGGCTCCATCTGGGATGTCATTATCGGTAAGCATGTGGTGGGATCTTCCAACTCAAATAGCCTTCGCCTTTTAAACCTGTCCACTGAACATGAACTTACCATCACAAATGAACCTTGATACCATCCGTAATGCCACCCTGCAAAACGCCAAGATCTGTGGCAAGGGCTTACCATTTACAAGAGAAAAGGGGACAAGTCCATCTGCGGGAAAAGGACCTCCCTTCTCTCTTTAGTTTATAAAATCTTAGCTAGCATCATGCTAAGCCGCCTTCTTTCTCTTATGGATGTGGTAGTGCTACCAGAAATACAATGTAACTTTCAGAGGAAAAGAATCTTTGTGGCCTGGCTTCTACAATAAAAGTGCAAGGAACATCAAGACTTGTATGCTGCCTTTGATGAACTCACAAAGGCCTTTGATACCGTAAACAAGCCTTTCCTAGGGATGATCCTAGCCAAGTTTGGTTGGCTGCCCAATTTTTTTAATATCCTAAAGGAATTTCACACACGAATGTCTACGCGTGTAGTTGTAGGCGGATTAGAGTCAGAGCCATTTGAGGTCAAGGTCGGTGTGAAACAGGGCTGTGTCCTTGCACCGGTCTTTTTTAGCATCTACATGGCAGCACTTACACTTTTATCCCGGCATAGATTCTAACGTAGGATGGCATCGCCTATCGATACCGCTTGGATGGCAGTCTATTCAATCTGCGACGACTTCAAGCCACCACGAAGGTCAGAAATGCAACTATATTCGACCAATAGTAGGCTGACGATGCAGCCTTTATCAGTTGCAAAGGATACTTGACACTATAGACGACACTTACACCAGCACAGGGGTCGTCACCAATTCCAGAAAAACTGAGGCTCTCCACCAGTACTCGGATATGGACCACCAACCACCTCCCGCAGCTTTCAGGGTTGGGAGGATGACATTAGCCAAACCAACAACTTTTTCTACCTCGGCAGCATCTTGTCCTCATCCACCTGCATCGATGAAGGGGAGAACAGAATCTGACAGTCCATGAGTGCCTTTGGGCGAAAATCAAGTCGGTTTTTCCTCAATCAAAACATTACCATCTGCAACAACGGCGCTGTCTATAAGTCTCTGTGCACTTCTGCCCTCCTGTATGGCTTTGAAGACTGGAGTGTATACAGGGCTCACGTAAAGAGTTTTGAGGCTTTCCACATCAGATACCTCCAACCAATCCTTATGATCACCTAGGAAGACCGCGTTCCTCATGTTACCATTCCTCAGGTCACAAGTTGCTTTAGCCTTGAAGCCCTAATCATCCAGCGCCAGCTTTGATGTGTTGGCCATGTCTATTGTATGGCAGAAAACCGATTTCAAAGCACTCTCTTTTATGGAGAATTTGCTACTGGTCGCCGCAGTGCAGGGGGAAAAAGAAGTTCCTCAAAGACAACCTCCAACACAACTCTCAATAAGTGTGGAGTAGACACATCCAGCTTGGAGCAACCTGCCAACAACCGGGACACCTAAAGGGAAACCTGTCACCGAGCCGAAGAAGATTTTGAGGCATCCTGAGTGCATGTCTATGAGTGAAAGCGCCAAAGGCAGCATGAGCGGCAAAAGGGAAATCCTCCCCATCCAGGCGAGGGAATTACATGCCCCACATGTGGGAGAAGGTGAGCCTCAGTATATGGACTTCGTAGACATCAAAGAATTTACCAGGGCCACCAAAACTGATCTCATCTTCATCACACATCTAGTCACACTACTAGTCATCAAACTACATCACTGGTTATCGCCAACCACCACGAGAGGAGAGAGGTTGCCATCGGAATTCGATGGACCTCTATAAGCAAGTATGCACGTTGGGTCGCTGTGTTGTATTTTCTGTGTTTTCTAGGTTAGGTGAGGTTCTTTGACACCATTTATTTTTTGCATGATAAATAGCTACCTTGTTAATTTCCTAGTTTAGATCAAGTTATTTAAGGTCATCGGTTTTATTATATGATAAATAGCCCTCTTATGTGTTTTCTAATTTTGGTCAAGTTATTTGGGTTCCTCGGTTTTATTACATGATAAATAAGTAAAAAGGCTATCGCGCAACTCGGTTCACACGAACCAAAGAAAATACACATAAAATTAAGAGAAGACCAGGGATCTAAAGGACTACCAGAAATTTACCAGAATAAATCCTGACGGTGCTAAATTATGAGGTACCGCAAGGGGTTAAATAAATACAGAGAAAAAGTATTTACAGTATTATTTGAAACAAAATTAAAATGAAATAAATTAACTGTTAACAAAATATACGATGGTCATCAAACAATAAGAAAAGTCACAAATGCTTAACACCATCGAACAACTACAAGTCGTTTTAACCAAAAAGATATTCGCACATACAAAGATGGGTCCTTACCCGAAGGCTCAAAGTTAGATGAATAACACTTATAACACTTAAATAATTTAAAGAGGACGTAAGAAAAAAAGAGATACTCCAAAACACCTTATACCAAAGCATTGAAGCAATAACATACATCGGGAACCCAGGCGATGATGAGGAAATTCGATCCAATTCCACGTGCCCAGTGTGGACGGCTTCCCAAGGAGAACACTTGCAAACATAACTGGAACAGCGCAATTCGATGCAGCCAACAGAGTGGCAGCGACAATGCTGGTAGGAATCAATGGCAGAAAATCCTCGCTGCACGAAGGGCTCCAGTACGGGTCTCCAAAAATTAATAACGTCAAGGTAAGTGACGGACAACGATTCAGCGGAGCAATCAGGCAGAATTCTTGCAACAGAATAACTTAAAAGGGCTCACGGTCCCATCTATATTCTTTAGTACGAAGGGGGAAAAGAAAAATGGGGCAAAAAGGGGAAGGAATGAGTCGCTTACCCTGCGCAAATTAGAATGGTAGGTTAAAGAAGTTTAGGCCAAAAATGGTAGCCTTGAAGGGGGTCGACCTGCGATAAACACCATAAACTATGATGAGAAAGGGAAAGCATGGGAATCTGAGGGCCCACCCTTTACAATAAGTTTACCGGACCCCCAAATTAGTGACCTGGGGCGTGAGCTTAGCTATATCGTATACTTTCTCCACGAGCCTGGATAAAAGCTTCGCTTCAACGTGCCATGGACTAGATATTTTTTTTGATGTACGAGACATCAATGTTCAGCCACTCTTTCGTTAATGAATTTTGCAATTCGGCCAGATTGCATAAATTCCTCCCCTCACATTTAGCAGGTTGTTCGATGTAAGCCCATAGATTTTCGATGAGTTTCAGATCCGGTAATTATGCGGGCCAATCTAGATATGGGATTGTTTCTGAATGTTTATCGTGCCATTCAGTCCCATTTTTAGCCCAGTTAATGCGTGAGTTATCATCCTGTAGACGGCAATTAGAATCTTTCGTTCCGCGTTGAGATAGAGGGCAAAGGGCAAAAACTTGTTGTTTAGCAGTTCGATGTATGCTTCTCTCCTCAATCAAAGGACGTATTTACACATTATTAAAACACTCTCAAGACATCAAAGAACTTTCTCCCAGTCAACCTTACCCTGCTCCCAGTCTTCTTTAAAGGCCTCATGAGGTCTACGATGAACAGGCCACGCCATCATTCACATACAGGAAGAAAGATGATTCGTCTGATCACATAGCACGTTTTATTCCTCCCCCTCCCACTGTTTATGTCGTCTTGGCCATGGTATCCGGGCAATTTTGTGGGCAGAAGTAAGCAAAGTCATTTTGCATGCCAGTTTGCTCCATATAATCATACTATGCAGCTTCCAGTGTAGCCTGTTTTCATTAATCGGTGCCCAAAGACGTGCGTTAACGTCTTGAAACAATTGCTGCCTTGAAGAGAAGCGATTTCTAACCAGAAACCATGAAAACCAGGGCCTCCGGGCGGTAGAATTGTCTTTCGGCTGCAATTTCACCGGGAATTTCCTGTAGACCGGGAAATTTGCCATTGCAGGTATACCCCTAAAACCATACGCATACATACACCTGCAAATTCCGCTACTACCTTCTCAGGATGACCTTCGGCGCGCCCAAATGCAATTACTTAGGAATAAATTGTTTAAAGATGAAACGACACGCGCCGTTGAAGATGAAAATAGGCTTCGCTACTCTAGTGACAGATGTTCGTGGAATAATCTCCCTATCTTACGCCCCTTACCCAAAGGCCCAAAGTTAGATGAATAACACTTATAACACTTAATTAATTTAAAGAGGACGTAAGAAGAACGAGATACTCCAAAACACCTGATACCAAAGCATTGAAGCAATAACATACATCGGGAACTTAGGCGATGATGAGGAAATTCGATCCAATTCCACGTGCCCAGTGTGGACGGCTTCCCAAGGAGAACACTTGCAAACATAACTGGAACAGCGCAATTCGATGCAGCCAACAGAGTGGCAGCGACAATGCTGGTAGGAATCAATGGCAGAAAATCCTCGCTGCACGAAGGTCTCCAGTACGGGTCTACAAAAATTAATAACGTCAAGGTAAGTGACGGACAACGATTTAGCGGAGCAATCAGGCAGAATTCTTGCAACAGAATAACTTAAAAGGGCTCACGGTCCCATCTATATTCTTTAGTACGAAGGGGGAAAAGAAAAATGGGGCAAAAAGGGGAAGGAATGAGTCGCTTACCCTGCGCAAATTAGAATGGTAGGTTAAAGAAGTTTAGGCCAAAAATGGTAGCCTTGAAGGGGGTCGACCTGCGATAAACACCATAAACTATGATGAGAAAGGGAAAGCATGGGAATCTGAGGGCCCACCCTTTACAATAATTTTACCGGACCCCCAAATTAGTGACCTAGGCGTGAGCTTAGCTATATCGTATACTTTCTCCACGAGCCTGGATAAAAGCTTCGCTTCAACGTGCCATGGACTAGATATTTTTTTTGATGTACGAGACATCAATGTTCAGCCACTCTTTCGTTAATGAATTTTGCAATTCGGCCAGATTGCATAAATTCCTCCCCTCACATTTAGCAGGTTGTTCGATGTAAGCCCATAGATTTTCGATGAGTTTCAGATCCGGTAATTATGCGGGCCAATCTAGATATGGGATTGTTTCTGAATGTTTATCGTGCCATTCAGTCCCATTTTTAGCCCAGTTAATGCGTGAGTTATCATCCTGTAGACGGCAATTAGAATCTTTCGTTCCGCGTTGAGATGAAGGGCAAAGGGCAAAAACTTGTTGTTTAGCAGTTCGATGTATGCTTCTCTCCTCAATCAAAGGACATATTTACACATTATTAAAATACTCTCAAGACATCAAAGAACTTTCTCCCAGTCAACCTTACCCTGCTCCCAGTCTTCTTTAAAGGCCCCATGAGGTCTACGATGAACAGGCCACGCCATCATTCACATACAGGAAGAAACGTGATTCATCTGATCACATAGCACGTTTTATTCCTCCCCTTTCCACTGTTTATGTCGTCTTGGCCATGGTATCCGGGCATTTTTGTGGGAAGAAGTAAGCAAATTCTTTTGCATGCCAGTTTGCTCCATATAATCATACTATGCAGCTTTCAGTGTAGCCTGTTTTCATTAATCGGTGACTAAAGACCTGCGTTAACGTCTTGCAACAATTGTTGCCTTGAAGAGAAGCGATTTCTAACCAGAAACCATGAAAACCGGAGCCTCCGGGCAGTTAGAATTGTCTTTCGGCTGCAATTTTACTGGGAATTTCCTGTAGACCGGTAAATTTGCCATTGCAGGTATACCCTTAAAACCATACGCATACATCCACCTGCAAATTTCGCTACTAACTTCTCAGGATGACCTTCGGCGCGCCCAAATTCAATTACTTAGAAATAAATTGTTTAAAGATGAAAGGACACGCCCTGTTGAAGATGAAAATAGGCTTCGCTACTCTAGTAACAGATGTTCGTGGAATAATCTCCCTATCTTACACCCCTTACCCGAAGGCCCAAAGTTAGATGAATAACACTTATAGCACTTAACTAATTTAAAGAGGACGTAAGAAGAAAGAGATATTCCAAAACACCTTATACCAAAGCATTGAAGCAATAACATACATCGGGAACCCAGGCGATGATGAGGGAATTCGATCCAATTCCACGTGCCCAGTGTGGACGGCTTCCCAAGGAGAACACTTGCAAACATTACTGGAACAGTGCAATTCGATGCAGCCGACAGAGTGGCAGCGACAATGCTGGTAGGAATCAATGGCAGAAAATCCTCGCTGCACGAAGGAATCCAGTATGGGTCTCCAAAAATTAATAACGTCAAGGTAAGTGACGGACAACGATTCAGCGAAGCAATCAAGCATAAATCTCGCAACAGAATAACTTAAAAAAGCTCACGGTCCCAGCTATATCCTTCAGTACGAAGGGGGAAAAGGGAAATGGGGCAAAAAGGGGAAGGAATGAGTCGCTTACCCTGCGCAAATTAGAATGGTAGGTTAAAGAAGTTTAGGCCAAAAATGGTAGCCTTGAAGGGGGTCGACCTGCGATAAACACCATAAACTATGATGAGAAAGGGAAAGCATGGGAATCTGAGGGCCCAGCCTTTTACAATAAGCTTACCGGACCCCCAAATTCGTGACCTGGGGCGTGAGCTTAGCTATATCGTATACTTTCTCCACGAGCCTGGATAAAAGCTTCGCTTCAACGTGCCATGGACAAGATAATTTTTTTGATGTACGAGAAATCAATGTTCAGCCTCTCTTTCGTTAATGAATTTTGCAATTCGGCCAGATTGCATAAATTCCTCCCCTCACATTTAGCAGGTTGTTCGATGTAAGCCCATAGATTTTCGATGAGTTTCAGATCCGGTAATTATGCGGGCCAATCTAGATATGGGATTGTTTCTGAATGTTTATCGTGCCATTCAGTCCCATTTTTAGCCCAGTTAATGCGTGAGTTATCATCCTGTAGACGGCAATTAGAATCTTTCGTTCCGCGTTGAGATGAAGGGCAAAGGGCAAAAACTTGTTGTTTAGCAGTTCGATGTATGCTTCTCTCCTCAATCAAAGGACCTATTTACACATTATTAAAACACTTCCAAGACATCAAAGAACTTTCTCCCAGTCAACCTTACCCTGCTCCCAGTCTTCTTTAAAGGCCTCATGAGGTCTACGATGAACAGGCCACGCCATCATTCACATACAGGAAGAAAGATGATTCGTCTGATCACATAGTACGTTTTATTCCTCCCCTTTCCACTGTTTATGTCGTCTTGGCCATGGTATCCGGGCAATTTTTTTGGCAAAAGTAAGCAAAGTCTTTTGCATGCCAGTTTGCTCCATATAATCATACTATGCAGCTTCCAGTGTAGCCTGTTTTCATTAATCGGTGCCCAAAGACCTGCGTTAACGTCTTGCAACAATTGCTGCCTTGAAGAGAAGCGATTTCTAACCAGAAACCTCGAGAACCGAAGCCTCCGGTCCGTTAGAATTGTCTTTCGGCCACAATTTTACCGGGAATTTCCTGTAGACCGGGAAATTTGCCATTGCAGGTATACCCCTAAAACCATACGCATACCTCTACCTGCAAATTTCGCTACTACCTTCTTAGGATGACCTTCGGCGCGCCCAAACGCAATTACTTATTATTTTTACTCACTATCGCTTGCTTTGCTCCCCATATTACATACAGCGTACAAGACAGGTATAGACCACTGAATACGTAGTGAAACATATTGTTCACATTGCTCCAAGTTATATTATAGTAGTACTATTTCCCCCACAGAGATATATTAATTTCACTCCCCTTAGTTCATTCATGTATCTATTGTATATATCTATATTTATAGCAATTCCATTATATCGTTTAATTGTGTGATTTATAGACATTTTAAGAATATATCATTATTTCGCGTGCAAAATCAAATACCCAATTGTGGCATCACGTCACATTATTATTGCGGATATTTAGTCGCGTGCGAGTCTATTCGCGGGAAACTCTATAAATCACTATGGCGATCGGTCGGTCCCCGTTTTGTTTTGTTTTGTTTTTGTTTTAGGTAATAACAATGTTACTATTGGGCCGATTATAACCATTTTTGAAAGCCTTATGTTGTTTTAAATTCTCCTTCAAATGATATAATTCTCAAAGTCCTCTCAAGGTTACTCGGGGAATAATTTGGCAATAACTTCATAACTATTCCTCCGATTCTAACAAAATTTTAAAACTCTATGTTGTTTTACATGCTCTTTCTAATGATATAATTATTAAAGTCCTCGCAAGTTAACCCGAGATTTATTTGGTAATAACTTCAAAATTATTCGGTCGATTCTAATGGAATTTAAAAACCTAATGTTGTTGTTCATTCCCTTGCGAATGATATACTTGCCAAGGTCCTACCAAGGTTAGCCCGGGAATTATATTGTTTTGGCAACAACATAATAACTATTCAGCTGATTCTGACGATATTTGAAACCCTTATGTTGTCTTACCTTCTATGTCGAAAGATATAATTGGCAACGTCCTCCCTGAGGTTAACCGGGGAATTATTTGGCAATAACATCATAATTACTTGGCCCATTCTAACCAAATTTGTAACCTTATGTTCTTTTACGTTCCCTTTCGAATGATATAATTGTCAAGGTCCTCTCAAGGTTAGTCCGGGAATTATCGAAAGTTTTGGAGATCGTAAGGTCATAAATCAGAATAAGTAAGATCACGTGACCGTTGTTCAGCAGACCTTGTTCTTAAGCGAAACTCCTGTGTTTCCTGGCGCCAGCTCAAAAGGACCATTTAAAATCTCTACTGGTAGATTTGTATAAGTGTATTCGTTTCCTAAAATGTATGTGTTAATTTAATTTATTTTCTAATTACAGGTCTCCACATTTGTATATTCCATCTAAGTGATGCTACCCCTACAATTACTATAATATACTATTTAATTTCCTACTATCTTATTATTTCTATTCCTACACTCACACAATCTCAATTTAATTTCCCATCAATATCATGTTGCATTTTATTTTCAAATTAATGTTTCAAATATCAATTAATTGTTTCCTTATTCTCGCCAGTTTAATTCCAGTGGACAAATAAGTTATTTTATACTTGACTACACATTATTAAAGTAATTATTATTCATTTACCAAATTTCTAGTGTATAATATTTCTAATATTTCATCTATTCAATTTTACCTTATATTTCCCATCTAAACATTCACACGTGCGTATCCTCCATAGAAGTTATCATCTATCATGCTAATCTTAATAAAATTAACAGGAAAGTTATTGCAATAGATAAGTTAATTTATTTTAATAACGATAGTGTTAAACATGCACTACACCGTATCACTTTTGCGAACTTTAAGAATCCCGTCTCACAGATCTAGATTCTCCTTGTTTAGTGCTAACTAAAGCCGTTGTAGGTTAAACGATTTTAAACACTTCGCTCAACTAGATTTTGGACGGTTATTTTGACAAATTTAAAATTCCATAATAATAGCGTTTCCTGTGTTTCCTAGGTTATTTGAGGTTATTTGTCATCACCGGTCTTATTACATGAAAAATAGATGTCTTCTGTGTTTCCTAGGTTAGGTAAGTTTATTTCTCGATTTAAAGTGGAGAATAAACCTTTTTTTAAAGCTTGAATGCGAGTAGAATTAAGAGGAACTGTGAGTTTAAATTATTTTTACACTCCATGTTTACTTGTCCACTTAATGTTGCAGAATTATATGTTTATTCGTTTATTCGTGAGTGTTTAACCATTTAAGAATGCTCACCAGAGGGACGAAGGTTACTAGATTTTCGTCTTTTTTGTGCTGGAATCGCTAGATTAAACCCATTGTAGAATTATTATTATATTTAGTATTATGTGTTTGGCAGTTTGAAACCATCAACCTAGAAGTCACCAAAATGTATGTAGTACGAACGTTAGGGATGGCAAGACGAAAGTGAGGTGGAGAATATGGGGTAGATGCAAAAAATGTTAATATACTTGTTGAAGTGATAGGAAGAGAATTATGAAATTATATTAATAGTAAAATCATTTTTATACTTACGGCAGCTTGTGTTACAGACAACTGATACTACTGATCCTTCATCGAAGGGTCCATAATTATCCACCACGGCTGATCCAGTAAAATCGTAAATATGCACATTGGGGATTTTATCTGTAAATGAAATATTCATTTGAGTTAAAATTAATGAACTCGCTTTCCGCTTTCTTTTTCAAGTAAAAATATTTATTGTTAAATTGAACAATGAAATCTTTCATATATTCCGTTGCGCTATTTGAAAAGCAATTCTGATTCTAAGCTGACTTGACAGATTTCGACGCTAACTTTTTTAACTTGCTCTCGACCTTAAAATCCTTATTATTTTTTATATTAAAAATCATAAAATTATAATATCCATCTATATAATTTCATGGTGGAAATAAAATTGAAGCATTGGAAATTTATATTCACCAGCAATATTATTAATTTTTAATTTGTATTTCGATAAGAACGTATAAACAATGTTTATAAAAATCATGGCTAGTTTTAAACTCTATTTCCTCTATTATCGAGGCAAACAGGAAGAGAATAAAGAATCGAAGAAAATCACAGATTAAAAGTTATTGAAATCTATTGGATTGCAATACATAACAAACAGCAAGTAGCAACCTATTAATAAATGAGGACGATGTCTGGGTGGTAAACAAATACTGTCCTACCTATATAGTGACGCATCATCATTATTTAGTGTGCATTCAGTCACTAGAAAAATACAAATATAAAAAGGAACGAGAAGAGGAAATAGAAAATAAAAATGAATAGGAAATATTTAAGCAATCGTCGTTCTGCTAGAAAAATTTGTATTATTTACCTGTATTACTGAAAACAAATAATCAACGATAACTTATTTATCTCTAACGAGGATTAATATCGGACTAAAAATAACCATTATGAGAGTGAATTAATGAACATTGAGCTTGACACTGCTACAAATAAGGAAAACAGAAGATGAGGACATCTAAAAAGGGTAATCTATTATCATATTCCCATTCATATTTAATATGATAATAGATTACCCTTTTTAGATGTCCTCATTAATAAAGATCACCATGAATTAAAACTTGACGTGTATAGTAAACGAACCCACTCGAATGCCTATATACATTATTTTTCGTTTCACGATAATACTGTAAAAAATCGTTAATTTCTAACCTTTTCCTTAGAGCATACAAAAAATGTCATCCTTCCTATTTAGATGAAGAAATTGTCATTATCAGGACCATTTTTTTCGAATTTGTATTACCCCAATCGGTTCATATCGTCTGCCCATTTTGCAGCTAGGAAAACATTCTATGGTAATAAGCCTTCGCGCACTAACGACTTCAATAAATTTATAACATTGCCATTTAATAATAAATTAAATAGTTTAAAGGACATATTTTGAAAAGCAAGTATTAATCCAGCCTTTAAATATAATAATTCCTTAAACCAATTGATGATGGCCAGGAAACCCAAAGAACATCACAACATAGGAGTACATGCAATACCATGAAACGATTGCCATAAAGTTTATATAAGGGAAATGGGGAGAAATCTAGACAAGAGATTGTATGAACACAAAAGAGATATTAGAGTGGGCAGCGAAAGCAGTGGAATATTTTGCCATGTTAGAGACAAGAATCATACGATCGATTTCAATGGAAGTAAAATGTTATTTAAATCGGCGAACTATGTTAAGAGAAGAATCGTAGAATCGAGCTTGATATCGTCAGTTTCAAATTTAAATCTATCTGAGGGTCAATTTTCTTTTAATCCTGTAATAAGAAAGCAAATAAACAAAATAGTAAAATATCAGCCCTTGAATATGTTCAGGCCTACCCCCCCCCCCCCAGATTAGCCACAAGTAGGGGATTGGGGGAAAAAAGAGGGGATCTTGTGTTATGCTTATATGCACTTCTCTTATATTTTCTACCCAGTGTCAGTTGAAAAAGGGTGTGAGAGACACCGAAACTGTTCTGAATTAAATTGTCTTCGGAGAATGTGGTTTAATTCCTCATATATATATATATATATATATATATATATATATATATCACAAAAAGTAACGTGTGAGTAAACAATAAATGTAACAAAGCCCACAGGCAAAATTAATACGATGATTCCAAGTACTTTCGAACTTTATATCCAGTTCTTTATCAAGGAATAACAAAAGTATTGAAAATTGTAATATTTATAAGGATGATACAAAGGAGAGGGAACGCCTACGAAAAAAGCAAAAAACCAATCAACAAAATGAATTAATATAAAATGGAAACCTTAGGAGGGGCGGAGATTAATACAACTTAAGATCATTAAATCAGGTATATTAAAAGACTAAATGTTACAAAGACGATTAAAATACCGCCTAAGTAATTAGGGAGGGAGAAAATCTGAACGAGAGATTAACCTCAGAGGTCAGGATTTAAAAACCAAGTTAGAATAAATACAAATATTCTAAAGACTTGATTCAAATGGAAATAAATGCACATATATAAACATAAGTCTACATAGATACACAAAAAATGAAATTAAATAGTTTATTAAGATCCATATAAATATTTATTCCCAAATTAAAAGTTTGGATAGTACATTGTGAATATAATTTAAAAAATAATCAAGCAGTGCCTTGCAATTCAGTTATCGTTTCTTGATGTTAACTGATAAAGTGAATCCCATCACAGACATTTAAAATATAAACGCCATTTGAAGAAGATTCTCAGAGATATTGTATATCCGGCAAATTTTAAATGAAAGTAAATTCGTTTAAGAGAGTGTTCGAACCACACTGTGAAAGATCTAGATGCTAATAGTTTCTGAGAAAAGTAATTTTCCATCAAGTGAGAGGACACGTCTAGAAGTATAATGTATGAAATAGACAGAGTGGACGTTCATTTGGACAGCGATATAACAAAGGTCGACAGAGACAATGAATGATCTAGGAAACTAAATAAAAATGTACCAATGAGGATGACAATATAATAAGCACTTACATAATTATTTACTCTCCTCTGGTGTTTTGTATAAAGAAATTGGCGCGAACTCCTTAAGGGAAAATGCATCATCAAACCTACCTTCTACCCTCAGCTGCAGCCGGTGTGTTACCGAGGGATGGGTCTTGTAATTGACCATGCACCGGTACTCGGCCTCATCCTCGTTTCTGGCTTTAAGAAGAATGAGGGATTCACCACCTCGTCCTAGCAAGATCCTGGGCTCTCTCTTCATCCATTTGGACCGAAAGAACAGGACAAAATCCCGTCTCTGGAAGGCCTCTTTGCTCACCGCGAAGATGTCCGATTTGCGAGGCTTGTGATCTTCCCTGGCATCGTAACTGGAAACCAGAGTCGTTGGCTTACGGCAATATAATTAATCATAATTACTATTGTTAACATAATTATAAAATTAATGAGAGGTTTATGTATGTATTATTTAATAAGGAGAAACTAGGGTTGGAGTGTAAATTAGTCCTTCCTGATTAGAATGGGAAAACATTACAGAGAGTAATCAACAAAGGCTAAGTACCATTTGGGACAATACTATATCGGTGTAAGAATTCAAAGAAATAAAGAGCCAAGAGGCTATGAGTTTGTAGCAAAGGACTAAGAAAAATATGGCGATTATATTGGTCACCCCCCAAAAACATTTCTCATGGTTCTGGATCAAAATAGTCTGAATTCAATAATGACATCCGTGTTACTGTACCTGGCTCAGTTTTCCAAAGCCAGCATATCTACATATTTGGTTCACCATGTTATTCATTCACTAATTTATATATATTCTTTTGTTCCACTTATGCAATAACATTTTCCCAATTTGTGCTTTTTGGTTTGTTTCAGATTGCTGGTTTATGATAGTGCATATCTACAACTGCCTAATTTCTAATTACTCTGAACTTAACAAAACATGGATAGAGGCAAGTGCGTGAACGATGCTGATAGTTTTTGTTACATATGTGGTGCCTTCACTACGGGTAGCTTCAAGAAACCAATCATAAAAGCTGTTCGACTGAACTATAAAAGTTACTTCAAATGTCCTTTGGGTGACCATGCCAAGAAATGGGCACCTCATATAGCTTGTAAATCTTATGTCAACCGCATGAGCGAGTGGATGTGTGGTAAGCGAAGCTCAGGAATGCCATTTGCTGTACCAATGATATGGCGTGAACCCAAAAACCATAACAGTGACTGCAACTTCTGTTTTGCAAACCCCAAGGGAATAACGACCAAAACACTAGGCAAGGTGCAGTACCCTAATATTGCTTCTGCAATCCGATCAGTTCTGCACAGAGCTGAACTCGCAGTCCCAAATACACAAACTGAACAAGAATTGGTGAGTGATTTCGCTTCTAATTCTACCTCAAATGAAGACGACTACCAGGATGACTCTGAAAATACCAGGCCTAAACTCTTTACTCAAACAGCGCTTGATGATCTCATCGGGGACCTAGACTTGTCGAAAAAAAGCCGAAGTTCTGGGATCCAGACTAAAGCAGCGTAACATGCTAGAATATGGAGTGCGTATCACTACAGCTTGTTACCGACATAGAGACCTGTCTGCATTTTTCAAGATGGCAACAACCTTTGTTACTGTGAGGGTCAGTATCTCTTATGCAATAATTCTGCAAGTCTGAACCATACAAGTCAGCTGATTGTAGGCAGTTTATAGACTATGGAAAAAATTATCTGTAAACTGTTCTTTTACACAATAGCAATCGGTTTTCATTTTTCCCATTAGCACATGTAGCAAAGATGGCTCAGAGCTATGAAACAATAAAGATTTGGTTAGCTGCTATAGAGTACGAGAAACACCAATGGAAGATATGTGGGGTTCTCAAAGTCATCTGTTTACTAATCGGCCTTCAGAGTGGCTACACAAAGCACATGCGTTTTTTTGTTTATGGAACAGCAGAGCTGATGCAAAGCACTATGTGAGAAAGGACAAGACCAAGAGATATGTTTGGAAGGTTCAACTGTGTTCACAATCCTCTTGTAGATAAAGAAAAGATATTTTTGCCTTTACTGCATCTAAAGCTTGGTTTGGCTAAAAATTTCATCAAGGCTATGGACCAATCTGGTGCTGGGTTTTGATAATATTGTCAGAAACTAGGTGGTGTTGTTTCCGAAACCAAGTTGAAAGTAGGTGTCTTGAATCGACCACAGATTTGCATACTAGCGAATTCACCAAGGTCTTGAACCCACTGAAAAAAAACACATGGGAATCATTGGTCAATGTGTCAAAGCTTTTTCTTGGAAATTATCGTGCTGACAACTACAAATAAATCGTTACAACTATCTGCTGAATTATCATGCATTGGAAGCAAGGATGTCCTTAAATTTGAATTTTTTCAACTCTCATATTGATTTTTTTCTCAGATGGCCTTGGAGACATTGGTGATGAACACGGTAAAAGATTTCATCAAGACATCGCCATACTGGAGAGCAAATATCAAGGACAATTCAGTCCTAACATTATGGGCAACTATTGCTGGACTTTGAAATCACTAATTTAAGTTTACCCTACACTGAAATCTGCTGTTAGCAAGCATGAACAAATGGAGAACTTTGAGAAAGATAGAATAGGTCAACTTAGAGGCTTGTTCTGACTCAACGACTAACCTGAGCAGATATAAATATATTGGAAAAAGTCATGGAAGTGTTATCGTAGATAGGAAGATTCTAGACCATCGTCTGTGCATCCATCGCCGAAGATTAGTCATATGTAATTGTTTCCTAAGACTCGAATCTGGTGATCTCGTGGTAATCCTACTCAAGTTACTATTTATATAAATAGTTATGGGAGGAAAAAAAACTCTACCTATCTTTACAAATTAATAAAAAAAAATTAGTATTTAATGGCAAGGCCTCTTTTGGAAAGAAAGGCAAGGAGATGCGTGTGAGAGTGTGAGTGCGAGGTTGATAGAGTCAAATGGTGAGTGATTGTTAGTTTGGAAGAGTTTAGGGTGAGAGATTATGAGAGTGAGAGAGTGTTTCTGTAAGAGAGTCTGAGATAGAGAGTTGAGAGAGAGAGTGAGATTGGATCTGTGATTGTGAAAAAGAGATCTATATATTACAAAGACTCCTTTCCCCTTCTTCCCTAAAACATCGTATACTTTCGAGTGCCAGAACGTCGGCACGCTTTTATTGTCATTAATATCCGCATAGACTTTAAAATGAATACATATAGCATTCTTTTGTCTCTTAAATCGCAATTTTATTTCTATGCCTTTCTGAATCCGGCTTCTAGGAAAAATAAAATGAGCATTTCTGAAGTCTAATCCAAAGAAATGTATGCAGTCAAATTCTGCTTGGAAATAAAATCCATGATAACATAACAACAAATAATGCCTCAAAATATCCACACCACATGATTAAAAAATATATTGTCTTATATCTGATACTTTGTTCGAGGTTAAATTATTAATTTTCCAAGTACAATAACTATTGGTGAAAGTTTTCATAACTACAAATGTATAAATAAATTTCTGTAAGAATACTGCCGTTATCGATTAATAAAAATACCGTCAGGTATGATGAGGTTAGTATTCAGAATATCCAGTGTGATAAAAAAGCAAATAACTTTGAGATACTTATAAGGAAGGTTCATGAAAAAGGATATACGATCACCATGATATTATCTTATCCACTAGCTTCGTCAATTGTGGCTCATAAGTGGAATTTGTCATTTTAATCTTTCCATTGATCGGATTTGTGATTCTCCTCACTTGCGATTACATTTTCGGTCTCATTATATTAACGTATCCAAAATAATACTTTCATGCATTTTTATCTCAATTTTACGGATTTAAATTCTTATTTAAGTGCTTTTATCTTTTCTAAGGGTGGTGTTATTTCCACTATCGAGCTTTCTCTTTTTTATAGGCCAACATAAATTTAAATAAAGAACTGTTAAATTTATTGGTTAAATATTTCGGCGTATAATTCATTTAATTCTGATAATTTCTATTTTTGATCTGCCATCAAGTTTCAACCAATAACTTATTTCTTATTTATCCGTCTTTACTAAAAATATACACCATTAGTTGCGTCTATGAAAAATTTGTTTACTTTCTAACTTTGAGTGACTAAGTAACGATTTTAAAGACTATACTTGGGGAGTAAATGCCAATGTATGTCTTATTTACTCCTTGTTTCTCTTCACTTCTTAATAATAATTCAATCAGTAAGACTTAAATTATTTCGACAATGCGTTTATAATGTTATAACATATGGGAAGCGCGCCGGTTTTAATTGAGCCTTTTTAGGCTCGAGATAGCTGAGTGAACTAAGTCTCCTTCCTGTCTACGGATCCCAGCGATGCAGACTCAGTGCTTCAACTTTTCTTTTCCTCACAGTTATGACGCTTTTTCTTTCCTCACAGTTATGACGCTTTTCTTTTCCGATTGTCATTTTTCCTTTCCACTTCATATGTTACTGAATCGTGGAGATCGAATCAGACGAACACTCAGAACAGTGGGCTACCTTAAACAGCATGGATCCATATAATTAGGAATAATAAGTGGATAACACGAGGGGAATAATAGGATAAGAACATGAAAAATGGTGAATAATAATGGATGATATAAAGATATCTTAAACTTGACCTAAAATAGTTATTAAGGTGAATAACCTATCGGAAAAAGAAGAAATTAAATCAACAAATCTAGCAAGGCAGATTGGGCTGTTGGACCGTTGTTAGTAATGTAGCTGCTGAGAAGTGCAAGCGATCGATTTAAAAGCTCTTTTGAATGAGTTTTTTTGAGACTTGCCGCTCACCAATAGTGATCCGACGACGCATGAAGCTTTTCACAACTCATATTACGGCAATTTCATACGTTAGTTTTTCGTCGCCCCTTTCCTGCAATGGTGTCGGTTAAGAATTGAGGATGAGGTATCAGTGAACTATTTTGCTTTATAGTGGAAAGAGAACGAAATTAGGGCTGTTTAGGTTGAACAATATCAATAAAGACGAGGTTCACGTAATCCTGAGAAACCGTATTTAGCTTGGTGCCAAGCTGCAGTACAAAGAAGTTCAGCTTCCTAGAGATAACGAGAAAAGGTCCATCATAAATGAATTGCAATGAGGAGCAAATTGAGTGGCAACGGACAAAAAACATTAGAACAAGTTGACAGTTATTTTGTCAGGAAATGTATATATGGTTATCAGGCACTCTTGGGGATCTAGGTCTAATTTTGGCTATGATATGTAGCAAATTGTGTACGTATATATCAGGATTAAGATAAGAAAGTAAAGTGTGGTGAGGAGGAGGAAGGAATTGAATAGGAAGACTAGCTGAGTACCATAGACAAGTTATAAGGCAGAGCAGGCCAGATCTCCTTTAAAAGAAAATGAATACCCAGAAGGATCAAAGGCAGCTTGTCCACCTAAGTGATGTTTGGATCTGTGGACCGTTATCTTGATTTGACAGGGCGGTGTAGATGTTCAATAGTGGCGTTACTTGAGGGGCGTAGATACTAGTAAGAAAGCGAAAAGAGCCAAGCGCAGACATGACTGCATCCCATTGGTAGAAATCACATTGACTACCAAAATCCTTCATCATTGTAGATTGTCGTGGTATAACATTACATTATATGAATACCATATTATATCTATCAGGGAGTCACCAATAACTTGAAAGCGAACTGACAAAAGGGACGGAAAATCGTGAGTTCAGACGGGCTGAGTAGCGAGAGAGTGCAACGAGGTCAGATAAATTATGGTCATTGGCCAAGCTCAAGGTTATTTAAAGAGACATGTACAAAAATATAATTTTATTTACACAAAAATAATGAGAAAATTGATGGGTAAAATCACTTCAGAGAATTAATGGGCAAATCACATCAGTAAACGAAAGGGGGAATTGTAGTTATAAATCAGGCTATGAAGTTAGAACTTAAGGTATTCCCGGAGGAGACTATTCAAATGGGGGGGGGGATTAACTCAGTTGGGTTACTAAAAGGGGGAGAGGGGTTGGCTTACGGATGTCTTCTGCACTTGAGGTGAGGCGCTCGGACTTCAACGCGGGAGGTTGGAGTGATGACGGTTCTCCAAAAGCAAGGGGGGGAAGGGGGTAAGTTCCGGTCCAGGGGAGAGTATTTCGGCTACCTCAAATGAGGAGGGCTTCGACAGGAGTTGATGAAAGAAGTCGGGAAAATCACTCGGGGCGATGGTTCAGTGGAATTACCTCCTGGCTGGGGCTAATTTTAAATACACAAAATAGTCCAGCTGTCACTTTGCTTTGTTGCTAGCACTTGACTTGGAACCATGGGAAAATCTTCTGGGTTCTGGGCGAGACTTCTTAACTCTGTGCCTTTTCCGGGGAGGCAAGCGTTATTTATGTCCGAGGCTCTCCCCGGAGTTGGGGTTAGCGGGAAACAGCTCTACTCTCGAAGGGCCTGGAATCTTCTTGTTGAGCTATTTTAGCCCGCATAAAGGTGAATCGTGTGGGACTCGATTCGAGGCTACCGCTTGTGGAAGGGGGTGGGGGGGTTAGGCTTACCACTTTAGTCATAGCCGGGCCTTTTGCTGCACATAGGAGTTCCTTTCTGCTAAAGATCTTCCACATGGGGATTCCCACACACATCTCCCAACCGAAAGATGATGCTTTACAGAGCAGTTGCATAGGAAAGCATCATCCTAACTCGTCAAACTAGAATTATTAAAGGTCTAGGGAAATTCTGACCTGTTGCGACAGGTGTACACAGAAAAAAACGTAAATCTGAGCTCAGCGGGAATTTACGGGCATAAGCCTTAAGCAAGTCGATTATAGAGAATTTAACTAATACAATTTTAAACAAAAGAAAAATCACAGGAGAACATTGGCGACATTTCAGTAGAACCCCCCCAAAAAGGATATAATTAAATGGAGGCATAAATATGAGACAAAAAAAAACTTAACAATTTAGTGGACCAAAAAAATATCATAATTAGGAACATTGATGATATAATATATATATACAATTCACGTGGAAAACCTTCGCTCCCGCCGGAGTATGGATGAGGTAATCCACGGGTCCTCTAGCCTCGAGGACGGGGTAGGGTCCCTTTCACTGGCTAAGGATTTTGTTACTTCCCGTAAAAAGTAGCACCAGCACCTTCGCGCCAGGCTTGAATTTTCGTTCTCGTGACTTAAGGTCCAATTAAGTCTCAAACCTCTCAATAATTCCTTCTTCACGGGAAACGAGACTCGTTTGTTGTGTCGGGTGGACTCACGCTCGAGGGCTTTAGTTTTCTCCCAATGGGGGGAGGGGAGAGTTGCGCACTCCTTCTGGGCGCGGGAAATCTTATCGCTCCGAAGGCCTTGGAACTCCATATCGATAGGGGTTTTCATGGGAACAGGTGCACGGGATTCCAGTGCTGCCTGTGTACGGGTAAGCATGGGCTGGGCGACGGGATGGTCATGAATTACGGGGTTCTGACCGAATAAAACGGAGCACAACTGGATTGGGGCCGCAACCACTTCGACCCAACCGGACATATAGTCACACTCGATGTGACAACGAATTACTGGGAAACGACTCGCCCGGCCAAGATAGTCGTGGACCACCGCAAATTTCTTGTGGCCGGGCCCAACAGGGGAGACTAGGTCCTCAAACACTATAATACAGGTGCACCCGGTGTCACGGACTAGGGTGGCTACTCGGCGCCTGTTCTCAGTTCCGTTCTCGAACTTCAATCCACCAGGGTTGTTCTCATTAAAGAGAAAATTTACCTGATGGACCGGGTCTTTGGCAGTCGAGGGAGGTTCAGCAGTCTTCTGAGGCGACGAAGGAGGATCAGGGGCGGCCCAGATTTGGTTTACTTGGTGGGACTGAGAGTTTGCGAATCGGGAGTTTTGAGGAGAGTTCGTGCGGTAATGGCCGTGAACTCCGCAGGTGTAGCAGATGATCGCGTTCTTTTGGTACGGCACAACCGGAGGAGAAGAAACTAGGGGCTTAACCTTTCAGTGTTCCAATGGATGGAAGTTTCTTGGCTTCGAGGGACTAGGAACTTTCGTAAATCTTGGAACCAAATTAGGGGGGGTCTTAGGGCCATTAAGTTTAGTTTGGAAGGTAATTGGGAGCCTTTTTAACATCCTTAGTGTATAAATTTTGACTACCCGCGTAAACATCGGCCTCTTCCAAGCACTCCTTGAAAGTGGCGCAACGTTTATCCTTAATGAAGGCGCGAATTTCGGGAGCCACGGCAGCTAAAAGCTGATCCCTAAGGAAGAAGTCCAGAAGGGACTCGTAGACCTGGGGAATTTTGCACTCATCCCCCAACACTGAAGGTTTCTTTGGAGGATGTACCCGTGTTGTCGAAATGTTTATCCAGGGCAGATCCTTTCCTGGCGGAATAGGGAGTGGTAGAATTCGCCATCATTTTCGAGATCCCATCTATTGATCTGAAAGATTCTCTCAAAATGGACCAAAAGTGACCCAAAGTCCTCTCCATAATTGAAAGCGGGAAGGTGGACTGAAGAAGATTTCAGTTTGTTCTCTTCCATCTCCATCTTCAGTTTGTTCTTCTCCATCTCCATCTTCAGTTTGTTCTCCTCCATCTCCATCTTCAGTTTGTTCTTCTCCATCTTGAATTCCCTTCGCTCTACCCGTTCGTTCCTATCTTCTTCCTGTACGTAATTTAGCAGGTCTTTGCCCGAAAGACCTAACATTTCACCCTGACTCTTGAATTTTTCGAAGGATGACATTTTTATGCAGTTAACTGAGGGAACACTGATACGCGAACGAGCTAGGACACTACCCACGGGAAACGAATACTTGAATATTCGTGAAGGCCTTGATCACAAAAAAATTAAGATACAGCTACCTAGCTCTTCTGTTTCTAAGCGGGAAAAAAAATTCAAATTGTCCTACCGGAATTAGGACACCAAAGACCTTAACTCTTTTGGATTAATAACCAGGAGAGTCTCCAGAATTCGAACACAATAAAAAAAAATGAATTACCTGGAGTCCAACACAAAATCTAAATAGATTACATTTCACTGCTCTTCAAATAACTTGAACTTGCCTTCTGCCAGTACAATACCAAAATTAAAATAAAAGAGATTTACGTGAATAATAAGGGAAACTTCTAATGTCGAAATTAAAAAGACACGGGTTCGTAAAAAACCCAACACACTTGACACCAGATTTATATAATATGTATATTAATATATATATATATATATATATATATATATATATATATATATATATATATATATATATATATATATGTCGTGGTATAACATTACATTATATCAATACCATATTATATCTATCAGGGAGGGACCAATAACTTGAAAGCGAACCGACAAAAGGTACGGAAAACCACGAGTTCAGACGGGCTGAGTAGCGAGAGAGTGCAACGAGGTCAGATAAATTATGGTCAATGTCCAAGCTCAAGGTTATTTAAAGAGACATGTACAAAAATATAATTTTATATACACAAAAATAATGAGAGAATTGATGGGTAAAATTACTTCAGAGAATTAACGGGCAAACTCACATCAGTAAATGAAAGGGGAATTGTAGTTATAAATCAGGCTATGAAGTTAGAACTTAAGGTATTCCCGGAGGAGACTATTCAAATGGATGGGGGGGGGATTAACTCAATTGGGTTACTAAAAGGGGGGGGAGGGGTTCGCTTACGGATGTCTTCTGCCCTTGAGGTGAGGCCGCTCGGACTTCAACGTGGAAGGTTGGAGTGATGATGGTTCTCCAAAAGCAAGGGGGGGGGAGTTAACTTCCGTTCCAGGGGAGAGTATTTCGGCTACCCCAAATGAGGAGGGCTTCGACAGGAGTTGATGAAAGAAGTCGGAAAAATCACTCGGGCAATCGTTCAGTGGAATTACCTCCTGGCTGGGGCTAATTCCAAATACACAAAATAGTCCAGCTGTCACTTTGCTTTGTTGCTAGCACTTGACTTGGAACCATGAGGAAATCTTCTTGGTTCTGGACGGGACTTCTCAACTCTGTGTCTCTTCCGGGAAGTTAAGCGTTATTTATGTCCGAGGCTCTCCCTGGAGTTGGGGGGTTAGCGGGAAACAGCTCTACTCTCGAATGGCCTTGAATCTTCTTGTTGAGCTATTTTAGCCCGCATAAAGGTGAACCGTGGGGGACTCGATTCGAGGCTACCGCTTGTGGAAGGGGGGGGGGGTAGGTTTACCACTTTAGGCCTAGCTGGGCCTTCTGCTGCACATGGGAGTTCCTTACTGCTAAAGATCTTCCACGTGGGGATTCCCTCACATAGATGAGACACCAAAACGACCAACCCATGATGAGACAAAAGCTCGACCGACGGTGGAGGCCACCGGAAGAGCTACTGGCTCTGCTTAACGGATAAAATGGTCAATCATGTTGAGATTATAGTTCACCAACAAAAATGAGGCAGAAGGCCTACAAAGTCGAAATAAACGGTGTCTAGATGTGAAGAAAGAAGAGGAAAAGAAGTCAAGGGGTTCTTTGTGTAGAGCTGAACTTTGGAATCTTGACAAGTCAAACATGAACGAGTCATTTGGCCATCTCGGCATTTATACCTGGTTGAACAAAATTTTGTGCGATGATCTTACGTGTTGCTCTAACTGAGAAGAATAAGAGGATGAAGAGAGTCAGGCAATTAGGAATAGAACAAGATATACCTAGAAGGACTCTCAGGTAAAGCAATGTCACGAACGATGAATGTCACAGCTCATATCACGCTACTTTCGTTCTTTATTTTTTCATCACACTTTTCCTACACCCTTTTATCTACAGGAAATATTCTTTTGTAAGTAGTTTGTTAGGAAAAAGAATGATATAGATAGATAGGATGTATAATTAACTTAAAAGTGCGATAAAATATAATGAATCATTAATATTAATAATACTCCTCATCTCCTTATATATTTATTCCTCAATGAGTATCTCTTACCAACATGGCTGCGGAGGTACTTCATTAATGATTATATATTCCCGTTTTTTTCCTGCCTTTTTCGTCTCGCTCTTTTTAATTATATAAATATCTAGAGTTATTTAATTTAACTTAAGCTGCGATGATACATCTATGAAGTGCAGCAAAAATGGAATTGGTTTGCATCTTCAACACTGCCTAGGCGCAGCTGCTTCTCATCCCGTTTGCATATGAAGCAAATCCAAAGTTTTTTTAATAAAATCCGTGTCTAATAGCAAAGAAACTTTTTCTCTTAATCAAAGTCTTTCTTCCTATCTAAATCCCAAAATGTTTAAAAAATTTAGTTAAGAATATATAATTTCTTTTTTTAAATCTATAATCTGCAGCATCATTTTCATCAGTTTTGACGCGTGTACTATAAAAATGCTTTCAATATTTATTCTTTAACAAGTCAGCGTAATATCGATGACTACCTTGGTAGTCATCGATACTACGCTGACTTTCCTTCAGAGACAATTTAATATATCACGTTAGAAAAAAAGTTCCCGCAAAACCTATTTTAAAGCTTATTTATTTATAGATTTAGTTAAAAGTTTATTTATTTATAGATTTATACAGGCTCTATGACTAGGTATTGTGCAGTGGCCTCGCTTGAAAGTGCAGTTAGCTAGAGCATGGGTAAGTCTAGGCCACTACACAGTAGTTTTTCTAGCACTCTATATGATATCTAAAGTTTCGAAAATTACCAATCAAATGACTCTTTCTCGTGAACAGCAACGTTCCTTTTTACCCTATGATTAGAAGTCCGGCCTAAACAATGCTCAATCGCAACGTTTTATTAACCAAGCATTTGGAGAAAACACAGTAATTCGTCGCACAGACTAGGATTGGTTTAAGAAGTTTTAGCCTGGCCAATTTGTTTTCCAAGATTAGTCAAGAACTGGTCGACCCTCACCTATTGACAATGATCGTTTGCACACCTGTATTCACATTTGATATCACGCGAGCTCACTGAAAAATTTAGCATCAGCCATGCAGGCATTTTGCATTATTTAGAAGAAATAGACAAATTCAGCAAAGTGGAGTTATAGATTCCACGTAAGCTGACCGACTTCGACCGTGAACGTCGCAAAGATGCCCGCATGATACTACTGTAGAAGAAACATCCATTTTATTGGCTGAACAAAAGGGTTTCTGCAGATGACAAATGGTGTTTACACTCGAACATGGAACGCAAAAGAAGCTGATCATAAAAAGGTGCACTTCAGGCAAAGCCTGATCGACATCAAAAGAAAAATATGGTTTGTTTCTGGTGGGATGTGAAGGGAGTAAGTTACTGAGAAATGTTGGAACGCAATTTGTCTATCGACGCTCAATTATTCAATCAACAACTGCAACAGTTGGTATATGCAATTGCGCAGAAACAACCACACGCTGCTGGGGTGAGAAGTTTTCCTTCGCATACCTCACTCGCCAGACCTGGCACCAACAGACTCTCATCTATTATGAGCTCTGCAGAACATCTAGATTGGCAAAACATTAACAAATGGTGACGAACTAAAAACAGTAATTGGAGAATTCTTTGATAGCAAACCAGTTGAATTTTGTAAAAAGGTTTTCATTCTCTATGCCGTCATTGAAAGCAGGTGCTTGAAAATAACGGTGATTACATTGTTTATTGATATGTTTCTTTTGCTCCATTGTTTCGTCGCAAATATTTATCACTAAAAGTTGTGCGAGAATATTTTGTTTCAAAAATAATATTATTATTTTATGATAGATTTAGGGGGGGGGGATCGTCTTTTCTGTTATTGTAATGTTGCCACCCCTGGTGGTGTGGGGCTTGCATCGTGAGTGTTAATTCTACGTACACATAAGGGGTTTGGTAGCTCGGTTAGTGGTAACGTTACCACTCAAAGTGGTGAGCTTCGTAGGATAGGGATAACGCTTGCCACCGGTAATGGCAACAAGTTAATTCAATGCGCAACGGAAATATCCCTTTAGGTGGCGGCCTTGTACTTGATCCGAGAAGATGGTACGAACTGGGATGATTAAAAGAATCTATTTATAGTTGTAAACAAGTCCCTGTCTATTTATTTCACCTTGTACCGAATAAGAAATACTCCGAATACAATTCCAAGATTCGACTTAAGGACAAAGTAATGTGGGAAAATGGTAGAGCGACAGGACGAATATAATAATCGAATTATTAAATTAATGAACGCATAAAAATAATGAATTACTAATAATGAATGATTTTTGATCTCTGCACCCATTCATAAGGGGCAGTAACGTCCATCGAGTAAGCCTTACGCCCCGCCTACAAATGACGTTGGCTGCTCATTCCCTTAGCTCGCCTCCTGATTGGTTTAAATTAATCCCTTATTTAATTTTGATTGGATGGCGGTGTAACTGCTTTACCTTGTTATTGGTCAATATTTCTAGAAGGCGAAGCTTTATCATAAGACATACGAGTACATTTGTTTAATTTCTGGCTATCTTTGTTACAGAATGGTGAAATGCTTTATCTTTTTTTATTACCTCCAGATATTATAAGTTTTCCAATGTGTATTCTCTGGTGCCCGGTCTGACTTGAGCCCAGATACGGAAGCTAACACTTTATTACAGTGAGAAAATCGAGCCTTTACCTCGAAATTCCAGACTCGCCTTCTCTCCAAGCCATCAGGTTCCGTTGTTTCGGGTATCTACATGTACACCCTTCAGGTAAATACATGTGTGCCCTACAGATTTAGCTTTTGTGTATATTTAATTAAAAATATAGAAAGATAAGACCTTTACAAATAAAATAAATTAACTTGTCATTTTGTTTACATTAGTGCGCTATTTTACGCATTACTCTCGAAACATTTTGACATGCTTTTGTTTCAAAGATCTTTGAAATTAACAAGGTTGCCCAATTCCAGAAATGTGGCTTTGCCCTATCTTAGTTAGCTTTATATATTTATTTAATTTCTATATTGCTGCAGGTAGGATAACCTATTGTGCATTTTTTGATAAAAGCACCAATTTTGGCACAGAGATAGGTCATTATGAACAAAACTGGATGTGAAGCCCTCTTGTACTTGCAATTCTTAATACAACCCTCCTTTGATTTGTAGGAGACAGCTGGCAGAACTTGGATGCCTCGAGAAGTGTTGTCTAAAGAGGATCGTAAATTTTGCTGGTCTTAATCGAACTCCAGTCGGTTGGTTATGGCAATGTTGGTGCAGGAACCAGGGCCTGATCCGAGACATGTCCGCTCTGGTATATTGCTAGTCGGACGTGTTGTTTCAGGGCTGCACTTGACGATGGGATTTGCCTGACATTGCTCTTCTTTGCAAACAGTTTGAGGGGGGTCTTATTGATAGCGGTTGCAGTGCTTGTTCTCTCGTAAAGCAAGATTAAGAACCTCTCAATGATGTACAAGGCATCTTCATCATTATGATCCGGTGCAGTGTATAGGTTAGTGAATTCTGGGTCAGCTGAGGTAGAGCTGTTTACACTGCTTATGCTCTCCTCTTGCCATGTCCGTTGAAACTGGAGACCGTGTCTCAGCCTGTGAAAGCATGAAACATCAGTAGTCCCTGTGCTTTATCAGGATCCAAGGCCCACGCTATCTCATGTAGTGGCAAGAACCGGAAAGCTTTTCCTGTGCCGAAGAACACCCATCTTTCGCTTTCCTTCTCTAAGGTGCATGCCAGAGCCACTGCCATGATAACATCAGGCTCAACTGTGCTGATGAAGATATTGTAGTCATTGTCAACAAAGTGGGTGGAATGCAAAATTATGTCGCTATTCGCTTCATCGTGGTTGCAAATAGCTATGGCTGCAGTATCTAGAAGCTGTGGCTTGCTCAAACCATCATCTCCCCAGTGATAACCATCTCCTGGTGTACAAGAGGAAGCTGTACAGCCCTGTCTTCTCGTCGACTCTGAGGAAGCTGGTCCAGTTCCCAGAGATCGTTGCACCACCCACCACCCATTTTCTCACCTATTTTCTCTGCTTGTCTCTTGCTGTACCCTTCAACGCGTCTGTATAGTAGTGATCCTAAAACAGGTCGAATCGCGTGTTTTAAGGCTGTGAATACTCGCTGGAGCTTTTTGCTCTACCTGGCTTCAGCATCTGGATGATGACTGCTCCATATAACACATTGCAGCTGGTTGAAGTAATCTTAGACATTGGCTGACTAAGGGTTTCTAGACAAGCAAGATCATTCTTAACACCCAGCTGGATGCCACCTCCATCTGATATTGGAAGAATTTCTCTAAATTTCCATCTCGGTTCTGGCACCTGATATACAGACGAGAGAAGAGGTCTATCTCATTCTCGAGGGATTCCATCCTCTGCTTGCTTTTATTCAGAATTTTCAAGCAGGCTTACGGAATATTTTCAGCTTGTTTCTGTGGATGACATCTTTGATGGGTTTCATTCTTCCCGCTAGGTGTTCCCTGACGAAGTTGTCAAACTGCAGCTGTCCCACTTCGTGTGCCTAACGGAGGGTGTCTACAGCTCCAGGTGACGCGATCTCCTTGGTGTCGATTAAAAGCAGATCTTGACTGTCCTCTTCAAATGGATTCCCGAAGACTTCCATCACGGTCATCATTGACTGTACATCTTTGAGGAAATCATGCTGCTCACTTGCTGACTGTTCATGGCGCTTTGTCTCATGTGGCCTGTTCCCCGAGTCAATTTTATTCTGGAACTCTTTGATATTTCTTGAAACCTCTGGTCCTTCCAACATCCACTGTCTTAGAGTGCTGGGGTTGTCAGTCAGGCTCACTGCACCTCCGTATCCTTTTATGGCACCATTGTTCTGCTCGCGGGCTTGATCAGCGCGGATGGTCGAGAGCGGCCTATTCGTCTCTGGACGGTTAAGTTCCCTGATCGGAATTCCTTGGCTATTTCAGGGTCTGTCGTTGGCAGTTCCACCATGTCTCACAGATGCACAGGAATCCAGCACCCTTATGTGGTATGGAACCACACTGCTAGTTCTTTCAGGGTATCTACGTATATCGCAAACAAGGCTTGGCGCAGTTAGCGCACGTACACCAGGACCGTTACCTCTAGTTGCAGGACAGTTGCCCAGTAATGCAACTGCTGTCAGGTCTCCGCTTTTTTCTGGCACCAATCGTGAAACACAAACTGCTAGTTCATGGGGTCATGCAACTGGTCAATGTAGGGGTTGTAGGCGTGCTGCAGCAAGGTCAAGAGGGCTGCTGATGTCACTTGATGAGCCTTCCTGGTTCGAATTATATACGATGCCCGAAGGAATGATTCTGTTGTCCCGGCACTGATGATCTCTGTCTGAACCAGTGCTGCATCCATCCGCTCACATGCAACCAGCCACCAAGGTTCTTTAGTGCTGCTATCTCGATATAAAGACCAACGAAGAGGACGACAAACTTCTCTTCACCATACTCCTGTGCCACTTTTGCTGGATTCGCTTGGCCAAAGCAAACAACTGCTGGTCGAATGTGACCACTGGAATCTGGTTAGTGTTGAAATATTTCACTGTATTCTTGACCACATTCATAAAGTGCTTAATCATAGCTTCGGTGTAAGCGCTCTACAGGAAGAATGGGAGCAGTGCGGGGGAACAGGTGGTCCAGCTGGCTGGCATGTCTCTCTGGCTTGCGTAGTATGCAACCCATAAAGTATTCTCTATTGGAGCAGTTTCTTTTGCGGCGACTTGGGTGTTTTGTAACCAGAAATACTCTCTTTTAGCATGTTGCTTAAGGCCGCTGTTGCTGCTCATGGATGTCACGCTGCTAGTCGGCACGGGGGTGTTCTTAATGGTGCCAGTGAAGAATGAGACATCTGTATAGTAGTGCGGCAAACGGTTGATTTTTTTGACGACTTCTTTTGTTCGGCCCTCTGAGGACCATATTGCTTCTGTTAATGCCGGCTCCAAGAATTTGGGTTGTGGTCGATTTGTCTACAGCGGCAGTCGTGAAGACACTTTTCTGTAAGGAGAATGCTATCCTATAACCCAGAACATCCACACACCCATGTACAACTAACTCATCAATAACTCAAACAAAACCCTTAAGTGCCTCCTATTGAATGACCTATAAAATCGTTAGACTTGATGCCTATTGAATATGTTCTGGAAATTTGATTCTTTGTTGGTGTAATTAAGGAAAAGGTAAGATGTTGCGCATATGACAGTAAGTAAAATTTGGGACGAAGTGAAATGTGTGAAAATATTGTGGTATCGCGCCCAAAGCCGAAGAGGTTACGCTAAATATTGGTTTCGTAGTATTTTTTTGTTTAATTCTCCCCAATTCTTGGTGTGTGTAATGAGGAAAAATCTTACCAGGATAACTAGTAATAGTAATAATACATTTGATAATACCAAATAACAGCAATAATGTGAATAATAATTATCTTAATCATAATGATAATTATAAACTTGAAGTAATTTAAAAACAAGATAAAATAATTACAATATACTACTACTATCTCTACTAATGATGATGATAATAATAATAATAATAAAAGTAATAAAATGAATTAATTTGCAGAGAACATAAAACAATCTGGCATGTCCTCAAAGCAGGTTTTGCCTGCTTGTCATTTATTCGACAGAAGGGAAGTATTAGTATAAAGTGGAAACAAAATAGATATTCTCGCAATTACAATTTGTATCAGCCGTTAAAATATTCCTAACAAAATGGTAAGTATAGTAGTGTGTGTGCATTTCTCTTCCCAACATTGTTTGAAAAATTATATATGAATTCTTTTCATCAACTTACGAGGATAAATCATTCCACATCTGAGTAATTTTCTAGGAGAAAAGATTCTGAGCGCTTGCAGTGTGTAAAGGCTATCGCGGAACCCGGTTCACACTGCTCAAATAAAATACACACCTAAAATTTATACATAGAAGACCAGGGATCTAAAGGCCTACAAGAAATTCACCAGAATTAATCAGCACGGTGCTAAATTACGAGGTATCCTCAAGAGATTAAATAAATACACACATAAAAAGTATTTACAATATTATTTAAAACAAAATTAAAATGAAATAAATTAACTGTTAACAAATTATACGAGGGTCATCAAACAATAAGAAATGTCACAAATTCTTAACACCATCGAACGACTACAAGTCATTTGAACCAAAAAGATATTCATGCATACAAAATTGGGTTCTATGAGTAAATTGTTTAAAGCCGAAACGACACGCTCCGTTGAAGATGAAAATAGGCTAGGCTACTCTAGTGACAGATGTTCCCGGAATAACTTCCCTGTCTTACGTCCATAACCCGAAGGCCCAAAGTTAGATGAATAACACTTAATTAATTTAAAGGGGACCTAAGAAGAGAGAGATACTCCAAAATACCTGATACCGGAGCAGTGAAGCAATAACCCACGTCGGAAACCCAGGCGAAAGAGGCTCGGCGACGATGAGTGAATTCGACCAAAGTCGACAGGGGTGAATGAGATGGCGGTCTTCGGCGAGGAGAAACTCACAGACAGCGATATCGTGGCAAAATGTGTCGAGACCACGGAGAACGATGATTCGAAGGCCCAACGATCCGAGAGAAGGAATTCAAGATGACGGAATTCTCCAAAGAGGAGATGGCGAGGTGACTAGGAGAGAACTTTCACGTGCCCAATGTGAACGGCTCTCCAAGGAGAAAACTTGCAAACATAACTGGAACAGCACAATTCGAAGCAGCCGACACAGAACTAGCGACAATGCTGGCAGGAATCAATGTCAGAAAATCCTCGCTGCACGAAGGAATCCAGTACGGGTCTCCAAAAAATTAACAACGTCAAGGTAAGTGACGGACAACGATTCAGCGGAGCAATCAGGCAGAATCCTCGCAACAGAATAAATTAAAAGGCCTCACGGCCCCATTTATATCCTTCAGTCTGAAGGGGGAAAGGAAAAGTGGAGCACAAAGGGGGGTGCTAGAATGAGTCGCTTCCCCTACGCAAATTAGGCTTTAGGTTGGTAAGTTAAAGAAGTTTAGGCCAAAAATTGTAGCCTCGAAGCGGGTCGACCTGGGATAAACACCTTAAGCTATGATGAGAAAGGGAAAGCATGGGAATCCGAGAGCCAACACCTTTAGTCAGTGTTAATAAGCTTGAAACCGTTTCTTCTAGTTGCCGCTCAGTTATCAAATAGCAACTCATATTTTCTATTAGTTAATCATTTTAATATTTTAAAGACCTCAGGATGCTGACCAATAATAAGACGATTGTGAAGTGGACACAAATTGAGATGTTTCAGTCTGGCTTCAGGAATTAATTTCTTTGCTCCAGGTTACACTCGTTCAAAGTTAAGATAGATTTTCGAAGCTTAGGAGAGCAAAATTAAACCATTTATTCTAATTTACGAGTATACGTCTAAACTTATTATTTATAGCTAAAAAATATTGCCAAAATTAGAAACTTCTGGCGTTCAAAGTTTCATTCCAATTTAGATGCTTTGAACAATAATTACAAGTTTTCAAGTTTGGAATTAGATCCGAATTATCTGCATTCTATAAATATTTATATCGAAAATAATGGAGGTCATCGCTATATTCCAAAGAGTCGCATGCATGTAAATTTTTTACTATATTATTTATTATACTACACGTAATGATGAAGGCCACTTTAATTTGTGCATGTTAAAGTCCATGTTAAATATTTGCGCGCTTTTGGATGCTCGCGAGTAGTTTCGTACTTTTTTCCGTTGTTATGGCAGCCTGTAGACAACAGAAAGATTGATTTTTCTGCGATTTCTGGCGATTTCTGCACCTAAAGGATATATATATATATATATATATATATATATATATATATATATATATATATATATATATATATATATATATATATATTAAGAGCGTAGAAAAGTATTGTCGTATTTTTAAGTCATGTTTTAGAGATGTTACCATGTAAGGTCAAATTATATGTTGGGATACCCTAATGGCTAGAGTAGTAGTTTATTTCAATCGTATTTTTCTTTTTTTCTCTGGGATAACCCATATGTGACAAAGGATTTAAGGGCGTGTCGTAATTGACAGTGTAGACTTTACAAATTCCGTGAAGCAACCAATGCACACGTGTAATAAAGAACCTATTCTGTACGAAAGTGATAGATCTAGTTTACGTAAATTTCAGACGTTCTTTAATAAGTTCAAGAAATGTGATTTTACCTTCCTAAGTAGGCATGAACAGAAAAAGCTTAGTGTCGAAGTATGGCCAAGTGTACGGAAATATACGCACACAGGCTCTAAGGTCGGCTAAGCAAGGCAACAACTGTTATTGTTCTAAGAGTGCAATTTGAATAGATAGCTGCAGCTGCGTGACCAAAGAATATTCAAAACACAACGACAAAATATATTTTAATACACACTAAATAAAGGGTACACAATAAATATGGATATATAGATACATGAATAAGACGGAATTAGGTTCTGAATACTAATTGAATAACCAGGGTTATTAAATGGTTATAATGGGAGATTTAGGATAGTGAGCGATTTAGTTCCTTTGAACCTCAAGAGTAAGTCGGGGCGAACTTAGGGGTGAGGGGGGCTTTGTGACCTTGGTTACTCACGGGTGTAGCCGGGAACCCGAAGAGGGTGGTGCTTCTTTCTCCAAACTCTGATTTAGCGAGATGCGGGCCTCTTGTCTTTAAGAGGTCACCAGACGAACTTCGGTGGTTAGGAGGGGGGGGGGAGCACTTCTTCAAATTCGGATTGAGCGAGCTATTGGGCCTCTTGTCCTCAAGAGGACACAAGAATAACTTCGGAGGACAGCTTCTCCAATCCTTGATCCGAAGGCGGTTGAGAAAGGCTGTTGTTGCCTCAAAAGACTCTTCTTCCTGATCCGAAGATAAGAGTGTGATGTCCAGCTCTTCCGTGGCCTGCGACCGTCGATAAAACAGTTCTCGGAAGAGAATCGTCTAACTGAATCTGTGGGTAATCCTTAGGAGGGTGCATCTTTACCCGAATTTTTCCAACAGAGAGAGAGAGAGAGAGAGAGAGAGAGAGAGAGAGAGAGAGAGAGAGAGAGAGAGAGAGAGAGAGCGCCCTTCTCGAACCCTCATTATCGGCTGAACCAACCGAGCGTGTCCTTACGTGAAAGTGTAAGAGGCCGAGATCAGCGGGTGTGACGGAACGACCAGCGGCTGGAGCCATAAAAGTTTTTCCAGGCAAACCTACAAAATATATGAGTAATCTCCCGACCCGAGGGGGAGGATGGGATTAAGACGGCAGGGAGGTAGCCTTCAATTTCAACGTCATACCTCAGTATGAATTTCTCAGTGACCTGGTGGCAAGTCCCAAAAAGGTGAAGTCGGAGGGAAGGGAGGGGAGTAACGGCTTGCTTTCTCACCCAAAGTAATATCTTAGAAGGTGGGGAAATACTACTATTTTAGTGGATCCCTCCACACTTAAGATCATGATAATCGCACAAGAAAAGTTGCATTTCAAGAGGCTTTAATCCAATAGATCAGAAAACATCGCCGAAACTTAAGCCGCCTTGACCCGCAATTAAAGAACGCATCATGACGATTAGTTAGGCGTAAAGAAAATGCATTTTAATGTCTCAAGAGTTGTCTTAAGAGGTTAAACTTTGTATTAAACAATTTTTAAAACATTGATGCTAATCAGGAATTGAAAAACCTTCCTTTTGGTTGCTTGAACACTTATCGAAACAGAAAAAGGTCAAGAGAGATGAAGATGTTAAACACCACTATAACGGTTTCTCTTTTATAGAATAATATTTTTTTTAATTCTCCTTGTTATTGATATCAAATATGTTATGGTTATTAAATTTATTTTAAGCCTTTTGTACCACACTAAAGAAAACGAGAGGGAAATTACATAATTTTAGTATATATATATATATATATATGAAAAACTCACAAAGTATCACGTGAGGATAGCAAATGAATTCAATGTCCCGCAGGAAAAAAGTAAATGGTGTTTCCAAGTACTGTCGAACTTTATTAAGTTCCTTATCAAGGATAACTACAATAAGGAATATTTATTATATTAGAGGTATATATACGAAAGAAAAGTATAAAAGACCGCCTCAAAAACAAGAAATTACCAATGAGGAAGACGGAAGGGAGAAGGTAAAGATTCACATTAAGAATTACAAGAAGCAGGTTGTAAGGCCAAACTGAGAAGAAGGAAAGGGTAAAAGACCAATCATCAATGCAACTGGGTCAATCCAATATTAACTCGCAAAATATTTAGTAAATTTATCTTCTCCGATCTTAGGATCCATATCATCCTCACATATCAAAATTTCAGTTGATCTTTGCGATGAGTTAGACAATATGAATGTACTATCAGACCTGAGATTAGTTAGTTTTGATGTTGCCTCATTATTCAATAAAGTGCCTGTTGATGCCTTATTGGATTTCATAGCTGGTATTCTAAACTCTTATGATTTGCCTTTACCGTCCAATTCGATCATTAAACTTATTTGTTTATGCATTAAAAATGTAAATTTAGTTTCAATGACAAGTACTACGAACAAGTGTTTAGTATGGCCATGGGTAATCCCTTATCCCCCTTATTGTCAAATATATATATATATATATATATATATATATAAACTATTTTGAAACGAGGCTGATTCCACCGGTATTAGTCTACTCAAATTGTTTTGTACCGCTATGTAGACGATGTCCTTCGAATTCTAAAAGAAGATTTTGACCTCGATGGTTTTCTTTTATTTATTAATTCCTTATTTCCGTCAATTAAATTTACTTAGGAAAACTAAGAAAATATAGCCTTTCCTTCCTAGATGTTCTAATATTAAAACAACCAGACAGGTTTAAGTTTTCTGGAAACTGACAAATAATTTATCTTATGTTCATTTTTATTCAGGTTATTCTAAAAATATTAAAACATCAGTGTCGTGGTATAGGAAGGACCGAGTGATGGATGGAGTTCGTACGTATGGGTTGTTTACGTACGTCAAAACTCCGGGATTACGTTTTTTCTCTAAGAGTGCTATATATTTTTGATTATTATTGATTATTTTTATCAGATTATTTCTTCTTTAATCTTTGAGAGTTCATAGTGCCTTGCTTAGCGTTTCGAGGATTGAATAAAAATTTGTTAAATAATACAGAAACTTTAATTAAACCCCCCAAAACATGAACGAACGAAATTTGACGCATAAATACACAGAAATGAATTCAACAAAATTATGTGAGGCTTTCTAACATGACATACTTGAAATTATAGTGATGGTTGACCCACAACTCACTTTGATATAAAAAATGCAAACGGACTTTACTGAAACGGATAACGGGGTTTAAATACCTTAATAGATTCCTAATAGAATCGGGTTTAAGTCTGACCTTGAACTCAATGGTTACGTCACCTCAGGAATGTTGTTGCCGGGATGACGCGTGACGCTTGTCCAGATGTGTTCGTACGGGAGAAATAGCTTTATAGACACAGATAACTTTGGCGCGTATGGAAGATGGGGAGCCAGACGCCTTCGGTTGGAAATGATATCACCACGAGACAGTGGACGAATGTTTCTTTCTTCTCTTCGGTTTACTCTGGGGAATAATTCGCTCTGGCGTGCGATGAATCAATGCTTGAGTCTTTTGACTCAGGGGAGTGCTGAAGGGAGTTCACTTGGAGTGCTCATCAAGGGCGAGGACTATCCCTGTGTTCTGGGATACACCAGGATATGGGGGTTTCTCTGACGAGAGTAAGTTGAACTTGCTTCTTAAATCAAGTTAACTCAATGTTCGGTGTGACGACCAGGAACGAGCTCGAGGATGAGCTTCTTCTTAGTTACGGTATTCCTCAAGAGCGATGACTATCTTGGTGCTTTGGGATCTACCAGGTTTGTGAGGTTTCTCTGACAAGAGTTAGTTAAACTTGCTTCTTAAATCAAGTTAACTTAAAGTTCGGTGTGACCACCAGGAACTAGCTTCGGATGAGCTTCTTCCCAGTCCCTTCTGTTAGTAGCCGGGCCTCTTTCCGCGGAATTCGTCGCCTTGCTGACTACCTCGTTTTTCCAAAGATATTTGCTTTTATAAGTTGCCACCCCACTGGGGTAGGGGCAGGAGGGGGGGATGCGTGGACATTCCGCATGAAGTCTCCTCTTTCAACAGTGTTTCTCAGGACGTCGTTCAGCTGGCCTGGAGGGACCTTCTGGCTTTAGGGCAACGCTCCTCTAATTTCGCCTATGTGATGAAATTAAATATCCCCCCTTAGGGGAAATCTTGCTGTTGTAACCGATGTTAGGGTCTCGCGTCCTGACCTGAGTTGATTATTGCATTATGTGGTCTGGGCCGGCCGTTCAACTTCTTTTTAAGACGAGGGGCAAGAGAGAGGTGGTTAAGTGGTAGGGCTACGGCGTCTACATTGCCAGGAAGATGTGATTAACGACCAGTGGCTCACTTGTGAGAGGAAGGGGGGTATCTATTTCCTCACAATCAGTATTTTCTTCCATGTATCTTAGGACCCTCAGAATATGTAGTCCTGACTATATAGATCAATAATTTACAAAAATTGAAGAGATTGATTTTAATCTATGTTACTCGAAATACTTTTGGGAAAACTGCATGTATAAAGCTAAAAAAAAATTCTATAACCGCAAGTTAGAAAAAACAGAAGTTTTACATAACATTACTTTTAACTTACCAGGAGAATTTATTATATGCAGTACCAATGTTAAAACAACTTAATATAAGTGTAATTTTTAAATACAATTATACATTAAAGAATATGTTAATTAAACATATCCCAAGGAACGATAATAATGTAATATATAGTATACCTTGTTTAGATTGTAATTTATTCTATGTAGGGTAATCTTCTAAAAATATCTAGGTAAGAATTAAGCAACATCAAAATGCAGTATCTACGGGATATTCAAATAGTGCTTTGGCCGACTACAGGTCACCAGACTAACTGGTCAAAAGCAGATACCATTATACATATAAATATTTTTATTAGCACAAATATCTTTGAATCGTTCTTAATCTAGAGCACAAAGGAGAGTAATGTAAATATAAGCACCGGTTTGTTTTCCTTAGATCCAGTCCTATCTTTCTTTCCCAAATCAAACTTATCAGAGGTCATTAAAAATCTGACCTTATAGGGAAAACATTGCTTTGTATAAATACGGTGCCTCTCTACTATATAAGCCATTGTAAGTTTGAAAATGTTAAGACAACGAAAGTACTAACTCCAATCATCAATCTTTCTTTTTTCCTACTTGAACTATAGGTTACGACTGATGGGTAAGGTCACGCCAGTTAACGGCTGGTAACGTTGTCTATTACGACTGGTGACTGGAGAGGGCACGATGCTCGACGGAGGAGGAGACTACTAGTCGCTTGAAGATATGAATCGGTTATGTCGAATTACACGAAACAGAAGGACGTAATGAGACAATTTCAAGGGAGTGGATTTATGTCCGAGAGTCTCTTCTCTCCAACAAGACGTTTAATTTTTTACATGCTCATTTCAAGTGGGTGTGGTTACATAAAATATTAAACATAGTAAGAGGGGATTTATAATGATGTTCCAGATATATTTGATTTAGTTACCGAGTTTTTTTAGAGTTTTACAATTGAGCTAATGGTATATAGAGCATTCAACACAGTAGGATGATTTTTACAATAACTACCAGTAAGGCAAAGCGTATTCGCCTCAAGATTCCCATACCAGTCATAGCACTGGCGACCTTTAATTTTTAGGGGGTGACCTACAACCTTCTTATACGTTCCTGGCATCTTCTGTGAACTTCTCTCCATTTACTTTCTTGGGTCCGTGGTGGTTTCACCTACAGCTACTTTCGACGCAAAAGAAGAATAATCTTTGGGACAAGGACGAGACAAATAATTCTCCTCAGTGACCTATGAAGAGGCTAAGTTATTTTTCTTAAGCGCCTGATCCAATTTCCTTTAGCAGAAAGCCCCAATTCTTCAACATTAATCTTCAAGAGCTACACTACTGCAAAACCACTCTACAAGTCTGATATCTTCAGGACCTTCTCCAACATTTTCAAGAACTACACTGCTGTTAAACCACTTTACATGTGTGACGTGTTCAGAATCTTCCAATCATTCATAAAGTAACGATAAATAATTTGTTATTAATTATTTGTTTTAGTCAAAACTAAACAAACTTTTTCTTAAAATTAAAGTACGAGTAATAAAATCCACTTCTAAAAGCGGAACAAATTATATAAAGTAAATATAAGTGAAATTTTATTTAAAAAAAGAAAGAAAAAGAAATCAATTCCAATCAACTTCCAATTGGAAAAGTGAATAGTGAAACGAAAGACACTTTTTAATATATCAACTTTAAATATACAGGTGAAAATTTTAATTGAATAAAATATTTTAATTTTTATCAAAACTTTAAATTTTTGTGTTTTATCATATTTCATTCTATTTTTTATTAATATTTAGTTAGGAAGTGATTCACCTCGACCTTCAATCCCTGTCATCATAAATACTGACACGACAATGACAATTACAGTTTCTACTGATGCTACTACTATTATCACTCCTAGGGTTGCCCAAGCATTTAGGGGAACCACTGACACAAACCAAGCTCAATAACAACCACCCACATACATAAACCTCAGCTGTTTTACGGCCCTCCCAAATAGTGTACTTTTGTTTAAAGCCAAAATATCAATGGCAGATTTACAGAACTACGGGTGCAACCATGGTTAAATTCATTAGAACAACACTTTCTTAGAGAAAACGTTGTATATGATGACATAAAGATAAATGAGGCACGTAGATTTATTGATCCATAGGAAGGGAATGCACTAGATGCAGTAACTTACTCCCCAGAACTAGCCCAAGTTAGTACCTGGCTAGATTTTCAGACCCATTTGATAACACGATACAAGGACACAGCACAAGCCCAATCACTAACTATGATGACTGCCTTTTTCCAAGCTAGATGAAAAAAAAGAAGAAAATGAGAACTTAAATGAATTTTTGAACACTTTTCTCATAAAATGTTAGGAGAAGACCTTAGGAAGTACACGATTAATTTAACATTATATGCACCCCCAAGCAGTATAATTTCCTTATGGCTACCGCTGTTTTCCAAAATTGACCAACTATTTCAAGGAATAAATTTCAGGAGATTGTAAAGATAAACCAAAGCTTAAGTGAGATGTTGATAAGATAAAAGCACAATACAATACCTAACCATCCCCCTCCCAGGAAAGTCCGAGAAACTCCGGTGAATAGGATTCAACACAATACGAACACTTCTCTCAGTTAAAGTAGTAGAAATCAATCGTATAACCCTCCGAGGAACACTTTAACTACACACTCCTCACTCTACAAAGTTACCCACAACCTCAGAAGACTTTTAAAATACCCTTTCAAACACCACAACCCAAAGAACAGACTTAACAACCTCACCTTTGCTTTAAATGTGGCAGCTATGGTCATGTACTTCCTCAGTTCACATATCCTTCCTATTGTTCTTGGTGTCGCGAAAAAGGCCGCCGATGTCGTGATATATATAAAGCATATTTAAAGAGCAACAAAATTCATCTAGACTAAATGATCGATGGATAAGGTATGTATACCACCCTTCTGCACCCACAGTGAGGCATCTCCACAAGAAGAATACATAGAATACAACACTTACATGACTTATCCTTCAGAGTATGACCCCGCACCTTATGAACCCCGAATCAACCATGCACCCCAGACCAAATTTTCTAATTCCCTTTTAGCGGAACATTTCCAGCCATCGAGCCACGACCCATATTCTCCCACAGGTCATAATGATAAAACAAAAAATATCCCAATAAGAGAAATAGGAGAGGAACTTAGATCTAGACTTAATTGTTTAAGTTGATATAGATAATTTAGATTTTTAAGCCATTTTAGACACAGGTGCACAGTCCACTTTAATTAAACAACGAACAGTAGACCGCTCACAAGGTCATACACGTCATAAATGTACTATAACCTAGCCTACTGTAGAAATGAGTGGCGTTACTGCCAACCATATTCCTACTTATGACGAGATTGATTTATTTTTTAATTCCAATGACGCAATTTACACAGCTCATTATTGTATCGTTGATGATAATGGAGTGAATTTTGATGCTCACATTCTGTTAGTCAAAACTAATCGAAAATATTCCCTACCAGACATTTAGTTAGATGTTGTTCTAAGTTGCCTGGTCTGCCTTCTCATAATCCATTTCAAGGAAGCTCGCTTAATCTTAACTCCAGTCACAGTACTGTGATGCCTAATAATCCTCATAATTTTGAACAAGGCAGAATAATGTACGGCAGTTCAAAAGGGTGGAATACAAAGCTTATAGGACAAGATTCTACCCTCACTGCCTTAAGCAATGTAGTTTTAGCTGAATAAGAATCATCTCGTCTGTATATTTATCCTAAAGAAAATGTAACCTTAGGTCGTACGGAAAAAGTTTGTTTTTCCGTTAAATTGCTAATTTCAATAACCAAACTTTGGTAAACTTTCATAGTGTCATTCATCACTGATAAGGTAAACATAACTAGTAATGTTCTTTTAGCCTAATCTATTGATAAATCAAACGAATCTATGATTCCTATAGTTTGTATAAATTTAGATGGCAACAATAGCCGTAAGATTAGATATTCGTAGATATAGCCATAAACTAGGTATCGAAGCCATATTAGAATATGCTGATTACACAAAACTTTTTATTCTTGTTGTAGATGTTTCAGCTTTCAGGTTGGGTGTTGTACTTTCCCAAGAAGCAAATGTTGGAAAAGAGCTTCCAATTGCTTTTGCAAGCCAATTGCCTACAAAAGCACAACGAAATTACTCAAACACTGACCGGTAAGCTCTAGTTGTAGATTTAGATGGCAACCATAGCCGTAAGATTAATCGTATTACCGATTCTAACAAATAACTCTTTTAGAGTTAAAATGTAGATATTGGGACAATCTCCAAAACACCCTTCAGAAATCCCATGAGCTCTAGGACCCTCAGTTTTTCGAAGCACTCCTTGATCTTTTAACATGGGTGTGATTGCTCATTCTGGACACCCATTAGGACGCACCATTATAGTTAACTTTGAAATTAAAATAGAATCTAGTGCAAAGCCTATTTACATACCACCCTATCGCACTCCCCATTCTCAATTAAAAATTGAAGAAGGCATGTATAGAATATGCTTCAGCGTGGAGTCATTCAACCCTCAATCAGCCCCTTATCAGCTCCTATAATTTTAGTATCAAAGAAAAATGGGGACACATGCCCTTGCATAGATTTCCGACGTTTAAATCAAATTACTGTCTCTGATCGTTTCCCACTCCAAATTTTACAGGAAACTATGCTAAGTATTGGAAAATCAAAACTATTTACTAGTCTAGACCTCGCCTCTGGATATTGGCAGATGGATGTCTGACCTGAATCCCGTCCTATCACAGCATCCACCACAAACCGGGGACATTATGAATTTTGTTTCTTGCCGTTTGGAGTTCGAAGCGGGGCTGCAAATTTCTCTCGGTGGATGAAAATTGTGCTCTCTGAACTCATTGGAGTGGAAGCTCTAATGTACCTTGATGACATCATAGTTTACAGCTAGATGTTTAGAGTCATTTCCATCGTCTCAACCATGTGTTTAGTAAATTATAGGCTGCCTATCTAAAATTAAAATTAGAAAAATGCAATTTCCTACAGGAGTCTTTAGTTTATCTATGATGAGGCCCGAACTTTTCCTGATTTTGTAGGATTCTATCGTTCATTTATTCCTAGATTTTCTGAAATAGCTAGACTCATCACACAACTCTCTTAAAAGAATGGTATATTTACATGAACCACTGAGCACCAATATGAATTTAAAACTATAAGAAATAAACTAGCTATCGAACTCATATTACAATATCCTGATTACACCAAACCTTTTATCCCTGCTGTCGATGCTTCAGCCAACTGGTTAGGTGTTGTACTTTTCTAAGAAGCGAATTGAAAAGAGCTTACAATTACTTTTGGAAACTAATCACATACAAAAACACAACGAAATTACTCAACTACTGACCGAGAAGCCCTTGCAGTTTTCGGGGCTCTAAAAAAGTTTCGGAACATAATATACGGGTAGGACATTAACGTAATCAGTTACATACCTATTCAAGGACAAATTATTGGACGGATGACTTAGTTGTTTGGCATTGATTATTCAGGATTTAAACGCAAAGATAATACACCGCTCTGGAAATCACCACCTAGTTCCGGATGCCCTCTCTCGAGGAAAAGTGAATAAGGCTGTTAGGAAGATGGACTCCCTTCCACCATTGGACACAGATTACTTACGTAAATCTCAACAATAAGACCCATACATACAAAGCATTAAGCAAAGACTTCAGAAGAAACATTTGTTGGAACACGGACAGTGCACTGTACGAAATGGAATCTTATACTTCATTGATGAAAAGGGGTAAAGAGTTAATTGGAATTCCCAATGACTTAAGAACATAAGCTATCCTACACTGCCATAATTTCCGACTATACGGACACATGGGCTCTGAGCGGAGATTTAAAAGTCTCTCTGAGAGATGTCATTTCCCAACATGAACCAGGAGACCCATACCTGTATTTCAGAACATAAAGGAACACTCCCATCCACTACCCTTTATCATAATTATCCTCTCTAGCAACGCCCATGGAAACGGACCAGCATGGATATATTGGATCTTTTCCACAATATTCTAAAAATATTAAATACATAATAGTTTTTACTGAACACTTTAGCCGATATAATGAAATAGTATCTATTTCTAATCAAAAGGCCGAAACAGTTGAACAGGCTCTCTTAGATAGAGTAATTAGTAGTCATAGCACTCCATCAGTACTAGTTTCTGATAATGCCCCGAGTTTTACTTCCAGCCTCCTTCAATCATTATATAAATTGTGCGACATTAAAAATACACACATAGTAGAATATCGCCCACAATTAAACGGCTTAGTAGAACGGCCAAATATAAAAAAAATAGAAACCTTCCGTCACCTTGTCGATTCCTCCCGCCAACAATGGGATGAATATCTCCCATAAGCACAATTAGCTATAAACAATGGGTACAATGCCTTCGTTGGAGATACAGTTCATTTTCTCCTTTATCATTATCATAAAAGACTCCCTTTTGATATCCTAGAAATAAATAGGGAAAATGCTCTGTCAGCCCTCAAAGTGAATGAAATAATTGTTAAGTTAGCCAAAAGAGCATTTAAGATCATTGATATCGTTAAAGAATTACTAGAACAAAGAAACCAAGAAATGATAAATAGAAACCGAGAATGAACTGCTGAACCCAGAAAAATATCAGTAGGAAGCATTGTTATTTAAAAAGTGTAAAACCTCCTGGAGCATGTAAAATCTATAAAAAATGGGACGGACCATACCGAATATCTAGCCTCTTTCAGTGGTACAAAAAACATTTTATCCATGTGGGACAAACTACATTACATCTCAATACTATATTTCCTATAAATGACTCCAGCTATCTTCAATTTCTTGAAAATCTATGGACTACACATGGACCTACTCAGTACATATACATCCTTGTCATACCGCTGTTTGATTCAACTACTTTCAACGTTTATCAGTTACATCCTTTTCAGACACCCTAAATTAATAACACCAGTAAAGCAAAGCGTATTCGCCTAAAAACTTCCATACCATTCGTAATTTATATATATATATATATATATATATATATATATATATATGCAAGTATATATTCAATATATAAAAAACGCACTAGTAGAATCAGTCTATTACATTACAAGACTAGTTTCGTTATCTAAGACCATCTTTAACTGTTTAATGAGAAGACTTGACAGAGATGTTTTATATATAGGAGTAGGTGGGGGAAGGGTCACAAAGAAGGGGGGAGGAATAGAGGAAGACAGGTTACGCAACAGGTAAATTTTATAACGATTTTCGAAGCAAGTTTTTGGCCGAGAAAATTTTGATTGACTGTTAAATTTAAAAGAGCCCTGGGACATTGTGATTTGAAATTTGTTTAATCAATATTTATTCAATTATACATCTTTTGAAATAATTTGGAGACTTGTAAACTAGTTTGGCATTATTAAAATCACTTTAGTGATCACAATTACTCATGTGGTTAAACAAAGTATTCTGATATCCCTCTATGTGCATATATGCGTTTAGTAAAGTCCTCACTTTGCCCCTACATAAGATTTATGACAATTGTTGCATGAAATAACGTACACCCCTGACTGTTGGTTACAAGATTGTTTTTTTGGCAAGCACTTTTTTATAGCGCGATTATATAAAAACGTGCCATTTTAATATTGTTTCAGGGGTTAGATTTTTGTATTACCTTTTGGATGAATATGCAACATTTCATCTCTTACTGCTATAATTTTCTTTCTTTTATAGGGAGGGGGTAAGGAATAGAGCACTAACCAAAAGGGAGACCACGTCTGTATTTCTATCACAACATCTTCCATAAATTTAGCCAGAGAAAATCCATGGTTTCCAAAATTGATGTACAATAACCTACAGGTATAGCTTACATATGAGTAATGGGTATGCAATTTCATAGAAAAATTGAAGTCTCCCAAATGATCCGAAAGCTTAGGTTTATTAAAGAGATAACCAGCATTATTTTCATCACAACTATCTTACAGTATGTTCAATCTCGTATAACTTTTATTATTTCTTACATTTCTCTACATTTCCAATGCCCATTAACTTTAAAAAACCATAAATCATAACTGTTCAGACTGAGGATATTAGGAAGTATTGAAGCACGGACCTTTAAATCTTCTTCGTTCAAAGCGGCCAAAAGCATCAGTTCCAGGGTTCCTTGAATCATATTTTACGCTATAACTTTTGATCTAAACAAGATAGATCAACAAATTAGGGAATAAATAAAGGAGCATAATATTACTAATTAATTACATCCTAACAAATATTTTCTCTCATTTTTTCAGGAAATAACAGAATTTCAATTAGAATCTAGAAAACAGTAAAAAGGTAACAACTTTAAAATGGCATTTGACAAGGAGTGAAGGAAGCTACTTCTGCGTATTCCCTTAATCTTCAGGAATTAGCGGAAAATACAGGGTTTACAAAGGTTCAAGACCTTCAATATTGAACAGATGACCTATTCTCCATTGATGCCAGATAGCTAGGATCAAGACAATGACCATGTGAAACGCAGTGAAGCTCTTCATGAAACTACACGAGAAAAAGCGCGCTCTGGTGAAAAGCAAATGAAGAGCAAGTAACACTAGAGGAAAAACAGGAGCATTTGTATTGGAATTAGACAGACTTCGATATAGGAGTTCATAATGCAATACAGGAGATACATAACAACTGACTTATCCAGAGAGAAGAAATATGAAGATATTAAGTTCACCGAAAAAAAAAAGACAAGAGGAAAGGTTATATGTCTGCTCATGACAATAGTTTTTAGACAGGAGCAAGAAATGAAAGGCTGTAGCATAGAAAAGAACAAGAAAAAAATATTACCTTGAACGTTACAAAATGTTTTATTCATAATCCTTTGCGATATTTACCATGTACTTAAAAATTAGTAGACATGCAGTCATTTACAGCTGAAACAGAACAAGAGGATGTTATTATCTGGAGTTACTAAACTGACAACGACAAAAAATACAGAAGTCATTGATTATCATTAGTCTCGTTCTGAATGTTCTCACCACCAAGACATTGTGTCATTAATGTGACTCACTTTTTCAAGAAATTTTATGAATTGTAATGTCATTTGATCATCTTGGTTTCTGCTACCTCGAAATCTTGAAAAGTAGATATGGCTAACTTCGTTATCTCAACCGCAACAACATGTCTCAGCAGAATGCTGTGCACGTATAGTTTTAGCCAGAGTCAAATGTCCATCTTTTATGGCCTCCTCCCCTATGCAATGACTTAAACTTGGAATGGGAAGTTGCTTAAAAATACTTTTTGGTAGTGAACTTGGAAGTACATCAGAGACTTTAGTTGTGCTAGTCTCTAATTCACCTTCAGACACTGAAGAAAGTTATTGGAGTATCTGCCATCAACATTTCTTCTGGCACATCTCAAGCTAAGGCTTTAATGGATTGACTAGAGATATGGGGAAATTTCGGATAAGTTTACTGCCTTTGTTTTTGAAACTACATGCTGTAACAGTCGAGTTAAAAAGGAGCTACAAAACTGATGGATAAAAAGGTGAACAAAAAATGTTTTATTTGGCCTGTCGACATATCATCTTGGAAATCCTAGTAGGAACAGTTTTTAAAATGGTGTTTGAGAAGATTAAGGGGTCAAGATAATCCCTGATTTGAACGTATGAAGGATGTTTGGACGGTCTTTTCCAAAGAAAGCCCAAATATGTTGGTTATCAACACTAAATACCTGAAGAAAAAGAAGAAAAAATGTAAAAATACTTGCAAATATTCCAACTGCAGAAAGGTTCCCAAGAGCAGATTATAGAGAAAAGGCTAAACTGACAGTCATTATTCTGGGAGTAGCGCCTCCTCGAGGTATTCACTGGAGTTGACTAGGCCCCATTCACCAGGCAAAATGGATTTACAGAAACAATCTATTTTTGATGTTTTCAGATCAACTTGAGTACGACGAAGACACTATCAAAGCTGCAAAGAGACAACATTTTTCTTGCACTGTTCTTCACTCCTGTATGGATAATGTAAATATCTGCTGCAGATGCTTACATTTATGTTGTAAGTCTAATCCAAGACATGTTAAGTATAAGAAAACAGAGATTGCTGATTCAGTACTTAGTAAGCTGCTAAGCCACAAATGTTACCTGAAGCAGGAAGTCGTGCCTTTTTCCTGTTCATCATTAGTTTGAGTTACATATGTAAGGAAGATATTGCTGGCCATTTTCAGAACAGGAAAAACTCTATTCCAAAGAATTACAGCTAAGAGCACTATGATTGATCCAAATGGCCCTGAATCACATTTCTTGCTAGTCGTGCTGAACATTGGATCAGAGTGGCTTCTGCAGTCTGTCACATCTTGATCACACAATGAAGTATTTGACCTTGGAGAAAACCTATTGAAATTATGCCATCGTAAACTAAAAGGGTTATCCATCTGGGTTCAACTGCCCCCTCTATTTTGCGCTTGACACGTATACTTGATTTAAATAAACTCATTCTTTTGATTGCACTTATATATTGGGATTATGGCGATGAATAGAGCTTTCTTCTCCACTTTGTATTTTCTGCATAGACTTGTTTTCATTTACTATAATTTATTATAAATTCTAACGAAGTTCTGCTCCAAAGGTTCTTGGGAAAACGCTTTTGTGATCCATCTACTTTGGTTCTTTGAAATAAAATCTCATTTTATGAAAAGTAATTTAGAGATGACGAAAGAAGAAAATGGTGAATATTTAATCAAATAATATATATTTGCATAAGTATCCCATTTATATGAAAAATATAACTATTGGATAGATAACTGGCTAAGTAGCAGACGGAAACGGGTGGTGGTGAATGGACAGGCTTCTAAGTGGGTGCCTCAAGGTTCTGTCCTATGACCACTACTATTCATCATCTACGTCAATGACATGGACGGTGACATGCTTGCCAAGATTTCCAAATTTGCCGACGATACCAAGCTTGGTATGAACGTTGCAAACGATGGAAATACTGCCCGCCTGCAGGAAGATATTGGGGAGTGGTCTGATACGTGGCAAATTCCTTTCAACGTAAACAAATGCAAAGTGATGCATATTGGCCACTGAAATCCTCAATCACCCTATATCCTTAAGGGTATAAACGTTGCAAACGATGGAAATACTGCCCGCCTGCAGGAAGATATTGGGGACTGGTTTGATACGTGGCAAATGCCTTTCAACGTAAACAAATGCAAAGTGATGCATATCGGCCACCGAAATCCCCAATCACCCTATATCCTTAAGGGCACTGCTGTTGAATCCACCGACACTGAGAAGGACTTGGGTGCAACTATCACCAGTGACCTCAAGTTCTCAAGACAGTGTATTGAAGTGGAGAAGAAAGCCCAGAGGATGTTAGGATATATAAAGCGACAGTTTGGATATCGGAACAAGGAGATAGTACTCTGTCTGTGTAACTACCTCGTCCGACCGAACCTGGAGTATGCCGTACAATTTTGGAGTTCTTCGTTTCGAGAGGACATCGCGAGATTGGAACGCGTCCAAGCCAGGGCAACCAAACTGATTCCCTCTATCAGACATAAAAGTTATGAAGATAGATTAAGGGAATTAGATCTGTTCTCGTTGGAAACCCGTAGACTGCGTAGTCAGCTCATCGAAGTTTTCAAAATACTTCGAGGGTTCGACAAAGTTGACCACAGGGACATTTTCAGCCTTAATGAGAGCAGAACAAGAAATCACTGCTTAAAATTTGAGCTGAAGCGTTGCAACCGCGATCTGTGTGGGTAATTTTTCACGTACAGTATCTGCGGTAGCTGGAACGCACTTACGATGGAGGTTATCAACAGCAATTCCTTTGGCCAGTTCAAGACAAGACTAGAAAAAGTCTTTAAAAGTCGCCGTTTAGAGAGGATTTTAGGTAATTGAGCTGGGATGTGCCCGCTCGACAGCTAGTCCAAAGGTACCCTCATTAAATGGACCGTAAAGTATTCCCGGGGTATTTATTTTTTTTGTTTTTCTCTTTTACTACTATGATGTCCTTTGTTCTCTCGGACTGCTTCCATTAGTTTTGGGATACTGGAGACCAAATTTGATATCTTGACTAAAATTACTCCATTTGTGTTCATTAAGCACCCGTAATTGCTAAAAATTGGATGACTTCTGTTTATCAAATGCTCGTTTTATAATCGCCCACAAATTCACCATTGTTTTAAATCTGATGAATTCCAGACCAAGGTTGAAAGGTTTGATGTAATTATCAGCCTAGAAGTTTGTTATTACTGTTTCTTTGCGAATAGGTGCGCCTTCATGCTAAAATAGTTATTATTCCCATATTAGTCTTAAGCTGTTGGTAAAAGGTGTTGAAGAAGCACGTTTTGCTACCATATTTATGGCAGTGTTTTGGAGCAGGATTGTTAGTGCACCAGTTTCCTTAGATGAAAAGCAGCCCAGCACATTGAGAATGGCCGGATGCCTCACAATGGGCATGACACGACTCGAGAAAGCGCTACCCTTTTCTTCTCCTAACATGCGATCTTTCACTAGCAAAAAACAAGTAAAATCAAGCTTCATCAGAGAATATAACTTTGCCCTAGTCTTCAACAACCATTTTTCATATTTCATACTAGGGTGGAGCTTATCTATGAGGTTATTTTCTCTTGGTGAGATGAGGCTTTTCTCTTTCCTTCTCGACATGAGACCTTTGTCTAAAGGTCTCTGCCTCACTGTACGCGCTGAAACGTTGATAACTGCCTCTTTTCAACCATGAGCAAGCTCGGCAGGTTAATCAACCCGATTGTTGAGCTCGGACTTTACCAGGAGGCGATCTATGCAAAAGTAAGAACCTCTTGTCTTAAATATTCATGACATTTAATTGTGAGTAAATAACACTAATTAGTTCTAATGTTTAATGACGAATCTAAAACATATTTAAATAGACTTCGAAAATACAAACAATTGATAAATGATCATTAGAGAAAGAAAGGATCATTTGGGCTTCACCAATAATGCAGTTTATGACGTAGGTTTGGTAAGGTTAGATTAGATTTGGTGGACATCCTCCGATTTCAATATTTTTGGTTAATGCAGTTTTGATGGTGATTTTAAATCTCTATTTCAGAATAAATTATTATTTTTAAGTAAGGCTAGATTATGTTAGATAATTATTAAATTATTTTTGGGGAAAATTATTAAATGGATATAAATAAAATTTTATTAGTTCTTTTTATTAATAATAATCATTTCTTCAGTATTGCGATTATTAGTGATACGGTGTGGAATCTCAAAAGGTTGTGGTTTTATTTGAGAACGGAGAAAACAAAGATGCCGGTCATCTTTTTTTTCCCTGAATACGACATCATACCAAAATCTAAGTATCTACACGAATAAAATATAACGAGGGTACAGTTCTTCTACCCAGGTGGGTATTTGGTGGGGTGGCATAAACTTTTTTTGAAGAAAATATTAAGGCTTATTTTCCATCTGGTTCAACAATAATAAGTTAGATGTGGAAGGTAGTTGATCCTATTAAAGAAACTCGTAAATAAAACCTAAAACTGACAATCATGGTGTTGAGTTCTTTCAGAACAAGGAGAACAACACATGGCAAATTGAGAGTACCTGGAATTTATAAAAACAACGTCGAAACAAACGCCGTTGTAGGCAACACTGTTTTATTTTAGGTTTGTGCATAATTGTGTGAATTCGTATGACATAGAAAATACAAAAATAAAGACCTATTTAAGAAGATTTACTCTGTCTTTTGAAGTTTAAGCGTAAAAAAAATAGATTAACTTAAAATCTTTAAAAGATTTTTTCAAATAAACGTTGCAATTATTATTTGCATTATAAATAACCTAACCATACCTAATCTAACTTTAAAAGTAATCATTTGTACAAAAAAGAAATACATATCTTGAATCCGCTAAAGAAAGTTCGAAGAACCAAACACAAAAAATCAAAATATATTTAGTTTCTGATGATGTTTTAAATTTACTTTCATCTTTCAACAATGATCGGAAAGATAATAGCAAGGCGTGGAAGAGATATTATTACTACCAGGGACAAGTCCCACAACTCGATTCAAATTCCTAATCGTCGACACCTCTGCTCAGCTAACGAACATGTTCGTGTAGTAGTTGTAGTAGGGATTCCCTAACTTGTCTTTATCCAGTGTGATATCGGCCGGATAATAAAATAGACATAAAGGTTAATATGACAATCGCTGCTGAGCCCGAGGACACAGGAGCCGGTAGTTTATTTTAATATTCTATCTCTCTCCTTCTGTTTACATAATATTGATCCTTATTACTGTTCTTGTCATACTTAATCTTTTCACTGATATAATTCTCTCTTAATACTGAGTATTCGCTTATCAGTCCACATCACACGCTTTGAATACTAAATAACCTTGCTCTCGTTGGATAGCATATTCACTTTTCTTTCTTAAAGGTTACCACTTCGTGATAACCTACCAGAACTTTCCTCACGCATCAAGACTAAACTTTCACCTTCTCTTTATCTTTACTTGTAGGTAAAGACAAATCGCAGCAACTTGTGCTCCTTCCTGCTACATGCAATCGGGTATTTCTCAATTTCTCTATAAGTGTAAGAGATTCCGAACGATTTCATTTATATTGGTTAGCATTAACATTATGAGAAAATTCCTACAAATGTTATATAATGTTAATAAACCTACATTAGATTGAATGATCATCATTGTCATTTTAAATTCTTCCGTTTATAATTAGTCTCAAGCTGTTTCACATTTGAATCGCCGGCGCCCATCGCCATAACATATTCCAGAGAGAGGCTTTGATTCGGCCTTGCATTCTTCATTTCCACTCTCCTGCTTAAACCTCCCTATTAATAACGTCAAAGTGTCGTCATAGCAAGTCACCTCTAGGAATTGTCATAAAACAAGATAAGAATGATCAAGTATTTCAAGAACACTTTCATTCTCATTCCATCACCTCTATGAGACAATATCTTTGCTAAGGAAAACATCATCTTTTAGTTCTTGTGCAGCACCTCAAGAGACTTTATCCATTCCTCATATTTTTAGAGAGGAAAGAAATAATTCATCGGTGCACTTTTCTCCAGTTTTTGTGTTCATATTTTATATTAAAATTGGCAGGTTTGAGGTCCACGGTCAATTTGCTTTTTTAAGAGAAATTGGAAAGCAGTGACAACATAACAGAAAAAAATATAGAAAAATAGTGATATAGAAAGTTGCAATAAAATAATAATACTATTATTCTAATATCATTACGATTACAATAGAAATAAGAGAAGAAAAAGATCTAAAGAATAAAAACGAGCACAGAACATAGGATCAAAAAGAAAAGCTAGATTACATGGAAAGTTCTATCAAATGCACAATACTTCAGTATAGTAACCAGATTCGTTTTCTTCAATTTAAAGGGTCGCGAATTACAAAAGGTTAACGCTAATATTATGTAGATAATTAGGAATACACATTTGACTACATACATACCAAAATAAAATGATGTTTATTTTATTGAATATGTGTGCTAAGTCTAAGAATACGGAAATACAGCAGTTATCTACGAGTGCTTCTATGATTCGAGCAAGTTTAATCTAATGAAAATCAAAGGAATTTTCATTTTTTACAATACACATTCAAAAAAAGTTATACAATATAAAATAGGTACCTTCTTCTTGCAGATCACCGCTTTTTAGTAGGAAAATGGAAACACATTGATAGAAAAGTGAAAAACGAAGTAAGGGAAATCCATTTGTCTCATTCTCCTGACAACCCTTCTTGCTCATTCAGAGAATTCGTCAAATTTGCTTCCTATTAAGCGATATTTACATTTGAAAAGCATTCATTAAATCTATTTTTAAGCATAAATTGCTGCCACAAGGAAAATAGTGTCGTGTAGGTCTCCTCTATCTCAGTGAAATGCAGCAACTCGACGTGACAAGTGCCGTAAAACTTCTGTTGAGACATCCACTGATATCGACTAGATAGGTATCCGCAGTTCCCTGATATTTACGGAAGCTTGACATAGGTGTAAAAGCAAACTGGCAACCTAGTCGAATAAATTTTCATTTGGGTTCATATCGGTTAACACGGTAGCCCCCCCACCAATCATCGGAAGTCTCCGGAATGCAGCTGATCATCAAGAAGTGCAACTAGGCGGTTACAGGTCAACGAGTTGGCGAGACGGAGCATTTAGTATAACTCTTGGCATGTAAAGACACTCTAAATCAGTATGCAACCACCACCAAGCTGCGCCTTGTTCACAAATGGGGTCTATGCCTTCATGAGATCTGTGCCATGCACGAACCCTACAAAAATCTAATATAACTGGAACTGTGACCCATCGAACCAAGCCGCATGTCGCTAGTCTTTCTGGGTCTAATTAGCGACGTCAAGGGTCCCAGATCTGCAGCTTTGTTCGGTTTCCTGGTGTTAACAGTGTCAATCTGGTGGGGGTTTTGCTCCCATATCTAATATATGGTAAAGAGCGCTGCCCTTCCCGGTTGATAGGCAACTGGCAACACCCTGCAATTAATGTGGATGCTATTATAGCCAGTATTACTTGTCTGTTACGATGGAAAATATTTGTCATAAGCAGGTGGTTATGATCATTTATCACCTATATAAACTTTATGGCAATCGTTGCATGGTATTGCATAAACTCCTATGTTAATATGTTCTTTAGGGTTCCTGGCAATCATCAATTGGTTTAAGGAATTATTATATTTAAAGGCTAGATTAATACTCGCTTTTCCAAATGTGTCCTTTAAACTATTTAATTTATTATTAAATGGCGATGTTATAAATTTGTTGAAGTCATTAGTGCGGGAAGACTTATTACCATAGAATGTTTTCCTAGCTGCAAAATGGGCAGACGATATGAACCAATCGGGGTAATACAAATTAGAAAAAATGGTCCTGATAATGACAATTTCTTCATTAAATATGTCATCCTTCCTATTTAGACGAAGAAATTGGAATTATCAGGACCATTTTTTCTAATTCGTATGAACACAAAAGAGATATTAGAGTAGGCAGCGAAAGCAGTGGAATATTTTGCCATGTTAGAGACAAGAATCATACGATCGATTTCAATGGGAGTAAAATGGTATTTAAATCGGCTAACTATGTTAAGAGAAAAATCGTAGAATCGAGCTTGATATCGTTAGTTCCTAATTTAAATCTATCTGAGGTTCAATTTTCTTTTAATCCTGTAATAAAAAAGCAAATAAATAAATTAGAAAAATGTCAGCCCTTCAATATGTTTAGGCCTAACCCCCCCCTCAGATTAGCCACAAGTAGGGGATTGGGGATAAAAGAGAGGATATTTCACGACCTGTTATGCTTGTATGCATTTTTTTCTTACATTTTCTATCCAGTGTCAGTTGAAAAAGGGTGTGAGATACACCGAAACTGTTCTGAATTAAATTGTCTTTGGAGAATGTGGTTTAATTCCTCATATATATATATATATATATATATATATATATATATATATATATATATATATTCGGATTGTTTTGGGCACACATGTGCACCTGTTTATTATGAACATAAAGGACATGCATGAGCGCGTCTTAACAATAGACAATGGGACAGCGAACGAGTCCCCTCTGGTCACCGACCCGACCCTTTATAGCAGCGTCTATGGGAGTCATGACGTCACTTCCCATAGTCAGTGACGTCACTCCCGCGCCCCAATTATTAGGCCGAGAAGGAAGGTCGGCCCGATTATATTCGGAGTGGACCCAGCTCATCAATGGCCTTCTGTAGACAAAAACAAAATAATACATACATAATACAGTCCGGTATATAATACAACAGCCAATCTAACACTTTGCCTCTATTAATGAGATGATTTGACAAGGTAGAGTTCCGAAGGGCCGCGCGTATAAGAACGCCAGGATGGCCTTAAGCAGCGCGACGAATTCCCCCACGTATGAGGGACAAGGGTTGTTATGGATCCTACTAAACAACCTGCCACGAGGGTAACCCACACTAGGGCTTCTTCCGACGCGTCTGCATACCCGCGACATCACGTGAACTCCGGGGGGAGCCAGGGGACCCAGGACGAGAAGAGGAGGTACTTTAGCAGCGAGACTCTGGTGGTGGCCTTGCAGACGAAATTCAGGAGATGGCCGAGCCTCCCCCGAAGTCGGAAGTGGAGGCGACCCGGGGCGCCCACTCGAGGGCCTAGCAGAGCCATTTCTTCATACTTCCTGTTAGGCGGGATGACTTGGTGCGGAAGTCTATTTCCACACTCAGGTACGTCAGCTGTTGAGCAGGCACCAGCGTACTCTTACTCTCGTTAATGTAGAGGCTAGTCGTCTCTAATCGCCTCCTCAGGAAATCCAGATCTTCAGGTGAGCCCAGGAGGAGATCATCGTCCAGGTAAGTATAAGCCGTACATCGCATCACCTTAGCGATCTCAAAAAGGATGGGAGCCATTCACATCTGCATAATCTACGGACTACCTGAGAACCCCATAGGAAGCTTAGCAGACCTGTACGTTGTCCCTTGGCACTTGATGCCGAACCACTTCCGGGCGTTCTTGGCAGAGGTATGCGATAAAACCCATTGTGTAGGTCGATCTTGATCGTGAATGAGCCTGTTCTTGCCTCCCTAAGCACCTTCCCCAGCGAGGGAAGCTGGAACGATGTCGGTGAATAGCCGGTGCTTCCCGAGGGAGAGGGGGACATATAATACAACGTCAGAGTCAACAAGGGTTTGAATGAGACCCGCGAGGCTGTTGTCGGTAACCTCGTAATTATGGTACTTCCCAAGAAATACCCTTACTCCATAGCCAGCCGCGTCCTTTGGTATTTTTGATGGTAGCGGAAGTCCAGAACACACGTGCCCAGGGATATAATAAAAGATATGGCCCACACACTGACCCCTGGCCGGTCGCGTTAGTGGGTGGAACACCGATATATGTTCGTTATCGTTACCGTCCCCGTCCCCGTCCGAGGCCGCGACTCGATCTGAGGCTCCGGAGGTGCGTCATAATCAAGCGCTCCCTCTGGAGGGACTAAATCGAGTTGCGGTAAAACAGCAGGCGTGGAGGGCAGGCCGTATTCCTCGATGGCCTCGATAGCCGCCCGTAGTCCTAGGTCCTCTTCGAGGAGGCGTTCATAGTCCTGTTCCTCCAGCGGGGCCACGATATTCAAGGCCTCTACTGCCGCAGGGAGTCCAGGATCTCACGACAACAGGCTCTCCTGTCCCGTCAACTGAAAGTCCCCCAAAGCAACCCAGTCCTCGTCTGGTACCTGGGCATCTGCAAGGGAATGGGGAGGGGAAGGAGGCGGAAGGGGAGAACAGGGACTTGGGGGAGTTGTAAACTGTGAGCAAAGGGGGGTCCTCCGGTGGCTTATACCAGTCCCCGGAGGCCACAATACTGCGGACGTCGGCCGCCCTAACCTCTACCCGGATGGCGAAGTGGCCTCTGGTGAGAGAATGTTTATACATGGGGGAAGGGGGTAGGGAGAGAGAGGAGCCTGAGGTTCGAAAAGGATCTCCTCGATAGCTATGCACTCCCTCTGCCAATCACTCCTCTTTTAGCACTCTAGAGCGCTGCTGTCTTCTTTCCACGCGGTTTCTGATAGGGGCCGCTCCGGTGCATCAGGGGACACTGGTGGCATACTGCCTGATTGGAGCCGTTCTATTGTAGATCACCGGATCGATTTTAATCCCTGCTGCCTGGGACGATTGCAGTCGGGCGTCCTACAAGGCGTACGACCAATTAATCAAGCCCTGGGGATAATAAAACCTAAGCCTCGTCTGAAGTTTGGCTTCCTCCTGCCTAAATAGATGATGACGCAGCCAATGAAGGTTAAATAGTGCCTTTAATTTCTCAATATCCCGGGTCCTAAGGGTACCTTGGGGCTATAACTCTAGCCTGGAGCTGTGTAACCACAAGCTCCCAATCATGGGGGACCCTGTTAGAAGAAATACGGTGTGGGATGTCCTGAGTTGCTTGGAACCCCGAAGTTGGAGACGGTAGGTCGTCCAATGCCTCGGCTAGGGAACGTGTAACAAATGATTATCCGGGGGTGGGGAAACTCTTATGGGGGTCGGGCGCCACTTTGCTAACATTCATGGATTCAAGGGCCTGCCTCCGCAGCTCGGACGTTGTGGGCTCCGGCGCACCATTTAGTTGGAGAAGAAACAGACCCACTTATGTACTTCACCTGGGTTCGAATTACGTCGTTCGCTTCGGGAAGTAGTTGGCTTATTAGTGCGTTTGACCGGCATAGGGCAGGTTATTCAATTAGAATTCCTACAAAATATTATTATAAATAAAAAGAAACTTGGCCGTGGATATCTGATTCATGTAGTACAGTTTGATGTTGTTTACTTCGCCCTGATTACTTTCCGTTGTATCTGTTTCTTTGAAGCGAATATTTAAAATTGATTGGAGTTGACAAACAACTCCAATCAATTTTAACCTGTACTACAGAAATCAGATTTCCAGGGCCTATAAAATAGATTCAAAAATTTCAAGGAGATTATTAACTGTAACATCAAGGTTAAGAATCAAATTGATAAAATTTAACTGATTATTTACTATAAAACAGCTGCCAAAACTCCTCGAATCTCAAGTCAACCAACAAAGTTTACCATTTCACCTGACCCAATAAAGACTGCAAGCGTAATAATAACTATATATATATATATATATATATATATATATATATATATGTATATATATATATATATATATATCCCTATATTTTTGAAACGTAATTTTTTTAATATTTTTATTATTTTAAAAAAGGTGACAAAAAAACTCGTATGAATTTCCATGTGCATTCTTTACCCCCTACTCCTTCTCCCTTCCTCCTTCTCCCCCTCCTCCTTCTCTCCCCCCTTCCTCTCCCCCTTCCTCTCCCCCTTCCTTTTCCTCTCCTTCTCACCCTCCCCCTCTCTCCCCCAACTCCCCTAACTTTCTATTCCCTACATTCTCCCCATATCCCTCTCCACCCTCTCTCACTCTCACTCCTCCTCTCTCCCCACTTCTCCACCCTTATATCTCCCATCCTCTATTTCTCTACACTTTCCCCTCCGCCTCTCTTTACGCCTCTTGGCCTTCTGGGCCATCTCCGTCTCCTTGAAGATCACCTTGAATACATGAGTGTATTGTTGGTTTTCTCTTCGGTTTCTGAACTTAATTATTTCAGAAACTTTCACCCAACTCTGATTGGCTTCTATCTCTTCTGCCATTTTATCGAGTCAACGGCAAGTCACGCTGCGGTGGGTGCTGGATTAAGGGTGGTACTGCGGGCTGGAGGTCTATCTCATGGAGTGCAAGAAGGCCATCTTTCTTGCTGATGGTCTCGATATCCTTTTTCCACTCGTGGATTGCCAAGTAACCGGTTGGAGTGTCTATTAGGCGAAGGAGTGCGACGCTGAGTTTTCCGGAGATCGTTTCTAAAACTTTGCCTCTAGTCAGCTTGGCCTGGCCATTGGTTACCCTAAGGGGGATTTGCGTGGCCAGATCCATTGCCATGTGGTCGAAAAGAACTCCCTCGTAGTTCTTGTGAGGCAAGCTTGTAGGGTAAGCAGAATTCTGTTATGCAATGTGTAATTTGGTGAGCAGTAAGTCTGTATTGAAAGTATTATTTTCCTAGGGTGAGTCCCCCACTACGCTTTTTGAGCAACAAGGAGTAACAAGGAGTAACAAGAAAAGGAAGTACCCTAGGAGACCTTACGGTTCATTCAAAGAGGGTACCTTTGGACTAGCAATCGAGCGGGCACATGGCTGCTCAATTGTTTTGCGTCCCTAAACGGCCACTTTTCAAGACTTTGTCTAGTCTTGACTTGAACTGGTTAACAGATTCACTGTTGACAACTTCCACTGGAAGTGCGTTCCACTTACCGCAGATACTGTAAGTAAAAAAAATTCCACACAGATTGCGGTTGTAACGCTTCAGTTCAAGTTTGAAGCCGTGATTGCGCGTTCTGTTTTCACTCAGTGTGAAAATATCCCGGTAGTCAACATTGTCGAACCCTCGAAGTATTTTGAAAACTTTGATGAGCTGACCACGCAGTCTACGGGTTTCCAGCGAGAACAGATTTAATTCCCTTAGTCTATTCTCATAACTTTTATTTCAGATAGAGGGAATCAGCTTGGTTGCCCTGGCTTTAACACGTTCCAACCTTGCGATAGCCTTTCAAAACGAAGGACTCCCAAATTGTACGGCATACTCCAGGTGCGGCCGAACGAGGGAGTTGTACAGACAAAGTACTATCTCCTTGTTATGGTATCCAAACTGGCGCTTTATGTAGCCTAACTTTCTTTGTGCTTTCTTCTCTGCCTCGATGCAGTGTTCTGAGAACTTGAGGTCACTAGTGATTGTTACACCCAAGTCCTTCTCAGTGTCACTCGATTCAAGAGCAGTGCCCTTAAGGATATACTGAGATTGGGGGTTTCTGTGGCCGATACGCATGACTTTGCATTTGTTCACGTTACAAGGTATTTGCCACGTGTCCGACAACTCTCCAACATTCTCAAGATCTTCCTGCAGGCGGGCAGTATTTCCATCCTTTGCAACGTTCATACCAAGCTTGGTATCGTCGGCAAATTTGGAAATCTTGGCAACCATGTCACCGTCCATGTCGTTGAAGTAGATGATGAATAGTAGTTGTCCCAGAACAGAACCTTGAGGCACCTCACTAGTAACGGGTACCCACTCAAAAGGCTGTCCATTCACCACCAACGGTTGCCGTCTGCCACTTAGCCAGTTCTCGATCCAGCCGGCTACTTTTCCGTCTATGCCCAGCGCTCGCACTTTCCGGAGAAGGCGGCAATGTGGTACCTTATCCAAGGCTTTCTGAAAGTCTAAGTACACCACATCCACCGCCTTGTCCCGATCGTGCTCACTGAACCTTGTACCCCAGGCATACTCGCCTTGGTGAATGTAGGGATGAATGTGGTAATAGCGCATTGTAATAAGATGAAGGATGACCTAGTAGGTTTGAGGCTGGGTGGGATCTTCCCGGTGGATGACTACTGACGGACTCATTGACAACGCCGCTCCCCAGGGGTGTTTGAATCGCGACTGCTCCCACCTTACACAGAGACAGTTATGTGTCCCTTTGTGGTCCTGGGATGGGCCTCCGCAGTAAATAGCAACAGAGGTTGCAGTCCGTCCCTTGTCTAGTCGAGCCTCTTGACATTGTTATTCACTGTGGGCTAAGCTAATCCTCAATACAGCTACCTCCAGTGCCCCCAATTATGTTTTCCCTATTGAGCGACATAGTTGGGCGAGGCTGTGTACGGCGATTTCCCTCCGTGGGACCGCTGTGAAGAGTATCCTGAAAAGAAATAATGAAAATGAAGATGAAAAGGGGTTAAATGGTGTAGGAGTAATAGGGTATAATCTCTTTTGTTGCCTTCCTTTCTTCTTCTTTTATTCCTTGAAGCTTCCTCACGTCAAGAGGAAGCGATTATGGATTAGTTTTCTGGCAGATTTTGGCAAGACCTTTGCCGCCTTAAAAAAACTTTTCCGTCTGGGAAATCTGATTAGTCACTACGTCACTATTTTTTCGACAGAATAAAAAGAAATTATAGTTTATAAAATAATGAATGACGTTAATGATATGGATGACGAGTTAGGGTGATAATGAACAATGATATGGATGTGGGGGATTAAGATATGTACTAGGTTGCCTGGCAATAGCTATATTTTGCTTTATTTTACTTTGATTCTTTTACTTATTGGTTAATATTTTTAATTACGCATAAAGGTCTTTGTTTTCACACCCACACACATAAATATATATATATATATATATATATATATATATATATATATATATATATATATATATATCTATATCTCTATATATCTCTCTCTCTCTCTCTCTCTCTCTCTCTCTCTCTCTCTATATATATATATATATATATATATATATATATATATATATATATATATATATATATATATATTTATTACACAGTTAATTGTGTTAAAGTCTATATTTCTTTCTTGTGTGAAAGCCTTCAAGCATTTGTTCTCTTGAGTATTCTAGAGTATTTTTTGTCGTTCAAGTTTTTTGATCATTTTACAGCTGCCCCCTTGTGCCTTGTTTTTCGTTTTCTCTATCCATAGTTTTTTTTGTTTTTTTTTTAATCTAATCTACGAGACCGACTTGAATATTTACTAATGTACCTATCTCTCAGACCATCGACATCATAATACAAAATGTATACCACCATCCTACAAGGTCTCCTCCTAACCTTGACCCAAACATCCTAAGAAATATGCTGCGTTCATGCACATCAGAAAGAGGCTCCGTTCATGACACAGGACGGAAATCTGTACACACAAGTCGATGGAGTAGCTATGGGATCGCCCCTGGGTCGGACTATTGCCAACTACTATGTATATGGGTCAACCTGAAGAGAGCTTATTAGACCACATCGAAAATTAGCCACACACATACTGTGATACGTAGACGACATCTACATTAACGTCCAAAATGAAGAACATCAAACAGCAATTTGAGGAGAACTCCGTATTAAAATTCACTTATGAATTGAGCATGGACTCAAAAATTAACATTTCTGGAGGTAGAGGTACAAAACATCAACGGTAATTACGTCACAAAAGTGTACAAAAAAGCTGCATACATGGGAAGATGCCTCAACGCGGATAGTCAATGTCCTGAAAGGTAAAAACTGGGTAATCGGCTCATATGTACATCCGCCGAACATAGAAATGCTGCTCCACGTGGGAACTGTGCCATCAAGAGATCTCTCGCATAAAACAAACCAACCCTCGTGAACAACAGTTTCCCAAACAGCATGAATGAAAAACAACTTGACTCATTCTTAGGAATACAATTCAAAGACACGGATGAAACGGAAAGTAACCAAGAATCAGTAAATAACATCAAACTGTTCTATAGAAATCAGATGTCATCGGCCTACAAAATAGACGAAAAAACATCAAGGAAATTTTGAAACGTAACATCAAAGTTAAGAAGCAAACGGGCAAGATTCAGATGATTATATATTATAAAACGACAAAAGTAAACCATCTCTTTATGAAAAACAACATCTGCCAAAACTCCTTGATCCTAAAGTCTACGAACATAGTTTACGAGTTTACCTGCCCGAATAAAGACTGTAAGCTTCATAATAACTCAAAATATGTTGGTATGACTACCACCACACCTACGAGGCGTTTGACAATACACCTGCAACTTGAAGCCCCCCTAAATCATATGGAGACTGAATAAAGCTAGACTGAATACCTTAGAAGCCATCCAGACTACAAGCTAGAATCCAACATTAAAGTGGTTTTAAAATTCCACTTAAGCGGCAGGAGTGGCCCGTTCCCTTGACATAACGTTTAAGCGAGCAGGAATAAATATCCCCTAAAATCCGTCTTCTCTTCATTCATACTCCACCATTCTTCAACAATAAAGGAGGCAAGACACCTTGAAGATGATCGCATAGATCGTAAGCTGAGCAATTAAAGTCATGTTTGATTTTACCAAACCCATTTCAATTAAAAAACAGGTGAACGTAAGAGAAATTGTTAATCAACTCCTAAATAAACTAAAAAAGATAATAAGAAAAATGGAAAGTTTCCAAAGAAAATTAATAAAGGCGAAATATACTCTAGTTTTTAACAAAATCTGCATAGATTAAGATAATGTGGATTATCAAAAGTCGTACTAAATGAACCATCATTGAAATGAAGGTGAATAATTCTCAACAGCCTCGACTGCGTCTCACCTACTAACTGGTATTCTACAAGACCTCGGATGAGATATAAGAGCATGAAAATCTAGGTTAAACTCTATACAATGGTTTAATTTGGGAATATCATCTCTGAAAGATCTTTACATCACACTTGAAAATTCTTCCGACACATTTAATAACGGATTTTCTTTCCTTTTCACATTGGGCACTAAACTTGAAATGAGCATTATCACATATTCATTAGACATTATCCATTGCATTTTGTCAGATTGAAATAATTAATCTTGAGATCATCATTTCTGCCTCATTTTCAGTTTCATTTTCTTCATGAATGTTTTTCATTTTTGTAATATCCTGCATCTATCCATATATCAAAATGGTATTGTATTTTTGTTCTCTATTTTCTTATCGATAGAATATCAACGCATATTTAGTCATCGTAATATTGTAGAAATTTTACTGTCAATTAAAATTCACCGAGCTCTACTTCATACCCACTATCGTCTTTTATTATGGATTTATGTAATTCAACTCTATATTCCGACATAGTGTTTGAGGGTAAATATCAAGGAAGGATACGGAAGGAAGGGTGACATAAAAACTCTGATTCCATCTTTACAACTGGTAAAACCTTTGCCATTTCTTATTTTTTTGAATAATTACATAAATAATTTTAAAATACTGTTGAAATTCCATATATCTTGTAGATTTCATCAATACACCTTGACCTGTGCACCTTTTTAAATTTCCTGGAACTCGTAATAATTAATGAAGGGTGAACGTTCAAACATAGAAATTAGTTCATGCAACAACAGCATTATTTTTCCTGGTCAAAGAGAAGTAAGTGAACAGGATAGATCTTAAGTACCTTCATACGCTAGAGTATCTTTTAATCAAATAAAAAGTCACTATTGTTTAGAAATTGTACCCTTAAGAGAAAATAGGCACAGAAACCTTCTCGTCAATTTATAACCATGTGATCGTGGAAAAAGCAGAAGCTGGTCTTGCAGAAGAGCCCGCGACCATTCACGCTATATATTGAGTCTGCAATGATATCAAGAGAGTGATTATAGTGTAAATATAAGCTTTGAAATTGCAGAAACTACCTGTGAGACGATCTATTTACAAATGCCATATATCCAGCTGTATAAATCGACAATTTTCGATTATATCATGGGAGGATTCGAGACAGCATTTCAGCCTGCGGAAAAAAATTTATTTGCAACCTTCAATCTCATAATTCGTATATATAGGATTCCTTCAGGACATGAAATAATACCATCTAATGTTCAATTTAATTGTTATAGAATTCAAAGTAGATATACGAATTATAGAAGATGCGTTTTTGTTTCTTCAGTTCTCGCGAAAAAAGAGAGAAAAATGTTCTTTCGAATAACTTCTGGCTTCCATCAATAATACAAAAGGCCCAATAGTTTGTAAGAAAGGGTCATTTTTTGTATGGAAGATGCTTTCACTGTAATGGGTTCTCCTTGATAGAACGCGAGCAAAGATGCAGGGGATGAAGACCAATTCCAATTAATCTATCGACCAACATATCCTAAAAAATCAGCCCCTCTCCTCTTCATTGGTCTTGAAGGTGACACCATAATGCGTATATTAATTTTAAGATACTTCCTTTTATCCATGGTTTGTGTTTTCTTGCTATACCTTCCATGACAACATTACGGCCCATCTAAAAGATAGTGAAGGAGTGTGCTGCAGTCAGTTTCTCGGGCAGTTTGAAGGAGAAAGAAATGGAGAGATTTTATGTGATGTGTGCAATCGATCATTCTACAATTAACCATGTTTTAACACCCACAGGAGGCTTCATACTTTTACGAAAACTTAGATGTGTCATAGATGTAGTCATAGATGTGTCATAGATTGTTATTTATTATTCAGGGTAAAAATAGAATGAGACGATAGGAGTGTGAAATTTTGTTCTGTTCCAAATGTTAAACATATTATAAAGCGGACGGGACAGAACATAAGAGTGAGATAACGGGATCAAAGAATTCGATGATCCAGAAATGAAATGCCGTGTATTATGACATTGAACCATATAAAAAAGTTTGATCATATACATTGATCATTTCCATATACATTGGTCATGCAGATTATTTTTAAACTCTGATTTGATAAGAATGATGAAACATATAATAAATGAAAGAACTGTGGTCCATGAACAAGGATTTTTGAAATATATGGTGAGAAGTCTCCTTGTAAGTCATTTATCGAGAAAAAATGTGAAAACATATGTGAAGGTGCATAATAATGCCTAATTCGATGGCCAATTCATCTCTGACGAGTTACTTCAATATTCTAATCCTAATCTCTTCACTTCGAATATAATGAAACGGAGCCCCCCAAATTTTTAACATAGAGCTCGTTCAAGGCATCATTTTCCAGGATACACTCTTATTCACCCCCTCATCGCTGAAAAAGCTGCAAAAATCAATGGGATTCCTCGAAATTGAAAAAGGTTATTTTTCTAAAGATTTCTTTTCCAAAGAAATCATGAACTCGGTCAGTGCAATATAAGAAAAAAGCCTGCAGAGCGGATCTGTGCGATAAATTCTGTTTATTCAAGAATTTACCTATGGAGTAAATAAGCCATACTTCGATATCGTGAAAGTACGAGTAGATGCTCTCCCTTCTAGTGATCTGCATATTCCAGTTCTCCCTCAATCCATCGATGGATGGGTTGTTTTAGGATAAAAGAATGAGACTTTTGGAGTCCCACAAGGAGTGGATGGAGAGAAGCATAAAATGGCATATCTGAAGAGGGTGAAAGAGGCTGAGGGTATCAACATACAAATTCTGGAAAATATTTTAGAGTAAACACGTATGGTTTCGTTCCTGCGATCAGTTTACTTCATTGACCTTAATTATTTGATATATTAAATTCAAAAGGCGATTTTAGAAGTATTAATGCATTGTACATCGAATATGAAGTTAATGGTTTTCGAAAGATTGAAGGCGAAAAGAATAATTACAATAATAAAAAACAGTCCATAAATACTGTTCATATTTTCTTCTCTTCCGTCGCAGTCTCTTGAGAAAGTTAGCTCAAAGGATTCGCGGTTTGAATATGGTCATCTGCGGTTTAGATCATGATTTCTTGGATGCAGATGGTAATGCGTACATAACGAATGTGGAGAATGGTGAACAATGTAGAAGTTGATTACCACGTTATGGATTTTACAATTGCAGCATTCACAATTGCCTATGTTTTAACCAAGCTCTATGGACTCTTAGACTCGTTGAACAAACGGCAGTTGTACTGTGACACAGACAAAGCAGCTTATCTTCATTGCTAGGAAGGACAATCTGCAAACGCAAATTGGAGAATTCTTAGCTGATCTCACCGATGAGATCAAAATGTAGACGATGCAGTTGCGTATGGAGATTTATACTGCTTTACAGTTTCAAATGCTAATCGGTAAGTATCCAAACGAGAAATAGGTTAAAATATATACTTCGTGCAAAAAGATTAAACATTAATCAAGAATCAAAGGATATAATCACCTATGATTCTATAAAACGCCTAGTTAGACTGATGAGGGTGGCTAGGATTCGGATAACCATATTCTTGTACCATTTATGGGTTTTAGAGCCAAGAAATACGTTGGGGTGTAAGATGTGAGATGGAAAAAGGTATTCAAAAGAGACTTTTAGAAAAAGAGTCGAGATCCCGGGAAGTTTTCGAAACATACATTTCTGATTCAACGGGAGCTTACATACCATTTAAAAATTTAGTTAATATATACCGGATCTTTGTCAATTATTTTCACTTTTTTACGTGCATATTTTTTTAAATATTTTAGTATTTTCTATTTAATATGAATAAAATAAAGATGATAAAATCCAAGTTTAATCTATCCCATAAAGGAAAAATAAAAATTTATGTCTACTGCCGACTTTTTAATTTGTCTACATTCTCTTTAGTTTGTAAGAATGAGAATAATTTCAACATCGCCTCTTCGATCTTGATTTTCATTGTATAAGTGCGCTGATGGGAATAACAGGATAGAAAGCGAAATATCAGGGGTTTGTATCAAATATAACCTTGTTGACTATTTTATCACCTTCATTCACCATGCTAAAATCTAATATGTAGAAAAACTTGTCTCTAAGAGTGTTATATGATTATCATTAAGTTATTTTAATCTTTAAGGATTTCTTGTGCCATGCTCAGCGTTTTGAGGATTGAATTATATACTTCTAAGAAAATAGATCTTTAATTACCACATAAAAACAGCAAAAGTAAAATCTAACAAAACAAACTATAAAGCTATGAATTAAACGAGCTTAAGTAAGCCTTACTAAATTAAACAAATCAATATAAATTAATGGCTGACCCCAAACTTACTTTAATATTGGACGCTAATTGACCTTCAAAACTAATGGAATTTATTTACCTTTAAAACAACCATACGTGAATCTGGTTGGAGACTGACCTTGGCCTCAATTTTTATGTAGACACAAGAATGTTTTTTGCGTCCAGGCGCGTGAACGTATTCACAGACACTCAAGCTGTTTGGCCTGGATCGGGAACCGGCTTGAAGCCACAGCTGATTTCGGTGCGGGTGACGGATGGCGTTAAGCACGTTGTCTTAGTCAGATGATTGCCTCAACGGGACTGTGGAAGTATGCTTCTTCCAATCTTCTGGTTAATCTTGGAATGATTCCTACTGGCGAGCGATGAGCAAACGAGTGAATCCTTTGACGAATGGGGAGTGTTTGAGGGAGTTCAGTTTGGGGTATTTCTCATTGGCGAGGACTATCTCTGTTTTGTTTTTTGTAAACCGGGATAGGGGGTTTCTCTGACGGGAGATGATTGAGCTTGTTTCTCAATACAAGCGAAAGTAAATTTCGATGTGACCACCAGGAACTGGCTCAGTATGAGCTTCTTCTGTATTCTTTTCGTTGGGTTGCCGGGCACTCTAGCCGGACTTCGTCGTCTCGATCGCTAACTCGATCTTTTTCTTTCTTCTACTGTTATCTGCCCATATACTTCACCACCCCACTGGGGGTAGGGGAGAGAAGGTAGGGGGATGAGGTCTTAGGAATTAAGCCTCCTCCTCTAACACCGCTACTCCGAGCATCTTTCACTTAGCTCTAAAGGCATATTCTGGCTTTTGGTCGACGCTCCTCTAATTTCGTCTATACAGTGGAATTGAATTCCAACTCTTAGGGGAAATATTGCCAATTTTACCAATGTGAGGCTCGCCGGACGCGAAATCTTATGATTAGTGCATGTTGTGGTTGTGCGAATGCCTTTCGGGTGGGCCTCGAGACGAGGGGAGAGAGGAGGGGAGGGGTTAAGTAATCGGGTTACTCTGCCAAATTCCAGGACGTTGTGGTGAAGGAACAGGGCCTCAGTTTTCAGGGTGGGATAGCGATTTCCTTACATCATGTACTGTAAGGCCGGCTACGAACAAAAACTGATCCATAACCTCGTTATTTTTCATTTTTCCCAATGATTAAATCTTCCAAACACATAAATTGCAGATTTTGAAGTATTTATTTCCACTCGTGTAATCGAGAGGCAGTTGAACATAATAGGATAGAAAGCAAAATAACAGAGGTTTGTATCAAATATAACCTTGTTCACTATCTTCTCACCATCATTCACCATGTTAAAATCTAATATACAGAAAAACTCGTCTCCCTATGTACTGTGACGATTGGAGAGGCCCGCTACGAACAAACAAAAACTCGTTTTGTTTTGTTTTTCCTAATGATTAAATCTTCTAAACTCATAAATTGGAGATTTTCAAGTATTTGTTTTCCACTATTATAGTCGAGAGGTAGTTGGGCTGACCTATTATACATAAATTCAATGCTATCAACTGGATGATCTTGAATAGGTCCGCACATATCTTAGGAGGAAAAATAGCTACTGTCTCTGGAAATGACAGAATGTGGTTGGAGGATATCTTATAGCGTCTAATACATTAACAGGTTTAGCGAAAAATGAGTAAAAACATATGCGGTTAATATGAGATAAGTAGACTTTGCCAATGTGGTTTTGTTTTCAGCATACCGGAGGAGTTGCCACTTCACTATTTCCCAAGCTTCCTAAACCAGACTTTTCTTGGTTCAAAATAGTATAAAGTAATGCTTATAATGACAAAAGAAACGAAAAATAGTAGGGAAAATAGTAGGATATTAAGAAATTAATATTATAGGCTCGATAAAAATCATTGCGATGAATTGAGAAGAAAAACGAGCATATACTATAAGATTGCCACTTCATTCTTTCTGAATCTTCAATTGTTCTGCGTAGTTGAAATGTTTTTTAAACCTCCTCATCGTCAAATTTCTTGTGTTTGCTTATATATGTGTGCGCGTGTGTGAAGGGAGTAATGAGTAAAACTGGGTTGTGTGGATCCTTTAGGACGTCAACCCAATATCGATTTCCTTTCAAAAAGTTTGATAAGATGAAAAAAAGGCAGGGTAAAAATTGAGATAGGTCGGTGGAGCCCTTTTACATCAAACTAATCAGTGAATTCCCCCCCCAAAAAAAAATAATTTAAAAACGGCACCAAGATGGCGAATGAAAAGTCGAGTCAACTTTAATTATGAACGGCTATTCTATTTAATGTATAAATATAATATATAAATTAGAGAATAATTATGACAAAACTACTGGTAACAATACCAAGAGTGCATCATTATATAAAATTTAATCAAAAGCTACTTTTTATACACTTTTAAATTATATTCTTTATAACTACAGTTTACATCAAAACTTTCTAGACATCGACTTAATGTACGAAGAACTCGATGGCGGGTACAACTGTGGTGGGTGGATCTCTTATGACGTCAAATCAATCAGCGACTTCACTCGAAAAAGGTCATTCTCCTAGCCAATCATCGACTTGATATTAGTATAACAAAATGACGGACTCAGCATTTGTCTTACAATACTTCTACTGATTTCGCTACTTGCATAGTTTAGCTTTGCCATGACAACATGATTACATACGTTTTTATCTTTCTCAAATGGTCTATATTTGCATTTGCAATGAAGTACACCTTATTCTTTTGATATCCATACATGAAAAGATTACCAAAATGTAATCTATAAAACACTCTTAGATGGCACTAACTGTATTTTCAAGAATGAAGAAAGCGAATAGCTAATCCTAAATCCACATACGGTTCTAGATTCATAAAAAAATAAAAATTATCCTGCCTGGGTCCAAGGCTCACTGGTCCGCAATAATTCTTCGAAATTTCTCATTACATTTTGAGATATCTTGTACAAAATTTGAGGGACAAACATATACATATACACGAGTGTAAACATATCTATCGGCCAATATTTCACAGGAGGTAAAAGATGAGCGCAAATCTACGATTGTTGAAAATTTAAATTAATCTTTCACCACAATTTATATCCTAGACCACTATCTTGAATCAACCGAAGTCCATTGAATCCAATCTGATAATTTTAGTGCAGTTCCAATATTATTTTGTCGGTTAATAATGTAAGAGCTTCATAGATACACTTCTATAAAAAAAGCGCATAAAATTTGTAAATGCGGTGTTATTTAGATATGGATACTGTCAAACATTGTAGTTATTCACTTTTACATCGATAAAAAAGCTTATTCTTAACCAATAACAACATTGTCTTAAAATCAAGCAGATTGTTTCAAAAGCCTATCGACAAATCTTATTCGGCGAGGAAAATCAGTGTCCAGTTATTGATGCAGGAACTTCATATTTTATGGATGCTATTTCGAATCAACTTCAACTATTCGATCAAATGATGAGTTTGGCATTTTTAAAACAAATTTCATAAGAGATTTATAGCCTCTTCAATAATTTTTTTAGGTCTTACTCACTTGAGGAGACCTGAATGAACTTTGATTAAATTTAGACTAGTACTTTATATAATTTTTGCCAAGACTGCAAGGATTTGGAATCGACGCGATAGCAAATTAAGGCTATTTGAGCTATAAATTCCTGATGATTATTGCTTTCGAGTTTGATATTTCCTAGCGATTTTTTATGGCATTTTTTTATACTAGGTTCTCTACATACTCTATTGTTACGTAAAGTTCACAGTAAATAATTCTTGCCAAGTTAGCTTTAATTATTTAGTGCCTCTCCGAACTGTATGCCAAGGGACCAAATTTGTCTGTTTTGGTATTATTATTTAACCATTTTTCCGTTTAAATGGAATTGATAATTATTAGCTTGGATGGGTTAAAACAAATATAAAAATGCTAAAGTATAATATATGTTTCGCTTCCTACGCGATGTATGGCAAATAAACAGCGATTTATTTTAGCGAGCAAGAGGAAAGGATAGAATGCGATTGATTCTCTTCGAAGATATTTTTATAAGTCTACACTATTTCTATTCTTTCCTCCTCTCATCAATATTTGTAAGAGGCCTTACTTCTACTTCTAATATTTGTTAGTCACTCGAAAAGTATCTAGCCATTTTGATAGATCAGAATCTGAGAGAAGAAAAATGAGTGATCCCTTTCTATTCCAAATTTTCATTTATTTATTAAAAAAGAAATAATGCTAAATAAATATATTTTTACTTTATTATTTATTCAATTTTTTTCTATAAAGAAAAATAATAATGGTAAGGAAACTAAATGCGAACTAACAGCAATAATCAAAAACTATACAATATGGTGGTCAGACTATTGCTCTTATACCTGCAATTTCGCAATAATTCAAGCGAATATAAAACCAGGACGTACTACTGGAATCAAATACCAAAACTAAAGGCACAATACCATAGTATGCTCTCCACCAGCAAATCGTCGGACTCAGACCACTGAACCAGATATTACAAAAGCAAGTGCAGGATATCCGGAATCGAATATATTACATACCCATATACGAAGAAGAAATAAAGATCAATTTACTGATACACGTGATTGCACAAGCAAAAGACAAACGTTCAAAGCGTGCGGCCGCATGCCTGAGAGACCAGAGGTGTAATGTTTTTGTGATGGAACAAAAAGTACACACCATTCATTTTAAATGGCAAAGAAAACTTGAGAAAGTACTTTTAGGAATGAGAAAAAGAATAAAGACTAACAAAGTAAAGCTAGAGGAACAGGGGCGTGAGAGTAATTAAACGATCCTATAAAAATAGAGGTCGTGGCTATCTCTCGTACATGTATGAAAATGGTTTTCATTCTATAGATTGCCTATGTCGCGCCCTTCTCCGATCCTCGAGATTCTTTATAGTTGTGCTGGTCTACATAGCGAAGGCGCATGTATGTGATTTTTTACGTGTACCTTTTGTTACACTCCAAGAAGCGAACGTCTTTTCCTGATCAAATAGCTGATTTGAATGGCAAGGAAACCATGGAAACTGGCGCTGGTTAATCTGCTACGGCCTTCACCCGAGTTTACAGCTAAGTTGTAAGGAATAGTAAAAAGGTAGAGGAAACTTTTCAATTTGAATTTCGGTTCGCCTTTTCATGGGACAAGCGATATAGCTGCAGACGCTCATGTGAGCATTGGGACTTAGAGGGCACGATATCCTTTATATGCAAGCTACAGCATGCTTTTTCATCCTACACCTGACTCAGTGATTCACCATTGTTGGATACGCCAGCATATTATTCCATCATTCTATTCAGTATATGTATATGAATACCATATGTAGGGGGATCGATACCCCACCCTCACAACTGAGCATCCGTTTTTTAACTACAACGTCCTGGCATTTTGTTGGCGGCGTAGCCCGACCACTTAACCTTCCCCGTTCTCTCATCTCGCCTCGGGGAAAAGAAGAAAGGCCACCTAAGACCACATAATGCACTAATCATCACATGTCGGACCCCGGGAAGCCTAACATGGGTTAAAACAGCAAGATTTTCCCTAAGAGTTGATATTCAATTTCACTTCATTTGTGAAATTAGAGGAGCGTCGGACTAAAGCCACAAGGTCCCCTTTTGGGCTAGCTGAAAGACGCTCTGAGAAAAACCGTTAGAGGAGGAGACTTAATGCAGCCGTCCTCACCCCACCCCCCATTTTCCTTCCCCTAACCTCAGTGGGGTGGCGAGTATATAATACAATAACTTCTGAAAACAGGGTAAATAGCGTTAGTCAGCAAGAAAACAAAGACAGGCTAGATGCCCGGATACCAACGAAAGGGACTTAGAAGAAGCTCACCTTCAGCCAGTTCCTGGTCGTCACAACGAACCTTTAGTTAACTCGGATTGAGAAGCAAGTTCAACTAACTCTCGTTAGAGAAGCCCACTATCCTGGGGTACCCTCAAACACAGAGATAGTTCTCACCAGTGAGGAATACCCCAAAGTGAATTATCTCAAGCACTCCCATTCGTCAAAGGATTCACTCTTTGGCTCATCGCTTGTCAGTGCGAATTATTCCCAGAGTAACCCGAAGATTGGAAGAAACATACTTTCGCTGTCCCGTGGTGAAATCATTTCATCAAGAAGACGTGCGTAACAAAATCCGCCACACGCTCTGTATTCCTCTGCGGCTTTAAAGTATTCCTCCTTATGGCCACACCTGGAACGGCCTGGCCACGCGCCGGCACGGAAACACGGAAACTTAATCATGGAGTTTCGAAGTACGTAACAAACCTATACGTATGACCACCATCACTAGGTCCTTGCTATATCACGACACCATAGTATATGCATATTTATATCAATGAATATTGTGAGATTTAATATGTATATGTTGCGGTTTGTCTTGTATACGTTGACATTAGTCATCTTTTTAAATCTATTCGTCCTTCTTTTCTGACTGAACCATCATTTAGTTACGTTGTATATATCGCCTCTGATGTGTAATTGGTCTTACCTCTAGAAATCCTAAATTCCAACTCGGTGTATTCGTGACACGATATAATTATCCACGATTACGAAATGTACCTTTAAGACTCAAGAATTTAACATTTAAAGAGTATCATTACACCAACTCTTTACATCCTCGAATATTAGCAATCAGCAGACATAACATTGCAATTTCTTGTAAGATTTTGTTTTTTTTCTCTTTTACTCTGGCACCATGCGAACTAATGCTATGCTTTAGTCATAGCATTTGATTGTTTTTTTTTATATATTATGTTCTCTTTATTTTGATAAAAACATTATGTTTATTCTTCGCTCGCAAAGGATGCGGTGCAGTCGAAAGAATTCTTTCTCTTCCCCGTTATGCAAAGGCCAGTGCGAAGTCTGGGAAACCTATTCTTATTTGTATACATACCACCATAAGGCCAAATCAAAAAGATCTTAACATAGCCACAACCATCGAAGGTATTGCTATACTAAATCAGTTAAAAGTTTGAGCTTAAGAATGAAGCTGACATAAGCTCACTGCTAATGTCAACTTCATTCTTAAACTCAAACTTTTTAGTGATTTAGTATGGCAATCCTTTTGATGGTTGCGGCTATTTTAAGATCATTTTGATTTGGCATTATGGTTCTATGTATACAAATATAAGCCTCACTCTCCCCTTTCTCTTTTGTCCATTCATCCTATTTCTAATTAAAATATTTTATATAAAGATAGAGGAATTTGATGTGACCACTGAGCCAATTATCACAGATTAGGTTATAAGAGAGGAGACAGATAAATAAAAATTGCTGATTCATAGAACAAGAAATGGGAAAAAAGAACTAAGGACGACAGAAACAGACAGTTAACCCCACATATTCGATGAAGCGACGGTGTGCTCATGATAAACTATGGAATATGATTAAAAATTACCCTCAGGAAAAGAAACACTATGAGGTCTTATTATTGGGTTGAGAAATATGTGCTTGTGGTTTAAACAAATTTATTCATTACCATTAATAATTTTAGAAAAACTTAAATTTTAATTGATAAAAATATTCAATACAATCAATAATGTATTCTCTGTTCTTATTTACGACTTCTTCCTAACGTTCAACTAGTTTTTTGATGCCTCTGCAATAAAAGAATTCGTATAACCAGGTTCTTAATTCCACAACAGTATTCAACAAAACGCTGCACAAATTGTTGAAAAGGGATCGGAACAGATGGAAATCCGATGGAGCCAAGTCTGGCGAATATGGAGGATGCGGCAGGATTTCCCAATTAAGCGTTTGGATGGCGTCTTTTGACATATTGGCAATGTGAGGACGAGCATTGTCGTGTTGCAGAAGGACTCCATAACGTCGATGAGGTCTCTTTTCACCAATAGCTTCGGCAAGTTGATACATTTGTTGAACGTAGAGTTCTGCATTGACAATCTCGTTGTTCGCAAGGAGCTCATAAAGAATGATGCCTTCACAATCTCACCACACACACAGCATTGGCTTTCGTGGATGAAGTCCTTGCTTTAATCGCGGAAGTGGTTTCTTATTTGGGCTAAGCCATTGTTTTCGATGGTTCATGTTGACAAAAACACACCAGTTTTCGTCGTCAGTGATGATGCGGTGAAGAAATCTGTCCTTATATCCGCAAGTAGCCTTGTGACGAGTAAGCCAGCCTGCGGCAATCGTGGAGCGTTGAAGTTTGTTGTTTTCGCTCAAAGCGTGCGGAACCCATGTACCAAGTTTTTGAACTTTCCCCATCGAATGAAGGTGATTTACTTCAGTTTTCTGATCATACGCTAATTGTACAGCGAATTCTCTAGTCTATTGACGAGGATTTTTATGAAGAAGGTCGTTCAATCGATCTTCATCCAACTTAATGTGGCGATCAGAACGTTTTTCGTCATTAAGATTGAAATGACCGTCTTTGAAACGTGAAAACCACAATTGAGCTGTCCTTTCTGATAAAGCATTTTCTCCGTACACAGAACAAGTATCGCGACGAGCTTTGGCTGCGTTTGTCTTGTTCCCGTCTCGATTGAAAATGAATAACAACAAGTGTCGAAAATGCGCCTTTCTATTAACTTGACATTCCATTTTGAGGTTATAGAACAAAAATTAAATTACCACAACTTTCACATAAACCGCAATGACTTATTACTCAACTTCAAGACGTAGCCTAAGCAAAAGCCTAGTAGTCTACGCTGTGATAAAGACGTAGCCTAACCTTTGCAAATTTTGCTCTTATTTTCTATTATTGTTTCTTACTCGTAATATGTGCACAAACCACGTCAACAAAAACTTAAATTAACACAACATTTAAAAAAACGCAAGAACTTATTCCTCAACCTAATATATAAAGGCGAAAGCACTTGTTATCATAGTTTTACTTTTCCTCCGGGAAATATTCATCCTTTTTCTCGTGCGAAATTTATGAGGTCTTGGTTATAAATTTTATGAACATATTCGTAGAAAAAAGGACCCTATTAAATTAAAAATTAAACCTCTCATGGGGTATCACTGAGTTTACTTTGCAAATCCTATGGGATTGATTGATTGTTATTTATAAAGTAGCAAAGGGAGTAAAAAAATAATAAAATTGAGAGTTTGAAACTTTCTAGATAAATTTTTCTATCGATGGTAAACAGGTCTTTGTTCTTCGGAACAATAGTCAAAACCTAATAATAATAATAAGAGGAGGAAGAAGAAGAAGAAGGAGGAGAAGAAGAATAAGAAAACGAGGAAAAGATTTTTCATTTTTATGTACCCATTCTGTAGAATCAACGTGTCCAAGAAAGATTGTGCTCGTTCGGATTGAGGAACGTAACGCAAACCTGACCTACGAATTTAGCTAAATACTACAGTATTAAGATATTAAAGATCTATTACTACTAAAACTAATACAAATAGATTATTCTCGTCAGAATCTTTCCTATCAAACTGACAACTAAAGAAATCATTTGAAGACATTTCTAACCCAATTTCACGCCGTTAAGAGAGACGCAATACAAATTTGATTCACACAGTCCAGAAGGCAAGTGATTAAATAATTCAAAAGTTATAATTAAATCACCAATGCATGGTGCACTTTTTCCTACCTGAGGAGCGGTCTTGATGTGTCATTTCTGTACCAGAGAATGAGCTTAACCGGGTCGACTGTGGACAGTGGAGTCTGAGAACAAGGAAGACGTGCTGTGGACCCCTTGGCAACTGTTAGGAGAACAAGAGGACCTGTGAAAGAAAACAAAGTGTAATTTAATTAAAAAATACCTATAAAGAACACAAAGTCAAATTTAACCGAATTACAGAGGGATCATTCGAGTGATTTTATTCAAGGTGGAATAAAAGTAGTATGACTAAGGAAGTTTTCAAAGGCCTGAGTACTATATATATATATATATATATATATATATATATATATATATATATATATATATATATATATATATATATATATATATATATATATATATATATATATATATATATATATATAAATAAATAAATATATATATAAATAAATATATATATATATATATATATATATATATATATATATATATATATATATATATAATGAAAATTAATGCAATCTCACAAGAAAAGATGAGGAATTAAACCACATTCTCCGAAGACAATTTAATTCAAAACAGTTTCGGTGTATCCCACACCCTTTTTCAACTGACACTGGGCAGAAAATAAAGGAGAAATGCATATAGGCATAACACAAGATCCCCTCTTTTTTCCCCCAATCCTTTACTTGTGGCTAATCTGGGGGGGGGGGGGTTAGGCATAAACATATTGAAGGGCTGACATTTTACTATTTTGTTTATTTTCTTTCTTATTACAGGATTAAAAGAAAATGACCCTCAGATAGATTTAAATTAAGAACTGACGATATCAAGCTCGATTCTACGATTCTTCTCTTAACATAGTTAGCCGATTTAAATGCCATTTTACTTTCATTGAAATCGATCGTATGATTCTTGTCTCTAACATGGCAAAATATTCCACTGCTTTCGCTGCCCACTCTAATATCTCTTTTGTGTTCGTACAATCTCTTGTCTAGATTTCTCCCCGTTTCCCCTATATAAACTTTATGGCAATCGTTGCATGGTATTGCATATACTCCTATGTTATGATGTTCTTTGGGTTTCCTGGCCATCATCAATTGGTTTAAGGAATTATTCTATTTAAAGGCTAGATTAATACCCGCTTTTCCAAATATGTCCTTTAAACTATTTAATTTATTATTAAATGGCAATGTTATACATTTGTTGAAGTCGTTAGTGCGGGAAGGCTTATTACCATAGAATGTTTTCCTAGCTGCAAAATGGGTAGACGATATGAACCAATCGGGGTAATACAAATTAGAAAAAATGGTCCTGATAATGACAATTTCTTCATCTAAATAGGAAGGATGACATATTTTGTATGCTCTAATGAAAATGTTAGAAATTACCGATTTTTTAACAGTATTATCGTGAAACGAAAAATAATGTATATAGGCATTCGAGTGGGTTCGTTTCCTATACACGTCAAGTTTTAATTCATGGTGATCTTTATTAATGAGGATGTCCTCATTAATAAAGATCACCATGAATTAAAACTTGACCTGTATAGGAAACCAACCCACTTGACTGCCTATGTACATTAAAAAAGAGGGGATCTTGTGTTATGCTTATATGCACTTCTCTTATATTTTCTACCCAGTGTCAGTTGAAAAAGGGTGTGAGATACACCGAAATTGTTCTGAATTAAATTGTCTTCGGAGAATGTGCTTTAATTCCTCATATATATATATGTATATATATATATATATATATATATATATATATATATATATATATATATATATATATATATATATAAATATATATATATATATATATATATATATATATATATATATATATATATATATATAAATATATATATATATATATATATATATATATATATATATATATATATATATATATATATATATATATATATATATATATATATATATATATATATATATATATATATATATATATATATATATATATATATATGTATATATATATATATATATGTATATATATATATATATATATATGTATATATATATATATATATATATATATATATATATATATATATATATATATATATATATATATATATATATATATATGAGGTTAGGTAAGGATAATAATAAGAAGTCCTTAATCCGATGTTGACTAGAACGTTATTGTTCACGGGCAAAATTCCCGTTTTCTTCGTTTTCTGTGGAAGGTAAACATTAGCTTATACAAAAAAACTCTTGAAATTTCTCTTTTTAGAGAAGGAATGGTTGCCTTGTCGTATATGTAACGCTCCTGAAGAGGGTTGAGGAATTCCAGGAGACTTCCCTAGCGGATTAACCCATTAATGCCGACAATTTATTTATAAGTTATTGATATTATATTTTGCAAACTTCATTTTAGTGTAATAAATAAAGCATATATTCCTTTAGAATATATTTTTTTATTTACAATGACAAATACAGGAGTGACCACTCGGCATTCAAGGCGATGGGAAAATGAAAATAGTTAAATTCCTTATTTTTTATTATGAAAACACGCTGACACATATATTATGTTGAAAGATATGGCTCCATGCATAGAGTAGGGAGTGGAACATGATATTTTTTGCACTCATACTTCGTTTGCCTGCGCAATGCTTACATCTTGAGTATTTAGAGAGTAGAGGTCCTGGCAATGATCAAAATGATCTTATCTTATTTCGTCTCCTGCAACTCCCCGTATCCTGTTAGTTTATGTTCCAGGTCTTTTTTTGTTTGTTCCATGTTGCTTTAATGATTGAATCACAATTTGTCTTGAAAATTTTCGAAATGAAATGGGATTTCCAAATTTTCTATACAAAAGCCAAGCGTTAACAGAAGAACAGCAGATACCGTAAGAAAATAATGGCCACCACCATTTGCGAGATCGAATTCGGATGCGGTAATTCGCAACGAAGTGGTCAGTTAGATCAACTTCACTCATATGCTTATTATAAGCTTCAATAGCATTAAGCATAGGAACTACAATCTCTTTTTATCAACTTGCGACCATCGGGGTCACTTTGATTTATGATCAACACCAAATTTATTTGAAGCAACTGTCATCACCTTATTGCTTTTCCACTTCATTAAAATTTGATCATTAGTACACACCGACTCAACATAACCTATTTCCCTCTTCTCTAGCATTTTGGAAGCTGGTAATTGTGCATTTTCAAATCTTCCTTCTCATATAGTACCAATTCCAGAAACTTGATTCAAAAGAGGAAAGGAAGTCAACAATTTATAAAAATATAAACACTTCAATAGATTAATTAGCCAACCGACCAACCGAATAAATTTCGTCAGTAGTTTTATATGTTTAGTTAGTTGATTTCTCAACTTTGTTTTCGGGTTTTTGTCATTTTTCTTTTTTTGTTTTTACAATTTAATATAATAGGTTATTTTTTGTTTACTTCAGTAACATTTAATATGTGATAATCAGGTCAGTTTGTTATAATTTCACTTTCTATTATTTTTTTTTAAAATACCACTGGGTAATATTATTTAATTCTATATATTGTTATTAGTGTTTTTACTTTAATTTTAATAATTGTCAATTTTATTATTTTAACTTGCCTTCTTCCGCTTTTGTAATGCATTCTTTTAACTGTTATCAATTGATATTCCTTACCCTTCACATTAGACGATATAGTCGCTGAAGATGATTCTAGTAAAGGTCCGAAACGTCCGGCCAATAAATGATTAGTTGTAATCACCTGGGTCTTCATATTCCTGATATATATCAGATTCCCAAGGAACAAATCAATTACCAGTATATATATATATAAATATATATATGTAGAAGTTTTAGTTTGTTTTATAATCTATTTTTACCTAAAATGTAATAACAACTCATTCAATCACACAAAAATTATAATGTTCTATTAGTTGGCTAAGCATATTTCAGTTATTTTAAATAATTACTATGTTTAGCTCAATTTAAATTTTCCACATATTATATCATTTGATTCCTGACCTTCTCTCAAGTTGATAAATGTTCATTCATTTATTTTATTTTAATTTTTACTTTGTTTTCTCAGTTTTTTTTTAGAATTTTGCAGTTTTTCGTGTTAATTTCGCATTGTGCTCTTGGTATTTTTTTGCATTGTTTTCTTGAAAATTTACTAAACTCTAAATTTATTCATTATTACATTGTCGCATTATTTTCTCTCAAATTCAACAAACTTTAAACTTATTGTCAGTCATTAATACATAGGTTGCTTGCTTTCATATTGTTTTACTCAAGTATAAGCTGAAGATGAACATAACTAATGTTCGAAAGGTTCCAAATTATATATGTTCCGAATAGTAGTTCTAGCTTTAACCTATATATATATATATATATATATATATATATATATATATATATATATGTGATTAGCGGCTAGATGCAGCTGTCCTAAATCTAATTGGTCCATTGATTTTCTGAAGTTCAGATCGAGTCACTCGAGGATTCTTCTTTACTTTACGGACAATATGTTTAGCTGCACGGTTTAAAATTTTAGATGAACACCCTGAACGTGGTAGACTTGCAGTAGACTGATATGACGTGAACTGGCGAATCGTGTCACCAATGGTTGAGATTAGTATTTTTAGCATAGAGGAATTTTCTCTATAGCCTAAACCACTTTTAAGTAACTTAACAATTAGTTTTCTGGTCGTTTTTGGCCATTCTTGAGTCTTCGCTCCATTAGAATTAGTATTGAACGATGATCTCCTTCACATGCAGCTCTCAGACACTGACTGAGGTTTGCTGTTTTGCGTGGACGAAGTAGATTATTTTTCTAAAAGCTCTACAGCATTCCTCTCACGTAAACCACTCTGGAATGTTCGAGAACTATTTATTATCGCTTTAACCCTAATTTTGTTGGTGTGTTGGATACTTTTTGAGGCGATAATCTAACACTTTTGTCGATATAATACCGAATTTGTATTTAACGAATTTTTATTTAACGTACAAAATACATAGGATGTTCAATTTTTGATTACTTTGCTGTTGTGTAACTATGGTTAGTAAATTTTTGATCATGTATCAGGCTACTTTGTGAGTTTCTTATATATATATATATATATATATATATATATATATATATATATATATATATATATATATATATATATATATATATATATATATATATAGCGCATGAGTAAAGCAATAGATGCAAAAATCACACAGCAAAATGAAAGGCGGATTCCAAGTACTTTCGAACTTGTTCAGTTCATTATCAAGGAATAATGAATAATTTTTCAAACCTGGTATATATATATGAGATACAGAAGAGTAATGCCCTGTCCATGTACAACGAAAGGGCATAAAATAGAGAAATATTATCAGAGAAGGAAATAGTGTATAAAACCAAATAGATAAGGTCTACTTCCGGAAATTACAACTGTGAGCACAGAATGTAGATATTTAGGTCACTGTGCTCACAGTTGGAATTTCCGGAAGTAGACCTTATCTATTTGGTTTTATACTTCATATCCTTCTTTGATAATATTTCTCGATTTAGTGCCTTTTCGGACTTTATTTAGTTCATTCTCAATGGATACATGAAAACTTACTTTACCAGAATCGTATATATATATATATATATATATATATATATATATATATATATGAGAAAACTAAAACTAAGCGACGCTCCACATACGTACAACGAAAGGATACAAAAGAGTGGGCGTGCAAAATATAAATAAATGGTGTCAGGAAAAGGGGTATTAAATGCAGGTACCAAAATTTAAAGACAGATAAGATCTCTACTAAAATATCGACGTATGAGAGAGTGTTTGTCAAATGTAGAAATATAAGTCACATAACTATGAATACATACATATGCAATTATAAATACATTGTTCAATATATATATAATATATATAACAAATTTAATAAATCAAAAAGCTAAGATTTAAAATGGACAATTTCGTTTAAAATAAGTTTTTTAATGACATGGTACAGTTTAAAGAGACCGGTTGATATATTGAAATTAGGAGAGGAATTAATGAAGGAGCATTCAACACTATTTCTTTTAACAAAGTCATATGAGTTGTAAATAAATTTGGTCGAATCAAAATTCATAGGATGACCATGTTCAGATAATTGAACAAAGAAACCACTACTGCATTACCTCTTCTAATATTGTACTTGTGTTGGGCCATCGAACATTTAATGATTTTTCAGTTTGGCCAAAGTATCGCTTAAGGCAAACTGCAAATGAGAGTAAATGGAATATTAAGACTAATAGCGATAGGTTCATAGGGATACTCATCAACAGAAGCAAAGTAGAAAGCATTAGGGTTGAGGGTAAGTTATACGAGTATGAAACAAAGTAGGAACAACCAGGTACAGAACACATGTAGCGGAAATGATAAGAGTAGCTAAGATAAAGTTGGTTCAATTAGGGAGGTTTTCGGCACTGTCGCTCAGACACAAAAGGAAATTTTACTTGGCAATAGTCAGGGCCACCTTATTGTACCCAACTCTTCAGTTGCATGGTACTTCGAATATTTAGTGCTATGAGCAATCTCCACAGGGTAAAAAACCAGGGTGCCCGATGGATTATAGCCCTTAGGTGGTCAGAAATGAAAAAGCAGGAAGAATTACACAGATAAGTAAAAATTAAACTAGTCAATATAATGTTACATGAGAGGGTAAAGAAGGTCTGAGAGGAACGAAGAAGAACTGATAAGTTGTTGGGAGGACAGATTGAGATTAAGAGTGGCAATTGTGAGAAAACTTTAATTACCGAGCAGTAGGATTACGATAGGATTGAATATAGACCGACAGTTTATATAAGCCTACAAGTAAAAGTAAGCGAATGACTGGAGGCGCAGTAAGTGAAAGTATAAAAGGGTTGCAACAAAGATAACATCGAGAGTTTAAATAGAACTGTAAGGTCATAGTCGGAATGAAGTAAGAACAGTTAATTTGGAGGACGGAACTGAGCTTCAGTAGCTTGGAAACTATGTACCTATCTTATCGCCACAACATCTATCTACACTTATTCCCAATTATAAGGCTTTTCTATAAATGTGTCTGTCTAGTTTATCCTTTCGCTCCTGCTAGGCAAAAGTAATAAAAAACCCGTAATATTGATTATTTCGTTGCGTCAGTGATTTGGTTAAACTCATTTATACCCACCACTTGGTGGGTATAAATGGACCAACGCCACTGCCGCTCTAATTCGGAGCCACTTGAATAAGGATAAGGTCCTTCTTAGTTCTTCTTTAATCCATCCACCCTCCCTGTGTTCTATCTCACTGGGAATCAGTTCTTTTTTTATTTGCACACACACGCAAACACACACGCCGGGCGTTTCTTTGCCCCCACCCCCTTGACTATCTCTGGATATAATGCTAGATGAATCAGAAAGACTCTTTGTATTACCCTGCCGGCCCTTTCGGACGCCTCGAAACGAGACAGAGAAAAAATTTTTTGAGAAGATTTCTGGAACATTGAATTTTGCCTTGGGAAAAGGTTGAAATTGAAAATGGATACGCGGTGATTTATGCGAGAGATTTGAAATGCAAAGCGCTGACCTCCATCGAAATAGCAAAATGCGTAGAGTCCATTAACTTGAAACGAACTACACCTCCGCAAATACGCTCCCACCGTACCTCATTTGAAGAAACCTTTACTTGTGGGTTGTGTGTCACTTGACAGAGGAAATACACACCGAGATTGAAAGGAACCATATGTAGGCAAAAGTGATAGAGTTAAAAATACTAAACTCCCGTATTTAAAGTTGGTTCCCTAACACAGGAATGTCAATAAAAGAAAAATGGCATGCTCCTCTTCCACGTGCGAGTCTGCTTCAAGCAGATTTAACCTGAAGCTTATTGACTTGCAAATGCGCTTTAAGTGGCTTCCTGAAAACCCGGCATCGTAGGAATTTATGCGTGGAGCGTCGCACCATAATGCGAAGCCACGTGCGAAAATGTTTCATCCCCGAGTAACCCCTCTGTCAACGCGATCCTCAACTACAAAAGCCAAAAAGTACACAACAAGCAAAATGCACCATACCTAAATATCAGAAAATACAATCACTGCCCATAAGACAGATAACACACAAACAAATACCACATGTAACCAAACTTGGGTCAGCTGCTGTGAGCCCGAAAGAGGCGAGATCATGACGTGACAGAAAATTTCATCTTAGCCACGCCACCCAAGGTCCTCCTTCTCCTCGTACGGGAGAGAGCGTCAACACAAATAGCACGCGAGGAAAATTAACATCAAGATATAAAGTGCCAAATTTGCCCCCTTCCCGGGGGAGAAAAAATCTCACGACGTAGAAGGTTTCAGAACTGGAAAATACAAGTAAGAATTCTTTGATGTATACCCAAGAGACAGGTCGAAGAAGTCCTCTTTCACTCACCGGTAAAGTTGATTATGGATTGCTGCATAACTCTCACGGACACTGACTATATGAGAAAAATAGATGGAAACATTATAAGACAAAGTGACACTGGCATAGTGTTAATTTTCGAGCACGGACTAACAGCTAAGCAAGACAGGTTCCAACGTTTTCAGTGTGACGCAATTTTAAAAAAAACATAGCTAGGAAAACATGGACTCATTGCAATTAAAAGAGGGATAGACTTTAGAGTTCTGAAGACCCTAGATGAATCTTACTTAGCTATTGATGTACGTACAGCCCTAGGATAGCTAGTCGTCGCCACGAAGTACCAGCTGCCAAGGCACGGATACGTGCCCATGCACAATATCCTGCATAGATTTAGCCACCAGAGAAGCGTTCTCTTTGCTAGTGACCTTAGTGCGAGATGTGCAGCGAGATATTCAGGTACCATTCTCCGAATCAAATATTAAACCCTCCCAGCTCATCCCTCGACCCCACCTATGACAGCCCTGACCTAGGAATAGAGGGACCTGTTCAATATAATGGCGCTGATAGGCCCCAACAACATCATATACAGACGACTAAATTAAATAAAAGACGCATTGAGAATACTGATTACGGACCATCACTCTACTATGGGACAACTTAATAAGCAGGCTAGGTAAAGAGAAGGACTCTCACACATTCTGGAAGACAGTAAAACGAATAAAAGGTAAAAGCCTACAAAAACATAATTGCAAAGAAAACAAAACGAGACGATCATTAATTGGGACTCTTGCGCTCTCTTATTCTTTGGTGTTTGTCCTGCACATTATTTGACTACTTTGCAGTTGTCTGTTGTTTACTCGTTTCTTCTACTATTTTACTTATATCTTTATGCTATGGTGACCATTGGTAAGGGTTATCTCTGGTTTGTGTTTTTCCACTTTTAAAATTTCCCTTTGTTTTATTCGTAATTTATGGGAATATATATCTAGTATCCTTTTTTCTCTCTCACTTTCTATCAAATGTAGTTTCTCCTATATGTTACTTGCTCTCTTTGTACAGTGATATTTATTGGTTCTAGATCTATTTCTTAGCGAAGATCTCTTTGTCTTGGACTTTCTCCCGTCTTGTATTGGTTATTAACAAGACTTCGCTATTATGGACTCTTTTTAGTTTTATAGCGTTGATTTTGTGCAGCCTGTTTAGTGGTATAGCTGGATATAGAAGAGATGAACGGCATATAACGTTGTATATTTTATTTTTGTTGTGCATTTTAAGTCTCTAATTAGATACATTTTTACTAGTTTGGCTTTGGCACAGTTTATTAATTCAGATAGATGGTTCTTGTACCCACTCCTAGTCATTCTCTGTACAAAACTTTGCCTTCTTTCCTCATCCACCAGCAATATTGAGGATTTTGCTTCCCTATAGGGATTATTACGAACTTTTCGTTGTTTTTGTGGATCTTTCATTTTTTCCCCAAAGTGTTTATATTTTTTTATTACCGTTGCCTTTGCTCTGGCCATTGTTAGAGTATGTCAGTATAGGCTGTTGGTGTATTTAGAAACTTGGTCCTTGGTGGTCTTCAACGGAAATGTAGGCTGTGCTACCCCTTGAAATTTTGTATTTTAATCCCAATCTCCAAACTTTATCATATGCCTTCTGAACGTATCTAAGCACCAGGTCTGTATAATTCCACTCACATAAGGCTTTTGCTAAGATTTCGACGAGAATAACGAGTGCCGTATCCATGCCTCTGAATTTTTTTTCTGAATCCATGCTGTTATTGTGGTATCAATGCATTTTCTTCCAAATGCTGATTTATGTAATCTTTTATTGATCAACCTTTTCAGGAGCGTGGCTATTGTTTCCAAAGTGTTATTAGCTAGAAGTTGCCTGGATTGTTTGGGAGCTAGCCTGTCTTGAGCAAAGATATTATTTTCCTTTTTTGAAAATATCAGGAAAATAACCAGCACTAATTGTTGCGCTACATAATTCGAATAACTTGCTAAGGAGTTCGTCCGGTGCTCTCAATAGGTTTTCTCTTGATATTACGGATTTGCCGGGCGCTCTTTGTTTAGGAGCATTAAGTATAGCTTTTATTTCTTCAAGTGTCACAGGTTCGACACCTTGTTGTTCTACTATACTAACTTCAGGTTCTCTATTAAAAGCTATGATTTTCTGGGTAAATGTCAAAGATCTTGTTCCAGTGGTCTCCAAATGCTTCTTTAATTTTTCTTAGGGTTCTCTTCCTTCAAAATCGTTTGTCGTAGGTCAGGTAGGGTTCACAGACATTCGCTTGCCCTGCTTAGACGCGAGGGAAGAGGCGACAAGCAGACCCGGGTGAATGCCCCCTCTAAGTGCGTGGTATATGCGAGTGCATTTTCTACCGTTGGCCGACTTAGTGAAGTAGTTCAATGTCTTTTTGTGTGGTTATGGGATTTAAACAAGTGAAACAAAATAATATTTAATATTATTATACAAACAATTAAAATAATTTAACAATAAATGATACACTATGAGAAAAACTAACCGTTCAGCAAAAGAAAATTAATTTGCAATGAATGCTTTGGCACGAGCACAATATTTACCCGAAAGAAAAGGAGAAGAGATGATGAGGTGAAGCTTCCTAGTTAGAAAGCGTCACACCTCCTCGACGATGATAGAGAAAATGTAATAGGCCTATTATTTTCCAAGAAGGGGGGAGATGTTGTTGCTCGAGGGAGTATACTTGCAGGGCACAGGGCGGAGCGAGTTATTCCAGAATGAGTCGTTACGTCCTTGACTGCCGTAGATTTGAACAACTGGTTTCTTGCCTGCGAGCCCTTAGATTGCCGGAGAGTTGCTTGAGAAGTGGCATGTCGTGTCCTTGGATGATTCCAACGAATCCTCTCGATTACTGCTTAGATACTGCGTGATAACTGCCTGACTCCTGCTTCAATACTGCTTTGCTTATTCCCGTGCTGAGAAATATATACAAATTCTCCGGAAGCGATTTTGTTTGCCGATGAAAGCGAGTCCAACTCCGTCTCAAAGGCTCGGCGGCTAAGGGCTTAGCACCCTCTCGCTGATTTGGGTTCCGGACTCTAGTTTGACACATCTCGCTCCGTTTAGCGAAAGACGCCGGTTGAAAGTCCTTTCGTTCGTGATATACTCCCTAGGCCTCTTTGTCCGCATGACTCCCTTTCTCTCTTTCTCTGACATCTTCGCCCCCTAAGATGGAAGTTCTGGAAGAAGGGACATCTCGGGAAATTGGAAAGGGGTTGCAATATCTTCGCATTACGAGATAAAAAAACACATTGTACAAAATTCAAAAAGAATACAAAATACCAAAAATATATCAAGGGAATAAAAAATAAATATCAAGAGAGACTGGAAAAATTTACATATATCGATCATTATCCCCTACCCCCTAAAAAAAACTAATTTACAACAATCATGATTATAAACACTGAATTTTTAGGAGAGGGCATATTTAAATACAAAAGGGGTATATGTTTCTGAGGGAAATTAATTTGGACATATATACAATAAAAATAACAATAGTAGTCTCCAGATTCACTTGGTAGGAAAACTAACGGATTTCAGCTTAAGCTATCGGCCATACAATTCTCAGAGCCTTTTACGTACAGTATCCTGAACTGGAATTTTTAGAAGAACAAACTCCTTTGCATTAATTTAGTATTGTTGTTTTTAATATTTCGTTGGTGGGACAAAAGTTTGTGATGGGTCTCTATTACAAATTTCTTCCCTATTAGATGCAATTAATATTTTTGCATTCCCCAAATTATTGCGAGGGCTTCTCGCTCAATAACAGCGTAGTTATTTTCGCGTGGTAATAACTTTCGGCTGGCTTAAGCGATGGGAAATCTCTCGTCATTGATTCTGTATTGAATTAATACACAACCAATGCCATTATTGCTAGCATCCGTCCGGATGCCAAATGGGTCGGCGGGATTGGCCAACGTAATATTGGTGCCGACGCGAGTTTACCCATAAGTTGTTTAAAGCTGGTCTTTGACAACGCAGTCCAAACGAGATGCTCTGTGCCTTCTTCTTTAGGAGCTTGCAAAGAGGAGCAGAAAGGGTGGCAAAATTGGCAATGAATCTTCGCTAAAAGGAAGCGGAACCCATAAATGAGCTTAACTGCTTTTTGTTTGCGGGAAGTGGCATTTTTACGATGGCTTGTATCTTTTCCTCCTGAGGGGCTAATTGACTATTATCTATGTGGAAGTCTAAGTAATCTATTGTATTGAAGGCAAAATGACATTTGCTTGGACTAATTATCAAATTCTGGTCCCTGAGCATTTGCAGCAATTCTTGAAGAGCGGTCAGATGCTAGTCAAATTTATTTAAAGCCACTTAAATATTATCAAAATAGAATGATACATGGGGTAGCCCATCTAATATCCGTCTCATCATCCTATTATAATTACTACAGGCAGTGAGGAGACCAAAGGGAAGCCGAGGTAACTGCATTACCCCTTTTCGGATGGGAAAGCGGTTTACCTTGTAACCTCTTTCCGCAATGAGATCTGGTAATAGACCTTACACAAATCTAATTATGAAATATACTTCGCTTTCTCAAACAGATGGAGATTTTGGTCGATAAAGGGAATCAGCTCTGCGTCGAACAAGATAACGGCGCTTAGCTTCCTAAATTCGATGCACATCCTATAGGAATTATCGGGTTTCTTGACTATAACGAACAGGGAACAGTAATTGGATTATCAATGCTCGATTATTTTTAAATTAAACAATTTCTCAACTTTGGCATTAAAAACCTTTCTTAAATGCCTTTTGGGTGGCCAATTGAATATTGTACTGAAACTGGGTAGCAAAACCTGGGAATGTCTGAGATGATGTGACCGAATTGATTTAGGAGAGATGTGAGCTGGTTTCTCTGGGCGGACGATAACTGGTCGCTTATCTTGAGCTCGGTAGACGAGGATTCCATCATATCTGGTACGGCAAGGGGTATTCGCTCTCTTGCTCTACGCATGCAATTTGTACTAAACTTAGGGGGTCAGAGTCTAATTTGATTCAATTGCCGATTCTTCGTCTATATCCAATATTTGGTTCACTCGTGCCACCGATGATATTTCCTAAGGAGGTTTATGTGGAAAGACTTCCTCCCTGTAGGTGTTTCAACCAAATAATCGACGAGACCACGTTTCTCGATTATTTCGTAGGGGCTCTTCCATTGACTTAGCCTTTTGTTATTGTTGGTCATGAGCAATAACTGAACTTCCTCACCAGGGTTCAATCTTTAACTTTGACCTCACAGTCAAAGTAAGTCTTATATTTATTCAGGTTGCAGTCGGCATTTGGGTAGACGATTTCGGAGCATTCTTCCAACCTAGATTAGGTACGAGTACGATGATTGTACCTCCCGATCTAATATTTGGTTAGGCAAAGTTCTTTGAGAATGCTTAAAGGGCCTCGAACGTTCCTGCCGTATAGTAACTCAAATGGCGCGAACCCCAAAGTGCGATGTGGTATCTCTATATATGTAAAGATAGCCACCCGGAAGGTTGTTGTGTGAGCGTCCTCGATTTCACGGACGATTAATTCCATTCCAAAAGCTCTTGATCGGCATTCTTATCATCCGTCTCCTGATTCATCGTCCTTCTGTTATTTATTGCTCTTTAATCAGTGTTGTTGCGTTGTAATCTTAGTGCTTTTTTAATTAATTTCATTGTCTGAACTATAATTACCGCAATGTGTTTAATACTTTTCAATTAGTTAGTGCTGTGCTCCACCTTCACTGGTAGTGTCGCTTGCACGTACCAAATTTTATTTGTAACTCATTACTCATTTTGGCTTCAATATTAACTTCCTTCTCACTCCATTTATTCATTTATTGTCACGTGCTGCTCTATGTCTTCCTTCCTGGCTAACCCTCCCCCACTCCCACGCCTTGAGTCGGCGAACCCGCCTCCACACCCAGGCCTCGCCTAAGCGAACCCTCCTTCACATTCTACGAGTCAAGTTGGGTTAAGTTTTCCCATCTGCTACGTTCTTCATAATTCTCGCATTTGCTCCATCCTTTATCCCCCACTATGTATGATAGGGATTCAATCCGCTTACTCAACTCTTTAAATTATCGTCTTTCGCCCGCTACATATGCGAAGATAAAGGGGGCTGGTATCCCCCTAACTCGCCTGACTAGGAGGTCCCTTAGGAACTAATTTTGCCCTACCATTCTTCCTTTGACCAACACCACCAAATTCCCTCCTACCTTCCTCCTGTGCTCATCAACAGGCGCTGCTGGCGTCTCTTTTGAACATTAGAAGCCTGCCCAATAAGGCGGCGTATGTCCATGATGTGGTGGGCGCACTGGGGTTTCCTTCCTTGGCCTTACAGAAACCTGGCTCGAGTCTAATTCTGGTTCATGCACTGCCCTTGCAACCCCTCCAGGTCATTCTTTTATGCTTGTTCCTCAAAACCACCGTAGAGGGGGAGTTGCACTGATTTCCAACTCATACTTCTTACTGAATCTTCTACCTTTCCCCCTCTAGCCTCATTTGAGGCTCTCATTGCTGTCTCACGTGTTGTGCCCGCTCTGACTATTGTGGTCCTTTACCGCCCTCCCAGCTCGTTTCCGGCCTTATTTCTCGAGAAGTTCAGTAACCTACTCACAGACCTATCCTCATCTGGTTCTCTCCTTCTTCTCGGTGACTTGAATCCTACTAGCCAAAATGAAACATTTTGTGCATTCAATAATATCATCGACCACTTCTCTCTTACACAACATGTGTCATGCCCAACACATATACATGGTAATACCATGAACTTAGTCATCCCGAACCTGCATATATCTAATCTAAAAGAAACTGACCTTTCTAATATGATTTCCGACGACTTCTTTGTCAATTTTAAATTCTATTCTACCTCCTCGCTCGTCCCGAGTTCCTACACATTTCCGACGACTATCGTCAATTGATATTTCTACTTTATTTAACGACGTTGTTTCTGCCCTACCTCCTATTGATACTAATGTTTCAACTGACCAAACATTAAACTCTCTGCACCAATCATTACTCGCCTGCCTTGATGTGCACACCCCCCTTATCAATCCCTCTTCCAACCGCAAGCACCTGGACCCTTGGTTCACCGCCCCTCCATAAAGCAAGCTTACGTGGGAAGGACACGACCTCCCTCTCACTTGCCTATCGCCTTGCTACTTCGACTTATTCTTCCAAATAAAAAAAACGGACGACGCTCATTCACGCTAACTTTTATCTGAAAGCAAGAATGACCCTCGGAATATCTTTCGTCTCCTCCCTCGTCTGTCCTCGCCTAGCCCCATTTCCCCCAACTCTCCTCCATCAACCCCTCTATTCTTTCTAATTTTTTCTCTGATGAAGTTATTAACCTTCGCGCCGTACTCTCCTAGTCGTTTCAACAAGCCCATGCTTTTCTCTCCGACCATACTATATTGCCGCTTAATGTTCTCACTTGTGCGTCCTCTGAGGAAGTAACTGCCCTGATCTTACACTCTAACAAATATGGAACCCATAAGGACGTCTTTCCACCCAAACTTCTCCACCAAATTCTCCCTGATCTCTTACCACTAGGGTTGGTTATATCTTCCTTTAAACATGCCTCAATTCGCCCTATCTTTAAAAAAACACACCTTAACCTCTCTGAACCATCTAGCTATCGCCCTATCTCACAGCTTCCATTCCTCTAAAATCCTCGAGAGAGTGGTTTTCTCTCGCCTTAATGACCATATTTCTAACTGCAACATCGATGAAATATACCAATCAGGGTTCAAAGTGAAGCACTTTGCTGAAACTGGTCTTCTTAATGTTTTAGACGGTTTACGTAGAGCAGCAAAGTCCATTTAAGTCCTCCTAGACCTCTCTTCTGCTTTCGGCACCATCGACCACACTGTCCTCCTTGATCGTCTGCACACTTTCCTTGGTCTCTCGGGCACTGAAATTGATTGGTTCCGCTCATACCTCTCCTCCCGCACTCAGTTTGTCGCGCTTGATAACCTCTCCTCCAAACCCGTGCCCATTCATTTTGGGGTACCTCAGGGCTCAATCCTTCGTCCCCCTCCTCTTTCGCATCTACTTACTTCCTCTTGGCTCTCTTTTTCGGTATTTAGGTTTGTCCTTATACCTCTATGCTAGTAAGACTCAAATATACTTTTCCTCATCCCCTGTGTCTGTCTCTCAATCAATTACTAAGCTATTTTCAGCCTTCACCGCCATAAACAAATGGCTGTCTGCCAAATTTCTAAAAATTAACCAAGCTAAAACTGAAGTTCTCCTTGTTGGTATCGCTTCGGTATCGCTTGGAAAAACCAATGTCGTCTTCTCTGAAACCGTCAGTAATTTTAGGTGTTATTTTCTACGAGCAACTCTCTTTTAAATTGCACATCCATCGTATCTGTAAGTCTTCTCTCGGTTTCCTCCGCAACTTTCACGTATTCGATCCCATTTTGATCGACGAAGCCTTCGTCACCTCACGCTTAGACTACTGCAATTCTCGTCTAGTGCATGTCCCTTCTTCATCACTTCGCCCCCTACAACTAATTTAAAACTATGCTGCCTGGCTCCTCCGATGCCTCTGTTACAGGAGCTACACCGGTTACCTATTCGCTTGCGTACCCACTATAAAATTCTTCCTATCACTTACAAGGCCCTAAACCTCGAGCATCCACCTTATCTCTCGTGGGCCCTCTTCTGTCATCAAACTCCTCAGGCACTCCGGTGTAACCTCGTACCCATCCTGAACACTTCTTGTTCTGTCCTCTGCTCTAGGGTGACAGTTCCTTCTCAGTTTGTGCTCCTAGACTCTGGAATGCTCTTCATGCCAAAGCTCTATTCTTTCCCTCCCTTGCTACTTTTAAACATCTCCTGAAGACTCATTTCTTCAGAATTGCCTTCTCTCCCCTGTAAACTTTCTCTACACTCGCTACACAACCTGCGCTCTATGTGGGCTAACAGCCTGAAGGGCGCATTATATATACCTATTATTATTATTATCCCCCTGGCTGCTCGCGCAAATCTTCCGCAGAATGGCCCACACATTCTCATTCAGCCTCTCGCTCATACCATTTCTGCCAGGGTGAAATAGGGTGGTAAATTGGGGTTTACCATGAGTAACTTTCCTACCTTCTTCATCAAATGGGAGGTAAATTGAAGACCACGGCACTTAAAGATTGTGTGGCTGAAGTGACCCGAGAAGAGGCTATCATGTGCGGTTTGTAAAATAGGTCGCACATGAGAGCGAGGAACACATATCTTCGATACTCGGTGTGATCTCTCTCGGAGCATATGCGGTAGAGGAGGTTATCCTGAACGAGGAATGAAATTAATTTGCTACCTCTAATGGAATCTTGCGTCTTATTTTGGGCCTTAGATGACAAACGGATTTGCACTCCTTCTATTACTTAGCAAAGTCCTCGTTTACGACATTGCTATATTCTGAAGCACCATGGGTTCCCAGGGGTGCGAGTTCTCCCAACTCCTGCTTCACTTGCGAGCGGGTGCTCACGGGTTAAGCCACCAGGGGTGACGAAACTTTAGGGCTATGCCAAATCAGAGCGGCACAAAACTTGTTGGATGCTGCCACTACTCCGGCCCAGCCAGTGAAGTAGTAGCAGTCTATTTGGTACTTAACGATGGTGAACAGATTAGCGCGTCTCATGTAATCATGCACGATGGCGAACCGATCGTGATCCAGAGCTACAGGTGGGAGTAGCTTATCCGAAACCACGATACACTTGCAACTTGTATCTCGGACGAAGGTGGAGATATGGCCCCCAGGGTTGCTTTTGTTGAACAAAACGTCCACCTGGTGGCCGGCGGGACCTGGTTTGAACTTTTTTTTTTCCTGGCTTATGCACTCCCTCCAATTGTGCGAATTTGAACTGATTCCAAACAACGTTTCAGGATTTTGTTCGGGGAGTCTCTAGACGAGTGCTCATCTTTTTGTCTGATCTTGATTTATTTTCAAGTTGAAAGCTAAAATTCCATTTTCTTTTCTCCTTTCTATCCATTTCTGTCTCCCTGAAGATGACTTTGAATACATGCGAGTAATCTTCGCTGGTGTTGGTATTTTTTAATTTAATTACCTTTTTCACTTTTTACCATTCTTGTCTCCTGATTATTTCTTACTGGATTTCAGTTGTAATATGCTCGCCACGCCAGATATCAATCTGGCGCAATATATGTTTTTTGAGCTTCATTTTGGGTGGAGTCCTATTGATTTTAAGTTTTACGTTGTCTTCTCGCTCAATAGCTCTTCAACGTCCTTTTCAGCTTGACAGATTGCTACCTTAGTTCTGACGTAGTCAAGTAACCTAATTAAAACTACTCCAAGTTCTCCGTAAATTTTCTGAATGCATTGGATCTATCGGGGTTTTACGCACCCTTGAGGATCCTCGAAGGGTCTCTTTTTGATGTCGCTATGAGGATTTTAGTTCTTCTTCTTTTCCTCACTCTTCATTGAAAAAAATTGAGAGAAGAAAAGTAGAGGAATATAGAGTTTTAGAATAGTGGTTCCGATCTAGTTGTAACTGGTTTATTCTGCAAACGTGTCAGTACCACTACCTACTTACCTATTACTTAGTCCTAGCAGTGTTTGCTCAACCTACAGAAGTCAGCCTAGCCTAAACAATTATTCCTGATGTTAAGGTTAGTTAATTTTTTATCTAAACTTTATTCAAGCTTGACATCGCTAAATCTGAATGTATGTGTATCTCACGATCTCGTAGCCCTTTTCCTCAACATGAACCTCTCTATGTTGATGGTTTAGCATTGGACGATGTGAAAGAACTGGACATTTTGAGCGTTAAATTTGATTCGAAATTAATTTTGAGTGTCACATCAGATCACTTGTGACTACTGCTTTGCAGAAGTTGAGAATCATGTGAAAGGCCTCTGCCACCTTTAATGATGCTTCCGTGTCCGCCATTTGCTTCCAAAGCTTTATTCTTCCAACTTTGGGATATTGTGACCCGGCTGGTCGTCTGCTGCTACCTAACACTTGCATCTTATTAACAGAGTCTCTTATACTGCCAGCTTTCTTTGTGGCGGTAATCTCTAATTGAATCTTGCACATCGCTGGAAGATCAGCAATGTGTGCATGCTCTATAAAATACCATCTAATCCGCATCACTCGCTGTATATTTCATTGCCAAATCGCTTTGTAGCAATGAGAAACACTCGTCAGGCTTTAGCCCGGCATCCTCTTTGTTTTCAGTCTATCAGATGCCGTACTTGCCAGTTTCAGCGTTGCTTTCTGCCAAGTGTTGTTCATCTTTGGAATTCCTTGGACGAAGAGACTTGTGCATCGAATAGTGTAGATGCCTTCAAAAAGAAAGCTAATAAGATCTTGTGTTCATCATAAGCCATTATCCTGTTATTTGTTGTTTTTTTCTTGTTTGAATATTCTATATACATTATATCTTGTTTTGTTTGAATGTTGCTATATACTGTTTTTCAAAATTTTTATTTAATTTTATTACTCAATTTAATTTAACTGAATCCATAGATGACTGGAAAGCTTTGAGGTTTTTCTTTACCTATCTTTTCCCAGTTTGTTGTTCTATCCCACTTCCTTTTCTTCTTACCATCGTTCCCTCTTCGATGTTGCAGGTGTTCGGGGATTGCTAATTGCAATCTATAGTGCTTGCACTCTTCCAGTTGTACCTGTCTCATCGTGTAATAATAATAATAAAATATTCTCCAATCTGATTAGTTCAAATATATATGCTTATGCTAAAATAATAATGTATAAATAACACCAATTTGCTTAATTTTTCGCCATTGCCCAGGAGATGACCCTTTAACGAGTTACAAGACGTATTGGCTCATAAAAAATGCTACTTGCCAGCATTTTTTCCCACCTTTCGGTTTCTGGAAAGATCGTCTTTGAAAAAGTTAAAAAGCTGTAGCGCAAGCTCAACCAAGCAGCCATTGCTGTCGCCTATAACAGGGTAAATTGAGCTCCTTCCTGCGAATGGGTCGTTACGCACCCAATTCCCTTTGGAGAAGTTCTAAACCCCTTGCCCTGAGTGAGAGTCTTTCTTCTCGAAAAAAGTCGATCACCCTTGTTATTTGGGCTATGCCGGTGATTTGGAGGTATTATAAAATTTACTTTACAAAATTTTTATGTACAGATAAATAAGCAGGTATTAAAATAAATGAATTTGACTTTTACGATAATAGGAGACGATAGCTTGGAATCTCTTATTTTTAGTTTATTATATCAATTATTTCTTTGTAAAGTGAGGACTGAAAATTACACTTTTCTGAGTGTCTACCAAATCGCTTAATTTTGGAGGTGATGACAAGAAAACCTCTAATTGGAGTCTCGAGTTGGAATTTCATCTTTGGCCTATACTTTATTTAAACGCTTAATTTAAATGGATCTTAGTAAAAATAGTAGTAAAGATGCTACTAGTTTTGATCTCCTTTATTCTTTTGCACATTTCTTCTACTTAAACAACCCAAAACATTGTTAATGTTTTAAGAGATTGAGAATTCAAAGGTTTGACCTTTCAGCCCTCCTTAAAAAACTTCAAAAGATCAACCACTACTCAAAAACAAAAAGCAAACAAACACGAAATAGAAATGAAATTTTTACCTTAGTGATTTTCGTCGGAAAATGAATTTGCACCGACTTCCTTCGTTCTCTTAACTCTCATGCGCATCAAATTCCATTGAGGAACCGAAAGATTTCCTGTTTTTAGTGGGTAGCATTCACCCCACCTCTCAAACTCTTTTTTTATATGAGTCAATTAACAAGTGTCATTAAGCGTGATTATGCTCCTGGGATAAGCAGGGGAAAAGTTTAACACTTTTATCGCCAATATAAAGTAGTAATCTTCATATGCCAAATTAGAAACAAGTGTATGACTCACTCATTCTGCTGAAGCGAATTATGTGAACTTCCTTTCGTGTGAAAACGTTTATTGTTTTAGATGAGATGCTAAAAATACTTAGCTTTTTATTTGAGAAGTGCAAATCTCGAACTAAAATCATCTAAATCTTCTTGAGAAGACCTCGACATCAAATAAATACTCTGGAGCTTTTTAACTTTCATTGACGCCCTCAACATGCAGAGGAATTGAATGATTGTTAGTGCTATACAGCACTGGCCATATTGTTTACTCAAGGAGAACGTAGACAACAGTGTACTTATTCTTAAAAGTAAGCCCTTAGACTTAACTATGCATTAATAACAGTCTATGGCATGTTTATCTTGCTCTCTCCATATCATAGGAATGGCAAAAGGCATTGCAGGTTTTTTTGTTTAGCCACTCACTTATTCTATTTGAACAATCTGTATAGCTGATATACAGTGCCATTTTTGTCACGATCCATAAAAGACATTGAAAGTAATAGGGGGCTGCCCTTCTTGATTTGTTTTTCTATGGTACACTGCTGGGCTTTTCGATTGATCGTACCGCAAGCATAAAAACAGATTAGAACTACTCTTTTACTGTCTCAACATCCATACTAATGTTTATTGACGACGATACACCTGGAAGGAAAATGTTTTTACCAAAGGAATCTGCAGGGACGAGTTGGGAAGAATAATTAGGCCAGGGATGTTCATTGTTCGTAATTTAGTGTTGAAATAGTCCGCTGTTATAATAATTGATTTCAATTAACTTAAACAACACGAGTCTCACAAACACAAAATGGAAGGACTGGTTAATTTACATTCTATTGCATAGATCCTTATTAAAAAATTTATGTATGGGGCTAAACAGTTGCTGATTAAAGAAAGAAATTGATAGCTTGAACACTATACGCAGTTTTATTTGCTTGAAACTACATAAGGCAAAGGTCGAAATAATTAAACTGACTCACATACTAAAGTAAGTTTTACTGACTCATTTCGGCTAGGCCAATTTTTACATTTGCTGGGACTCGCCAGAACCTAATAAAGCATTCCTGCCTACAAACTTATAGAAAATTCTAGAATAGTCTAGAGATACATCTTTAAGCACGTACCTCCTCTCCTGCCACTGCTGTTATAAATAAGGGCCAAAAGGTCATAACATCCTAATATAGAAAGTAGACAAAATACAAGAAAACAGACTACCAATAACATTTGTTACATTTGTTCCGTGCTTTTAATTATATAGTTTCTTTTATCAATCCTATATCGAAATCACATCCTCGTGGTTTAAAGAAAAGAAAATTACTAGGATGAAATCTCAAATATTTCAGCCTTAAAAACAAATTTCTTTTACTGGTGAGTAATGTTTACCAGAACTCTCAAAAGAGAGCAAAAATTAGGTTGCATGCTACACCATATTTATAAAACACCGTGTAATCCATCGTAAATGTACACGGCGCAAGCAAGCGCTGATATCTCGAAGAGTTAGCGAACGATCTCTAGTAACTCTCCTCTCACTTCTGGTACCTTGCCTCGCCTAGAAACAAGACCAATGCCAGCCTGCCCATCTTATTCTTGCTTTTGTATCATGCATTGATAAAAAAATAACCTAAACCTAGGAGATGACCTATTATTTACTTGAAACGCTATTAAAAAATAAACTTTAGTAAACTGCTATCCAAAATAGATTTTAACAAAACACATCCAGCCGTGTAAATCCGTTCTTTTTTCAAAGAAAGTTTGTTTAATTGCCCGTTGGTATCTATGGAAACCATTGTTCGAGAGAATTTGGATAATATAACAAAATAGGTAATTTTTCACTCTTTATAAATTTTAGCCATGCCATTCCCAATTCAGGGTCTTTACTTATTTAGCGTATTAGTTCAGTCTCGTTTGGTCGTCTTCTACCACAAATATTGGACACTACCCTGAGGGTTGCTTTCGTCTCCCAACAAAAGGAGGAAATGAGGATCATAACCAAATAAATTCACAACTCGTGAATATCATTAGCATCTCATCCGGTGCACTTAAGTATTGCTTCTCGAGCCGGCTTGGAACGCGTACTTTGAGCGCCAAGTCTCTTTATCTAAACACTTTTATGGCAACTTTAATATTGGATCTAATAAGGCGATGCAATATTTCAAGCTCGACATTACAGCGCCACGATATAAATTGAATGATGCCTTATCAAATGCTTAATTCAAGCCATATATGTGCATTTATGTGATTGGAGATATACGAGGTATGTAAAAGGTATTCAATATCAATTAGGTGGCAACAATAAACGTTTATATGTGGATGGTTGGAAAAGATGGCCCCATATCTTCTATGCTTAGTTGCATCCCTTTACTGCGTCATGGAAATAACAAATACAACTAACATTAATTAACGTCATTCCGAATATCCAAGATGGAATATCCGGTTAACACTATACGCAACGTTAGTCGCCAGATGAGAATCAAGCCCAGTCAACTAGCTAGTAGTTCCCTGCCATACCTTGGTTTGGTATCCTAATTAAACCCAACTGAGATAGACAAAGAAAGGTCGGAAGAAATCACTAGAAAATGACTTAAATTCACGGTTGAATCGGTTAAGGCTTTTGTATTTTTGAGTAATCGTGGCATTTACAACTTTTGAATTTGTACTACACCTCACATTCCAATACTCAGACTCGCTCTCGATACCCAAGTAATAATTCCGTTCTATTTTCATTATCTATTTATTTCCCAGCGAGAGGGTGCCTATAGAGATTGTTTCACTTGGTACCTGAAAGAACGATGCAGGCTACTCGTCTTACTGCCCCCTTTAGTCTAAAGATAGATTGAGATTACCATTCCGAGGTCAGGGGGAGGCTCCTATGGAGATGGTTACACTTGGTACCTGAAAGAGCGATACGCCTTACTGAGACCATATTGGCTTTATTTGTTCTTCTGGGCTTCCCTAATTTATCTTTTTATCAGCACTTTTATAATAAGCCCTAAATCACATCTTTTGCTTGGCCGGTTGCCGAGGAGCCCTCGTCCATTAAGCTCTGGTTCAGGTAAAGAGGAGGAGGCTCCATCTTGAGTCCATTTGAGGCTTTTTTTAACATGCTTGCTCCTGCTCTCCCTTTATCCCATCTACTGCCCGTAGCATTATTTTCCTTTCTCTCTCCTCTTATGCCCAAGTCCCGGTATTGCGCTACCCCCATAGAACGTTTAGCTACTCGTTTAATATCGCAGGCTAGTCGCAGAACAGCCTTCGTCGATCATGCAGCGCAGAGGAAGGGGGCGGAGCCTTTTTTCTCATTGGCTTCGGCGGTTGGAGGGTGTTGTTTTATAGAATCTCTAAAGCACCCCCCCCCCCCAACTCTTCTCGTTCTCCTCCCCCTTATTTCTTTTATACACTGTCAATGGGGATCCAAGGGTAGCGCATGGACAACCTTACTGTGGGTAACATTGTTTGCCGTCGTAGCCTCGAGACCTGTTGTAGTTCTCCCCTCCCCCCGGTCCCCAACCATAGTGGCAGGAATAGAAACCGATACCTTTATTATTGTTAACTATTCAAAAGCAAAGTAAGTACAAACAAAAGGATATATGAATAATAATTAACGTCGATATCTAAACATGAGTCAGAAAAAAATGTGAATATATGCAAATAAGCCTAAGCCAATTGGAGTGCATTGGGGCTTTTTGTATAGAGTGCAGAGGGTTTCCTTAGCGACGACCTGGTCCATGCGTTGAAGACATTTAATGAAAATTTGTTGAATGTTTATTACAATCAAAGATAAAAATAACTTACGTACAATACAAGACGTACTAATTTTTTTCAGAGACACTAGTTTTGGAAATATTGACATCTAAATGAATTAGAAAGCGTAATGGTAAAAACCATTTGTAAAAACTTCAAAAAGTCTTTTAGTGAGCGAATAATGTTTAATAAGTTCAATAGCATATGCAACAACAAAGAAGGGTTCCGATAATTTTTTGCCCATCTTCCTTACTTCAGGGGTTGATAAATTCCTGGAGTGCGTTATTAGAGAGAAGATTGTAAAGCGACTCTATATAAATAACTTGTTAATAAAAGATAGCATAGCTTAAAACGCGCAAGCTCATACTTAACTAATTTTTGTAATAATTTTTCTAAATGATAAAAGTGTTTGACCAAGATAGAAAAAATCCTTTGACACTCATTCACATAAAATACTCTTAATAAAGATAAAGGCATACGGCATATGCAAGCAACGTACAAAAAATTAATTGAAGAGAAGCTCGAAAAATGTATGTAGAGAGTTGTTGTCTATGGAATTATTTCACTATAATCCTCGGTTTCTAGCGGCATTGCCAACACATCTGTACTCGGAACCTTGTATTTTTTCATATACATATATATATATATATATATATATACATATGGAACGATTTCCCAGACAAATGGGTGCAGTTAATGTATTTGGAATATTAGACAGCTGACTCAATTTCAGGTCAAGCGTTACATCTTGGTATATATATAAAAATACCAGCAAACCAGCAAACTTTAAATTTAAATTTAAATGTATATAAGTATGTATATAAATATAATTAAGTTAAGAAATTTCTCCAGTGCTAAGATCACAATTTAGTAATTAATATCAAATACGATTTTATTAAGCATAAGAAAGCACAAAATGGTTCACATATATAAACTAGCAAACTTGCAAGCATTTCGAGATGAATTGAAAGTGCGGGAGTGGCATAGAAATTTTATCACTAAAACACGTGATTAGGCTAAAACGGTCTTTATTGACCGTATCTAGGTTATACTGGTAAGTTACAGACCTTAGAAAAAAATTGAAATATTAATAGACAAACCTTTGATTAATCAACCTATTTAACAAGGTAAAAAATATGTCACTTTTAAACAGCGAACGCAGGGTGCTTCGGGGATGGCTTTTCCGATCCTTAAAATCCGAAGACGTGGTGAGAAGGGTTGAAGGGCGCCTAACTATTTTTGTGAACAACACTGAGTGACGACTAGCCCTTCCTTTGCTCTTCGAAAATCACTCAATTCTTTTCTGGACGAGAATGTATTCGATTCCCTCTCACCTAACGAAGACTTTTACTGCTAAGGTACTGGACGGCGGCTTTAGACACAATCTGCCTGTGAATTCCGAAGTATCGAATATATACTCCGAAATTATCTAGACGGGGAAAGAGATTCATCGCCGAAAGACTTACTTAATTGCCTTGGGTTGCGATAATATTCCATAGCAGAAATTTTCTATGCCCTCTTAACGGTTTTTTCATTGTTCTAATTTTCGCAGTATATAGGGCAGATAAATGAAGCGCTGTGAACGGGACGTGAGGCTGAGTGTAAGGGAATCGTCACTTCCCTGTTCTCTCGCGGTGAGGTCACGAGGCGATTACCGAAAAGACATCCGGACCCAGGCACCGTCGGGTCAAGCGCGTAACCGCAGCGCCGCACCACTCGGCGCTATGAAAGACCTAAAGGTTAAAATGCAAGATCTCCCTCAGGAGAGTGAGATTCAATTTCACGCCAAGTAAGAAATTTGAGACGTGTTTCTCCCAAGCTCGAAGGCTAACGAGGAGCCGATGTAAGACTTGGTGAGCAAAACCGTTTGGCATAAGAACCCTCCTGGGCGCGTCACCAAGCCTCCCCCCTTCTTAGCACTCCCCCAGTGGGGTGACAACGTATAAATAAGGAACACTGAGGAAAATCTAGGTATAATACGTCAGTCTCCAGGTGACGAAGTCCCCAGATTAAGACCTCGGGCTACCGAGACTGGACAAGTAGATTACTTGGCTCGCCAGTCCAAGAAGTAGCCTGCAAGAGAGGCAGGGCTACCTACCTCAAGGGGCTAAGAAGCAGCTCATCCTCGGGCTAGTCCCTGGTTATAAAACCGAACGCTAAGTTAACTTTGTTAAGTTCAATTTACTCTCACAGAGAGACTCCTCATACCCTGGTGCATCTTAAACACCAGGGGTATTCCTCGTTCTTAAAGAATTAAAGAAAGAACGAAAAGGCCCCCCCTCGAGCCCGTTACTCGGTTGCCACACCGAGCTCATAAGTTAACTTGGTTGAGGAACCAAGTTTAACTTATTCTCGTCAGAAAAACCCCCCTCCGTTATACTCGCCCTTGAAGAAGACTGGAACTAAGAAGAAGCTCATCCTCAAGTTAGTTCCTGGTTACCAAACCGAACTTTAAGTAACTTATTCTCGTAAGAGAAACCTCGCCCTTGAAGAAGACACTCCCCGAGTTCAGTCCTCGCCCATGAGGAATTAAGTAACGGAGGAGAAAAGCTCCCCCTCGAGCTCGTTACTCGGTGATCACACTGCACTCCAAGTTAATTTGGTTTAAGAACCAAGTTCGACTCACTCTCGCCAGAGAGACCACGACTACCTTGGTGCTGCATAAAGCACCGTAATTTTTCTCGTCCTTGAAGACCCCCCCCCCTGAATTCTGTGTGGACCCTCCAGCTGCTACCCCCGCCAAAAGGACCTCGTGATCCCGCCCACCTACATCTGGCCAGGCGGCACGCGTCGTGAAACAATAACATTCCTGAGGTATTTAAACTCCAGTAGAGTCCGTAAGCCTAAATCTTATATATTGCTGTGTGTAGCGAAATTAACCAATTTTAGAGGGTCAAACTAATTGAATTAATTCTTGATTATGATAATATTCGGAGTATTGTTGTGGTTAATGTTTAAATTTTGTGTATTCAATTGTTAAAGTTAAAATATAAGTTTATTTAGGGAATTATTGTGCGTTTCTCTATATCCTTACGTGTTTCCAACGGCTCTTTTCTTTAGGATATCAATATTAGCACGCTTAGCACTCTTAGAACAAAAAGGGGGGGCATTCTACGACACTGACTAAATTCGTCAGTGACAAAGGTGTTTCGCCCTAGCACGAATTGCTTGGGGCAGACGGTCAACGGCGAACTAGGGTAGTCAGGGGGGAGGGGGGTGGATGACGGAGAATCGTATTCTTCCACACTTGCAGTTGCATGTAAGTGTATATTTATCACAGCAAGGTAGCTATTTAATTTGGCTTTTGGATCAATGGGGGGAGCGTTACGGTGAAAATTGGCTTTGACAAGTTTTTCTTCCTCATTATAGCTAGTTTCCTTGCATGCTTGGTAATAAAGGTCTATTGTTGTTGTTTTTTTTCATTTGGCTGTCTTAGGTTGTGGTTTACTCAATCTTTTGCTTTAATGCATTATCAATTGTCTTTTGTTTTTAGCAGTTGTTGAAAAACAGCGGGGATACTGTTATTAATTCTGCATCAGCTGATATCCAATTAAATGAGAGATATAAGGCTCTGTTGATGAGGGCCTTTATTAAGATTTGTAGATTTGACCTGAACATCAGTCATGTTAAGATAATAATACATTAATAACACCCCATTTTCTGTAATTTTTCATAGTTTGACCGAAGATGACTCGTGAGAGGACTGAAAGACTTATTGTTTAATGCCACTTGCCAGCATTTTTCCTCACTTTAACCTTCCCAAAAGATTGTGATTAAATGTTAAAAAGCTGCAGCGCAAAGCTCAACCAAGCAGTCATTTCTTTCCACTTCAAACAACAATATCATGCATACAATCTGTTCTCCTACCACGATATATATATATATATATATATATATATATATATATATATATATATATATATATATATATATATATATATGAAATATAACTTTCTCTCTACGATTTTACATAATCATTATACTACCTGAATGAGCAAATTCAGATGATTTCGTGGGATTTCGCAAGAACTTGGAAACAGTTCGAAAGTATTACTATTCGAATTGGAGATCTGATTTTGGTATGTTTTATGGAATATTTCTCAATTTACAAATTCCATTCGATGGCATTTAAAGTTTTTCCCGATATTCTTTCCTGGACGGCGGATATTTTAAAATGAAACTTTAAAAAGAGAAGACTTTTATGTCCTTGAAAGCAAACATTTTGGTGAATACCATTGCCTAAGTAGGATCAAAGACATTTACATATAAGTAACCCAACAAAGAGTAATTGTTGGTAAATTTGAGTCCTTGTTGTTTTAAATAGTGTATTACTATGTCAGTCCGTTGGTCCGTCAGTAGAATGGTATCGGTCTTAAGTTAAGTATAAGCTCCCTGACCTTCGCTTGCCTCCCTGGATGCGGGGAAATGATGCGACAAATGGGCGCGGAGGAATACCCATTTGTGGCGTGGGTGACAACGAAATTATACCTTTGGCCGATTCCGGTCAAATGGCTATGTGGTCCTGGGAATCAAATAAGGGAAACAAAATAATCTGGTGTATTGGAAATACACCAGACTAATTAGAAAGCAAAATTGATTTAAATGGATGTTTCGGCATGCTCCGCGATCATGCACAAGCGACTAACCAAAAGAAAATGGGAGGAAAGGATCATGAGTGAATCTTCGAGGACGAATAGCGTCGCGCCTCTTCAAAGTTGATAGAAAGAAAACCTAATTGTCTTACAATTTCCGTTTTGAGCCTCGAGGGTTTGGATCGAGTGAGTATTCTCGTCGAAAGGAGCCCAGCTGGTATTGCAGAACGACGAGTCTTCACGTTACTTTACTCTAGTTAATTCTGAATAAATGCTTCTTGCCTACGAGTCATTGAGTTGTGGGAGTCGCTTGAGAATTTGCACGTCGTGTCCGTGGCTGATTCTGGCGAATAATGGAGAATACTTTTTTTCTCATGCCCGTGCTTGGTCTTATATACGGGGTTGCCTAAGCGATTTCGCTGGCCGACGGAAGCGAGTCCCACTCCATCTGAAGGGGCGCCGCAGGCCTCAACTTCGCACCCTCTCGCTGATCTTTCCCCGAGCTCCAGTTTGGCTCGTCTCAGCTTGTCTTATCGTCCCCATAAGTTTACCCAAAGACGCCGATTGAAGGTCTTCTTGCCTGTGAGATACTCCCTAGGCTTCTGTGTCCACGTGACTCTCTCTCTCTCTCTCTCTCTGACATCTCCTTCCCCTTAAAATACAACTTCTGGAACAAGTGACATCCGAGGTGTGATAATAAATTCGCATCACAAAATAAGAAGAAAAATAGAATACATGGTACTTAATTTCAAAAAGGATCACAAAATAAATACCAATAGAGGGACTTGGAAAATATAAATGGGTCAATCATTGTCATAAAGAAAAGAACTAAGTTACAATAACCACAATTATTAACAATTAATTTTGGGAGGGTGGTAAATCTGCCTCGGTTCCATGATAATTTAAAGTTAGTTTAACAGAAAGATAAATAAAAAAGGGGTACATGTTTCCTTAACCTAACAGAAATTCAGACCTAACATATATAAAGAAAATAAAAAAATAATAGGCTAAAGATTCGTTTGGTTGGGAATCCAACGGATTTCGGCTTTTGATATACAATATTCTGAATTGAAATTCCTGGAGGAACAAGCTCTAGTGCATTAATAGGCAATTATTATTTTTAATGTTTCTGAAATAATACCAAGGTTTGTGGTCTGTCTCTATTATAAACTCTTTTACTATTAAAAACATTTTGAATTTTTGAATTCCCCAAATTATTGCCAGGGTTTCTCGCTCAATCACAGCATAGTTCTTCTCGCGGGGTAAAAACTTCCGACTGGCGTAAGCGATAGCAAAACTGTCGTTAGTGTTCAGATACTGAATTAACACACAACCTATACCATCATTGCGGCCGTCCGTTCGGATGCCAAATGTTTTGAAGGGATTGGACAAGCGTAATATCAGAGCCGACACTAATTTACCTTTGAGTTGGTTGAAACTGCTGATTAACAGCGGAGAACACAAGAGTTGTTCTGGGGCTTTCTTTTTCAGGAGTTCACAAAGGGAAGCGGGAGGGGTGGCAAAACTGGATGAATCGCCGATAAAAGGAAGCAGAACCCATGAATGACCTCAACTGTTTCTTGGTCGTGGGCAGCCGCATTTTGAAAATGGGTTAAATCTTTTCTTACTGAGAAGCTATTTGGTTATTCCCTATGCGGAAACCTGAATATTCTATGGTGCTAAATGCAAAATGGCATTTACTCATACCAATTATTAAATAATGTTCCCTGAGCCTTTGCAACAGCGCTTGGAGGGCGGTAAGGTGCTGTTCCTATTCATTTATTGCCACGTAAATGTTGTCAAAATAGAACGATATATGGGGTAGCCCATTTAGTATTCATATCATCATTCTATCATAATTGCTGCATGCGGTGACGAGACCAAAGGGGAACCGACGAAATTGCATCACCCCTTTTCATTTGGGAAAGCGGTGTACCTTTTACCTCTTTGCGTAATGGGATCTGTTATAAGCCTTACACAAGTCCAGTGCGGTTATAAACTTGGCTTTCTCAAACAAATGGAAATTTTGATCAATTAGAAGAATCGGCTCTGCATCAAACACAGTAACAGCATTTAGTTTCCTAAAGTCGATGCACATCCGATAAGAATTATCGGGTTTCTGGACCATAACGACAGGGAAACAATAGTTAGATTTTGAGGGTTCAATTATTTCTAAATTTAACAATTTATCGAATTCGGCATTAAAGGCTCCTTTCAAATGTACGCTAGTGGATACGACTTAAGTCTAATAGCCTCTTGGGTGGTCAGCTGAATGTTGTGTTCAAATTGGGTAGCACAAGCTGGAATTTCCGAAATGACGTCGCCGAATCTATTTAGGAGCGATTGTAGCTGGCTCCTCTGAGAGGACGATAGCTGGTCGTTTATCTCAAGCTCGGCTGACGAGGATTCCATTTCATCTGGCAAAACGAGCAAGGGGTATTCACTATCTTGCTCTACGCAAGCAATTTGTACTACGCTTAGGGGGTTCAAGTGGTAATTCGATTCCGCAGGCGATTCTTCGTCTATCGCCACAATTTGGTTATCCCTTGTGCGCCAGTAATACTTCTAAGGAGGTTTTATAAAAAAGCTTGTTTACTGATGGTGTTTAAACCAAATAATCGACGGGACCGCGTTTCTTGATTATTTGGTAGGGGCCCTTCCATTGGCTTAGCAATTTATTGCTATCGGTCTAGAGTAATAATAAAACTTCTTCGGCTTGCAGTTGAAATAATTTTGTATTTGTCCATGTTAATGTCCGCATTTTGGTATTATATTTCTGCACATTCTTTCAACCTCTGATGGAGTTCAATCAGGTAAGAATACGAAGATAGGACTTCCTGATCCAATTTTTGGTTGGTAAAAAGCTCTTTAAGAGTGCTTAAGGGTCCTCGTACGTTCCTGCTGTATAACAATTCGAATGGAGCGAACCCCAGTGTGCGATGTGGTGTCTCTCTGTAGGCAAAAAGAGGCACCGGAAGATAGCAAGATGTCATTGATATTCCCATTTAGATTCCCGCACATACCATTTCCGGCAGGATGAAACGGAGTGGTAAATAAGGGCATTGCCATAAGCAACTTACCCGCATGCTCCATCAAATGGGATGTAAATTGACGGCCACGATTCGACAAAACTTCTTTTGGTACTCCAACAGGGGAGAAAATGGTAATAAGGTCTCTGGCACAAAAAAGATGCTGTTGATCTTCTTGAGCAGTACAGCCTCGGGGAATCTGGTGGAAAAATCGACCAGAGTGAGTACGTAGTTATTGCCTTCACTGGGCGTGGGAAAATTGGTCCGATCAAATCAATTTCCACTCGCGAGAAGGGTTCTGAAATTACTGGTACTTCTGCAATGGGGCCGGCTTAACTCGGCCCTTAATTGCAATTTTCTGGCATATATGTATAACCCGATTCCCAATAGCGGAGAATTTCATCTGAAGTTTCAGGCCAGTAAAAATACTTGAAAATTCGTTGGGCATTCTTCGTATGGTTAAAATGACCCGATAAGAGACAGTTATATGCATTTTTCAAAACTTGTTGAACATGCGAGGGCCGAATACATAATGTTCGGGACTCGGTGTTATCTCCTTCTGAGAATATGCGATAGAGGAGGTTATCCGTAACGAGGAAAAATTACTTTGTTACCCTTAATAAACTCTTGTGTCATATTTTTGGCCTTAATCAAGAGAGGGCGAGGGGAAAAACAATCCTTCTGTTCTTTAGAAAAGTCTTTGATCTGAAGGGCCAAGAGTTCACAGAGGTGCGGCCGCTTCTTAATCTTCCTTTTCTTGTGAGCGGGTGATCACGGGTTGAGTCACAGGGGGTGTAAAATCCTTGGAACTCTGACAATTTAAACAGCACAAAATTGATGGGTGCTGCTACGACTTGGACCTAGCCAGTAAAATCGGCGCAGTCGATATGGCACTTAATGATAAGGAATTGATTAGCGTGCCCCAGGTAGTCATGCACAATTGCGAACGTGTCGTGATCTGGAGCTAAAGGTGGGAGTAGTTTATCCGAGATCACGATGCACGTACAACCTGTATCTCGTACGATTATAGAAATAAGGCAGCCGTTCAGCGCTCCAGTCTCGAATTAGAGGCGCCCAAGGGTGCTTTTGTCGAATAAAAATTTCACCTGGTGGCCGGCGGGACCTGGTGGGGATGGTTATTCTTCAAGTGAGAGTTTTTAGAACATTTAGTTCTTACGTTGCCCTCGACTCCCCGGAGTAGCAAACGAAGTCCTCCTGGGTAAGGCTGATGCAGGGGGATTAGAGGAGACAGGCTGGATTTCACGTTTGACTGGCGATGGAACAGGTTTATGTTTAGAATGACTTGGTATCTTAATTAATTTGTCTTTGTTATGGGGAATGAATTTATGTTTGTTTACCTTAGATTTGGGAAAGGATGGTTCCATTTCCTTTCTTGTGCTTTACGAAAGATCATTTCTGATAGGAGCGACGCCAAGAGTCGATCGTTTAGGATGAAATCGATCAAAAATCGTAGTCATGGGGCAAACGATAGTCCTCCTGGATAACGCTGACGCAGGGATATTAGAAGAGAGAGGCTGGATTTCACGTTTGACTGGCGATAGAACATTTTTATGTTTGGAATGACTTGTTATCTTAATAAATTTGTCTTTGTTTTCGGCAATGAATTTATGTTTGTCTACCTTAGATTTGGGGAAGGATGCTACGATTTTCTTTCCTGTCCTTGATGAAAGATCATTTCTGATGGGAGCGACGCCAAGAGTTGATCGTTGAGGATGAAATCGATCAAAGCATCGTAGGCATGGGGCGCTTTGGATGCGTCAGCCAGAAATTGAGGTGTCGTTGCAAGGTATAACCGTACAGACAGAAGGTCAGATTTGGCTGAATGTAGCAATGTCTAAACTTCGCGCGGTAAAAATCTGGGGTCATGTTGTAAGCGGCAAGTAACTCGGCCTTCAATGTGAAATAATCTGACGGGAGTGAAATAAAGATACTCTTTAGTTGGTTGTTAAGTAGGGGCAACAATTCAGTTATGCCGTCTGTTTTGATACTCCAGTGATTTACTTCAAAGTTCTTTTCCAAGTGAGTTAGATATGAATCGAAGTCTTCCACTTCCTTGAGGACAGGCAGTTTGATAGATGTGGGTTGTTATATCACGGTCCCCGAATTGATAGAGAGTGTTTCGTTCCTTGCCCTTGTCATTTCTAATTTGTGCAAACGAATTTTATACCTTTCTTCCCTTTCTTCAAATTCTTTCTCTTCTCTTTCCTTTTTTCCGTTGTTACTGTTCTTCCTTCTTTTTGAATATAGGACATTAGGTCTTTTCCACTCAGACCCAGAGATTTCCCTTTTGCCTCTAGGGTTTTGAATGAATACATGCTGTGGTATCAACTGTTCGCACTTAAAAAAAATAAACCCACAACAAAAGGATGTAGCGGGCTTGTCGAACCCAAATTAATCGTGTTTTACTTAAACGCACTTAGAAACACTGACGGAAGTGCAACTGGGTTTTACTTGACCCAATAATAAAAAACACGCAAAAGAACTCATTTATTTTGCACGATAGGAATTCTGTGGTTGAGACGAAAGGCGTCGGCGACTAGCCATTGAGTACGCCAAACAAAACAGAACAATACAATTCTAAATGAATGTTTCAAATGGCAGAGTATACGAGGCCAAAAGAAACAAATATAAACTTCGATTGGGAAAGCTAGTGATGCACAGTCACCAAAAATAATTTACACAAAAGTAAATAAATTCAAATAGTCACTAAGATCGTGTACCAAACTTTTGTAAGTAGCCTAGCACGAACAGATTCCTTGATAGCCAGAACCAAAAATCTCCTAAAAGCCTTTAAAACCCATTCACAATACACCCTTAAAACCACTTAAAAACCTGGCACCAGTTAAATAATTAAGTATATATATATATATATATATATGAAATATCACGAAAGTTAGCGCGTGATAACTATAAATATGAATATATATATATATATATATATATATATATATATATATATATATATATATATATATATATATATATATAAATATATATATTCCAAATCGTAGGTCAGGTATGAGCTCCGTGACCTTTGCTTGCCTCCCTGGATGCCTCTCTTTTTGGCGTGGGTCACAACAAAATTATACCTTTTGGCTAATTTCGGTCAAATAGCTATGTGGTACTGGGAATCAAATAAGGGAAACAAAAATAATCTTTACTACTATAAAAATAATAAAATTTAACAGCAAAGGAGACACTATTGGAAATACACCAGATAATTAGAAACCAAAATTGATTTAAATTGAGGCTTCAGGATGCACCGCGATCATGCACAAACAACTAACCGCAAGAAAATGGGAGAAGAGGATCATGAGTGAATCTTCGAGGTTGAATAGCATCGCTCCTCTTCCGAAGTTGATAGAGAGAGAAACGTAATTGTCTTACAATTTCCGTGGTGAGCCTCAAGGGTTTGGATCGAGTGAGTATTCTCGCTAGAAGGAGCTAAGCTAGTGATTGCAGAAGGACGAGTCTTCCCGTTGCTTTACTCTCGTTAATTTTTAATAAATGTTTCTTGCCTGTGGGCCATTAGGGTGCGTGAGTCACTTGGGAATTTGCGCGTCGCGTCCTTGGCTAATTCTGGCGAATACAGGATAGTACTGATTTTCTCATGCCCGTGCTGTGAATTATATACGGGGTCGCCGGAAGCGGTTTCCCTGGCCGACGGAAGCGGGTCCCACTCCATCTGAAAGGGCACGGCGGACGTGAACTTCACCCCCTCTCGCTGATCTTTCCATGGGCCCTGGTTTGGCTCGTCTCAGCTCGTCTTATCGAACTGAAAGTTTATCCAAAGACACCGATTGAAGCTCTTCTCCTCTGTGAGATACTCCCTAGCCCTCTTCGTCTGCATCTCTCTCTCTCTCTCTCTCTCTCTCTCTCTCTCTCTCTCTCTTTCTCTCTCTCTCTCTCTCTCTCTCCCTCTCTCTCTCTCTCTCTCTCTCTCTTTCTCTCTCTCTCTCTGACAGTAACCATTTTACTTTTCAATGAGTTTTTGAAATTTTAAAAGGCATAAGGTCAGGTGAGACTTTTGATAATTAATAATATGTTTGTTAATTAGATCTTTTTTTACAAAATTATTGAAAGAATTGAGAGCACGCGACTTAGCTTTGTTAACCTTCGTGAAGGAACTTTTCCTGGCGATCAAGTTCCAGTATTTAGGAGTAATGAGGTTTGTTTTAACTCGCTTTGCAATTCCTAGCCATTTTCTATACCGTATTTTGGCTGCTTTAAAATATTTCTCTCTGCTGCTCACTATTTTCTTTATCTATTTGTCATTGGCTTCAATTTCTACTAAAAGAAAGTTCCCTCATTGGCCATAGCAGTGTAGTTTTACTCTGTAACTTAATGTGATTTTTTAATTCATATTAATGGAAAGTTGCCTTGAAAAGGGGAACAGTATGGTAGGAGAAGGTACACGAGAAAAAAGAATGAGTCAACCCGAGGAGGATTGTTCAGAAAAGTCGATTCCAATAAAATAATTGTGAGAGCTTCACAGGGAGTAGACTGAGGCTTTTTTAGTGCAACAAGAACCACTACGGACAATCCTGATCAGAGAGTAGGCAACAACTGCCTAGTTCGTAATATTAAGCATCTCTTACGCCAGCTACATCGTCAGAATACCCTTCTTACCTGGCCTAAGTAGAAAAAGAACTGGATTGTTTTTCAGTGGCCCAAAGCCATCTTCGCAGACGAAAGTAGATTTTTCCTGTCATATTTAAATCTAGGTCCTAGATTCGGTAGAACTAGTAGAAATGCCTAGAATCCTAGGTGTTTGAAGTAATTTTGAAATTGGCACAGTCTGATCAAATGTTTTTCCATGTCATCTGCTGGCGTTGCTATTGTGTTTTCCAAAGTCAAAATTCAACGCCTCTATCTACCCTGAAATTTTAGAGCACTTCATCGTTCTATCTGCTGAGAGCCTTTATGGAGTTGCTGATTTCTTTTTCCAGTAATAGTTAGCACCTGCATACAGTGCTAAAACTACTACATAATGGTTAGCTGCGCATGAAATTACTGTGCTTGAATGGCCAGACAGCACTCCTGGCCTGAGCTTTATATAGAATCTATGGGATATTGCCAAGAGGAAGATGAGAAACATTTGACCTCCAAATTAAGACAAGCTTATGGCCAGTATCAAAGCAAGTTGGGCCTCACTAACACCCTAGCAGTGCTACAAGATGATCACCGGCACGGTACCCCGCGTTGTTGGAATAATTCGTGTATTATGATCCCCAACAAAGTATATTTCAATTTTATGAACGGCATTAGTAAATCTAAGCAAATTATTCAAACATAAAATAAGTTGAACGTTTATTTACTCCAAATTGAAATACTCAGCAGCCACAGATTTAAATTCTAAAGAATATGACTTGAAAACGGTTCGCAAACATGTTTCAAAGGCTAAAATCTCTTGGCCAGATTGAATCGTAAGCATAATGGCATCGAAATGGAATAAATTATAACTCACAAAGAACTGGGATCTTTGCTACAGTATTTGGTTAGCAACAGCAGATATATTGTGTTTTAAATATATTGACCTCATATAAGTTATTGCAATCGAGCGTATAATAGATAAACTACCCTATTTATATACATAAATCCACAATACGGAAATGAAAAGTAAGGTTTTAATAGCAACTGTATGCTTAAATTGTTTTACACCTTTTTAAATTTCTAGATCAATTTGCAAGTCTTATTTAACTAAATCAAAAGTTTCCAATGCGGAGAATCCCCCCCCCCATCACATATACATAGTGTCTCTGAATTAAATATTTATTCCAATGAAATCTGGCCAATGTTTAGAAAACTGACACATTTTTATGTTTATTTCTTAATTATGATACATAAATAAATATACCTCGAGATTCACGATCTTGTTGGGGCTTGAATGCACCCCCCCCACACTTTTACCGATGGAGACGAGATGCCAGCCCCAATAACGGTTGCTATAGGTTATAGGACCATTCATTCACCGGTCAAGATTCCCAACACCTGGAATTGATGGCCATTTCGAAGCCTCTGCAGGTGTAGAAATCGTTCCGTGAGTGCCCCGATCCAGATGGCGTGTTCTCTTCTGGGAGCGAACATGACTCGGTGGCACACTAACCCCAAGACAGAATCATCGGGCAGGGAAGGTAAGACCGATTGGCACTTCGATGACGTCGTGGATCATCATCGGGAGACTACCTGATGTTTTCGAGTCTGCTGCTTGAGACAATTCATTGTTATCAACTCCACTGGTGGCATTATGCTGGCCTAAGGTACAACTTCAACCATAGAGTGGCTCTAGCAAGGTAATTGGTAGTGATCAAAGGTCATCGGTTTCTTGGACGGAACCCTTCTGATGAATGCGGGTATCTTTCGATTTTATAGAAACAAAGCAGGAAATTTCAAGTTTCCTAATCATCTTTGATTGATTTAAATTCGATTAACCTCCTCTTAACCCATTAGGTTAGTGAACGATTTCATACCTATATCTATAGCATGCCCGAAAATGCGACTCTTAAACTAATATGGCCTAATTAATTTCGTTCATTATGAGATAATGGAGCGGCCTAAAATTGGGCTGATCTTAAATAGACTAATTTATTATCGTAATCTTGGCCTTAGAACTTTATAATAGCTTAAATATATATATCCAAAGTACATATTCTAGTTCATATATCTTATCAACACCCGCAAGCTTAAAGACGTAAATTTACATTACATTGAAAGGTAAATGAACACGGGACGTAAACGCAAAACATTTGGATAATTTAACATTATTCACAAAATACATTCTCTTTACATAACGCCATAAGCCCCTGACAGAGGTCATGCATTAAACTAATCTCCAACCATTGCAACCCATTCTCAGCCCAAATCTTTAGAACTCTACCTATCACTCGATTCAAGACAATTTTCTATAGTTCCACTTCATGTCTAACAATTCACCTTTAACAAATTCCAAATTCGAAGATCCGGTCCTCGAAAACGCTAAGCCCCTTAATCTTTAAGATACGTTTTAATGCGTTGCAGCACAAAAAGACCCATTCGAACGTGTCGTAATATGTCCCGTTGTGTCTTAACATGTTTTAAAAGGATAAACATAAATTTCTAATCTGAGTTCCTCAATTAACTCGGTACGCGCCATTTCATTGAACGAAAATCCTATTACGAGAAGTTAGTGAATGGATTTTGGAAATAAGATTTTCAGACGGCGAAGGGGATGATTTCCGAACAAAATATTTTCTCCTTCATTATTTTCGCTTTCTTTCTCTTTGTTTGTTATTATTTTTACAAAATGCCAGTTTTTCTTTATCATTAATAAGGCAGTGCTCAACAAAACTTAATTAGCCTCGTCTGTTTATAATTTGCTAATAATTATTTAATCAACATTAGTACAACTAATTAGCTGATTTCAATATGTTAGCATACTGGAGAGAGTTGGAGACGTGATAGAGAAAGTAACGAAAATGGTTAATTCCATTGCTCGATAATTTTCTTGCTATGAACTATCCATTAATTATTTATGAGTCAATGTTAACTATGGTTTGTTTATAGGAGAACTATTATTAACATTTTATAAATAAGTATAGAGGACAAAAATTATTGCTTATCTCGAATGGTGTTATGAGCTGATTTGACTGATTTTTGTTTCTACTTTTCAGATCCTCGACGTCTTTGTAATCCCATGAAACGGACATAGTTGAAATGGGAAAATGATTTTAATAAGACAAAATTGTTAGGTAAATTTAGGTCCGAAACCATAAATTTTGTATATAATCAAATTAAGATCGATGGATTTAGTTATCAGTTTGATATTTTATTAACCTTCGTTAAGGCCCGTGGCAATGCAAACGCATGCTCAAAATGACTATTATTATTACTTAAAATCTGATGTTATTATTTATTTTTGTTAAAGAAATTCACATTTTTATCTTCTCAAACGAAACGTACTCAATTTTATTTCAATATTATTTGAAAATCTTTTGATCTATTTATACCTCAACTTTATAATTCAGTAACGTTTTCTTTTAGTACGCAATGGCATTAGCTTTCATTTGCCGGGTAGATATGTAAAGTCATGCCGTTCCTGTCCCTAATTGCCCCATCCCCCCCCCCCCACACACACACCCTTTTTGTTGTTTTTTTTTAATGCAAGAATGACGGAGCGGTCATTTTGACCGCTTTTCAAGTTTATTTATTAAATATCAGCCGCATTTTTTATCGCAATCCGGTCAAATTTCTTGACTTTTATTTTTTTATATTTAAAATGGCATTTTGAAAGCATAAAATTATTACAAGAGTCAGGTAACGAGCGATAGAGTATACTACCTAGAAAGACTGAGCGGTGAGATTAACCGGGGCATAATATAATCCTGTTTTAACGTGTTTATTTCATTACAGGGAGTGTGCTACAGTTCATAACTCAGGGCATGGTTGTTCCAACATGTTCTGACAAGGTTTATGTGTTTTCTATATAAACTCGCTGCAATTACACGATTGTGCAGCACACAACAGACTCTGGTTGGATGGAAATGTCGTCCAATAGATGGGAGACTCGTCTGACAGAGGAACTACTTTGACAATTTCTTGTTGCCACACCTTACGATGAATCGGAAGGAGAATCTTTTGATAGTGATGAAGAAGAATACATTCCCGAACACAATTTTTCATCAAGTTCAGACGAAGAAAATGAAAACATTGCATCAACTACAGAGCAAAGTAAGTGTGATGTGATTATTTTATGATACTGTTGTAATGTCATTCGATATACCGTTCAAAATAATAAGTAGGTATTTACATTATTATTATTATTATTGTTGTTGTTATTTTTATTATTATTATCATTATTATGTTATTATATTTATATTATTATCGTATGTTGAAAAGAGTATATTTTATTTAAAAAAAAATAAATCTGAAAATATATATGTGGGGAGATTTTTTATGTACTTTTGTTACATATGTATTACTATAAATGACTAATAATGAATCCTTACGCCTTTATCTACAGATGATGAGGGAATTCCTGAGAGTAATACCACTGCCTATGAAGAAGTAATGGAAGGAAATACATCAGATGAATCTCCTACATCTGCACATAACAAAAATCTAAAGGCTCCAGTGGGACCCAATGGATTGAAATGCCTACTGAAGGCTCCCATAGTAATGGAAGATACAGTGCACAGAATATTCTTACTGAATTTCCCGGTCCTTCTGCATATGCCAAGAGACATGTTGTGTTACAAGGAGCTACAAGGAAAATAAGTACCTTAGAAGACCTTAAGGTCAATACAAGGAAGGTACTTTTGGCGCATGATAAGTGCATTTTCCTTATTCAATGATGATTTCATAATTCGAGAGATAATAAGATGTACAGAAGCTGAAGCTCGCAGCAAATTGAATGATGAATCATGGACCGTAGCTAAGGAAGAAATATATCATATGCTGGCAATATTCTACGCCAGAGGACTTATTGCTAAAGAACATCTACTTGCTTTTCTATGTTCAAAGATTTGGGGCCCTCCTTTCTTCTCCATGACTATGTTAAGAGATAGATTCAAGCAACTTCTTCGATTTTTACGTTTTGATTTGAGATCCACCAGAAGTCAACGAATTCAATCAGATAAATTTGCTCTTTTTTCCTACCATATGGAACAGATTTATTGAAAATTGCTAATAATGTTACAAACCTAGAGCAGATCTAACATTTGATAAACAGCTTTTCCCCACTAAGTCCAGAAGCCCCTTCACCCAATATATGGCAAACAAACCGGATAAATTTGGAATCAAATTCCGGCTTGCTCTGAATTGATTTTGTATCTTGGAAAAAATGTTAATCGTCCTCAAAATAAAAGCTTATCGGAATATGTAGTGATGAAATTGATAGGTCCTTTTCTAAGTAAAGGTCAGAGTATCACATGTGATAACCTTTTTACTCTGGTGAAGTTTGCTAATAAATTGCAGACCAGGAAAACGAGTATCGTTGAAACGATGAATCGAATTCGGCGCGAAATACCAACAAGCATCAAAAATAAGAAACAACCACTACACTTATCCATTATTTTGAATAATTGTGACATGACACTCACCGTGTACCAAGGAAAACCTTCTAAGAGTGTACTGATTTTAAGTACTGTGCACAAGATAGTGCATATTGAGAGTGGTACAAAGAGGTTAACAAAGTGTTTCAGGTATTATAATAAAACAAAATCTGGCGTTGACAATGTTGACCAGATGGCCACCACTAAAGTGGCTTCTCGGTGTTGGCAATTACAGGTCTTCTATAACTTATTTGATCTTGCGGTGATTAATTTAGTTATAATATACCGTAAAGTGGTGGGAACTGAAATAAGTCGACGAGATTACATTCTAAAATTCATGAGAGAGCTACGAGCTTTTAACAGAAGTGTGGATGAAAACCTCGAAGACGAATGGACAGAAGAAGAACTTTTGGAAGAACCAATAGAAGAACCATGAACGAATAAGCGTAAAACTTGTCAAATTAGCAAATGCAAGAAGAATAAAACTAATGAAATATGCTACAAGTGCAAGAAATATGTGTGTGGTAAATGTACTGGAATAATACGCAAGTGAATAATTGGTAGAAATTGTTCATGATATTGATAATAATTGATACATCTAATGATCTAGTATTATATAAATACCTAAATATTTTTTGATAAATGTATTTATATTATATAGTTGCATCAATTATTCTATATGATAAACATAAATGGGATTGATATTATGTTATATTTCTCTGTCTCATACATATGTATATGTAAGTAAATGGAAATATATTGATAATATATTTTTATATATCATATATTAATACCTATTCCATACAATAATATAATGATTTATTTGCAACAGAAGGAAGTTAAACTGGAACTAATATGAAAACATACTTCTTGTGATATGAATTCACCCCAAAATGTGTGAAAAAACGAAGAAGATAAGAAAAATAATAACCGAGGTCAAAATGACAGCTCAGTCTTTCTAGTGGTTGTGCTCTTGGCCGTCCATCTAGTGTTAAACCAGTTGCCATTTCTCTGATTTCTTTTTCATATTCTGCCTATTGTTTACCGATTCCTAAGTGATCACTCACTTTATTGATATTCTACTCTAAGTACTCATTTTCCAAATTAATGTCGAAGTTCTAATTTCTCACTCTCGTTATTTTTCAGTCATTTTTGAGTGATTGATGTTCTCATTGAAATCAATTTCTATCTGCTCGAATATTGTGCTGGTTCTCTCTTCCTGAATATTCGATCTCCTATTCGTTTCATCATTTCCTCTACCCAGTTCTCTCCACGAATTTTTCAATTCTAATAGTGTAATCTCCATTTCAATAGTACCCGATTCCTCCTCATAGATAATTAAGACGAACTATTAAAGGAACAACCACAAACGAGATGTGGTAGGTTATTCCACAAATTAGTTCCTGTAGCTAGAAGACAAGATTTAAAAAAAAAACAAATACTTTAACTACACATTGAGAGATCTGATCGTTTTGTTGAATATTGAGCAATTAGAGCTCTCTAAAGTGATCTAATACCATCTGATTCAACGATTTACATTTGATTATTTAAATGTACTATTTTATCGGTGATGAGATTCATATGTTCTTTTTACTGTTAATTTTCATGCTTCTTTTTATTCAAGAAATTGATGTTCCTTTTAAAAAGGAAAAAAAAAAATTATTTAATATAAAACATTCAGCAAAGGAAGTTACATCATTATTCGTATCCTCTCCCATCATATAAATAAAAAGTTGCTCCCTTTTATCAAGAATTCATTAGATTTTAATGAAATATATAATTCGATATACTTTTTTGCTTCCTTCGTACCAGAGAAAAGTTCCATTAAAGTTTGTTTATATAGAAGATGAAGATGAACTTTGGTGAAACGAGCACAGTGTGGCCAAGTAGTGGCCTGAAAAAAGAGATCATATAGTTCTCAAGTAACATTTTGCGTATTATTGAGAAGCTCATAATGCACAAATACTTTCAAATTCAACAAAATACTTTCTCATTTTGGAGACCACGTCTAAGAGAAAAACGAGTATTTATTTGCAGTCAAACCATTGTTTTGAGCCATTAATATTGTAAGGAAAGAATTCTCTTTTCATCTCCCGTAACAATTTTGTCCACAAATGGTCTTGAGCATTTTAATCCATTAGAGATGAACCGATATTGACACGCTGTAAAGACCATCTTTCAGAGTGTTCAAGTAGCACCTAAACCTAATCTTTTTATCTAAAAATTAAATTACAGTATTGACAGCATAATATTAAATAATTAGTATTCTCCCTTTACGTTCTTCTAAACGGGTTTGAAAACAATTCTCCTCAGCGAAGAACCAGGAATAAAAACATTAAAGAAATAAAATTACGTGAAATTAAGTTAAATGAGGAAAAAAACAAGTGAAGTTCAGAGCTCATGCTACCCGAGTGGGTACAGCGTGTGCGTCCCAACGTCAGAGTACCGGGTTCGATCTTGAATCCCGGCATGACCGGACACAAACGTCAGCGGATGTAGAGATCTGGCTACCGATTGGTGGACGCGCTGCGCTTACCCCGTTTTCGGGTGGGTATATCTTACACCTCTCACCTCACACATAGCCAATTACAACACTGCTTTCTTTCCTCTCCCGCCTTCACAGTACAACACACACACACACACATACACATTCTCTGATCCAAAGAACCCTGCTGATGGGTATCTATATCTACCTACCTCTGATACGGAACAGATCCCTCTCCCCTGAGGTAACGAAGGCTACCACGTAAACGCTGTTTGGTCCCCAAAAGAGGACCGTCACCTGGAGCTCCTGAGGCCCTTCGGCCGACCAGCGATTGTCATACTCACCTTATATAAAATTTCATTATCCGGTCGGGCACCTTTAATTCATCGAAGAGCTTTTGATTAGGATTTCCTTTGGCAAAAGGAACAAATTAAAAGAAATCATCGAATTCAAGCTTCTATTAAGAATGAAATTCGAACTATTAAATTGTCTGTCCTTTATTTAAGTCCGTCCTGGTGCGAAGTTTGCATCTATTTCAGAGAAGAATCCTTAATGTTGAAAGGACTTTTTTCCAATTTAATTCCCCTGACTTGGGGATAAAAGCGCAATGGTATTAGAGAGAAGACATACATATTTCAGGATACAAGAATTATAAATTAATGCACATAATAAATATGAATGTGTTTATTTTTTATTTATTTACTCATTTAATGTCACACTCTTAGGTAATTATAGAAAGATTCAAAGGGTACCATGGTTTAGGGGTTGGTGGCTGGTGTTATTTGGTAAGTACTGATTGGTATCGAGAAAAACAAAGTGAGTACCAGGTTAGTAACCAGTGATAATGCCTAGATACGCCCGGTACATGAGGTATCGGTTAGTTACCAGGAGGGTATGAAATAAGATAGCGAGTAATTACCAAAAAAGAACAAAGTGGGAATCGAGTTTACCAGGTTAACACGTTGTGGGAACCCATGGATATCTGGTGAGTACCAAACGGATACTATGGGATAATGAGTAGCTTGCGAATGGGTATTAGGTAAGTACCAAAATTGTAGGTTGGTTTGTGGTAAGTAACCGAGGGGCACTGTTTATCGGCCTCCTATAGTGTAAGTACTAGTAGGTATCGGGCAGAGAGTGGATATTCATCATGGTTATCAGTTAGAGAGCAAGTGGGCAATAGTTAATTACATAGTAGGTATCAGCAAGGTATCAGCATGAGGTATCAAATGAATACTAATAAATATTAGATAGATTGTGGTTAGTACCAGGTGGTACTGGATGAAAAACTGATAATTACTGGGAGATAAAGGATTAAGTACTAAAGCTACCGGTTAAGTATAAAGTCACTAAACGGTAAAAATAAGTTGAGTACCGCATAAATACTAGGTGGTTACAAAGTGTTACACTATACGTACCGAATAGGTCGGTGTTTGATATTGTTGTTTACCAGGGCGTATCTGATAAACTCCAGAGAGCACACCGATAAAGTACTGGCCAGATACACGAATGGTACCAGGTAAGTAACCAGCGATACTGCGTAATATCTTTTAGTATCAAGCAGGTGCTGGGGAATTACCTATTGGATATCGGGTAAGACGATAAGTAAATGGCTCGTAATTTCCAATGTATAATAGAAGATGCCGGTTAAATATCTAACGGATACATGGTAAGTACCAGGTGGGTAGTAAGTGAGTGAACATATTTAGGATTCCGGGGCGGTAACGGTCAACTAACGAAGCAGTATCAGTGGGTAATTTACTGTGTTGGTACCTGGTAAGAAGTGGTTAGGTCCTTGGCAACTATAGACTGACAATGTTTAGTAGGGAAGGATAAAATTCAAATAATTATGTGATTAATTTATATATTATGATCCAATAGAGGTAATCTGGCATTTTTTCATGTTTATTATTATTTTATGGCTAAAAATCAAATAACACTTTTAATTTATTTTTAAATGTATAAATTTATAATATTTATTAAATTAATAATTAATCTAATTTCCACGACTTTCACCTGTAATGTAGTGTACATTTTTGTATTAACTTTTCGATACCATATTTGTAAAAATTGTTTGATTTTGATTAAAAAAAGTTCTTTAAGGTTTTTTTTACTTCTTCTGTTGTTGACATCTTCATTCTCTTCAGATAATTCGCTAAACTCCTATAAAGATAATAATCTGATGGGGATAAGTCGGGTGAATATGAAGTATGATTCGTAGTTTACAATCAAAATTATTAGGGTTTTGTATATTATCTTTTGTGTTATGAGGTCGCGTGTTGAATTGATGTAAGAATCCTATTCATCTTTTGATTAATGCTGGATTTTTCCTTAGTTGATGAATGTAAGCAGTACAACTAAGCACAATAAACCATTTTGATGGTAATATGATTTAGGTTAAGAAGTTCAAAGTGGATTATGCCATTCATAGCATACCAAAGGCACAAAGAATTCTACCGTGGATGAGGCACGCTTTTGGCCGGGTTATTGTATTTTTTCCTACCAGAAATCGAATTTGTAGAACGTTTAATATTATTGAACACAACCCTCTTTTCGTTTTCTCTAACAATTCCATTAAAATAATGTTTTACCTTTCAGTCAAGAAAGGAAAGATGAACAAACTTTGATTCTTTGTTGCAAGTTTACCTCTGTCAGTTCGTGAAGAATCCATAGTCTCAAACCTGAAACCTTGCCTATCTTCTTCAAATACCGATGCACAGTGGAACAAGTTGAATTTAATTTCACTTCCACTCTTTTTTTAAAAGATCTTCGTCAAATTCCATTTGTTGTCCTGAAATGGGTTAATCTTGGGGACTAAGAGTTGCTGAGTGAATAAATATTGCATTATACCAGGTGTCCCATAAAAAAGTTAACCGTGCTTTGAATTAGTATAACTCAAAAACCTTTGGAGATTTTTTCGTTCTGTAAAAAGTGTTTCATTTACCAACTATTTATCCATCGATTCTAGAGATTTTATTAAATTCCCTTTCACGATATTGATACACTAATGGGTTTAGTGGAGGCTATCAAAAATATGTTTGCGCAAGGAAGTAAAATAATGAAACGAAGCTTAGTAAGGCTAGGCCACCGTGCACTTTCAAGAGAAGCGTAGGGAGCCTAGCTAGCCTAAGTGATTTTGCGATTCTTCAAGCAAAGCTTAGGACATTTTACAGTGTTTTTTCAGCCACGCTGTGGTATGGTCTAGTCATTATTGCTTAATAAGTAAATCAAAGCGTTTCTATGTAAAAGTTTACTTCCATAGAACCTTTTTAATCAGGCAGTTAACATAAGATCAACGCGTATTTGTAGTCACAAACTTTATTAAGACTGGCAGTATTGAACAAGTACAAGATTCATTTGAACAACGTTGTCCAGGTATTCACCCACCAAGCAAGCCTACAATTTGGAAAAATGTTTGCAAGTACCAACATGAAGGAACATGCTTAAATCTAAATAAAGGTCGTTCGGGTCGTATGAGAACCATAAGAACAACAGAAAATATCGAAAATGTTCAGATGACACTTCTTCAAAATCTACATGTATCGGTCAAAGTCATTATTTAACCGCATTATTAAACATGAATGCAAGACACCAGCTTCTTGAAACTGATTTTCCTCGTCGTAGCAAATTTGTCCAATGGCTTCTCCATAAACCTGCTCGTTTTTTGTTAAACATTGTGATTGGTGACGAGGCAGCCTTTTTCATGAATGGAAAGGTAAATAGCCATAACATTCGGCAATATGCGCCGCTGAACCACTCACCAGCATTCAACTTTGACACACGTATTTGTCAGCAGAAAGTGTCTCTGTGGATCGGAATATGCGGGAATGGCTATTTTGTCGGCCCATTGTTTTATGAGAATAACTTGAATAGTGCTGTCTACCTGAGCATGATCAGTGAAAAGATCTTCCCTGAACTCCGCCAGATTTACGGCAATCAATTCAATTGACTTTGGTGGATTCAGGAACGTTTGACAACCGCATTGTTGCGCTAAATCATGCAATTTAATGGCCCCCAATATCCCCTGACTTAACACTGTGGGAGTATTTCTTATGGGGATATCTAAAGAATAAATTGTATTCTACTCCACCACTAAACATCAACCAGTTAAGAGATAGTATCATACGTGAAGTCAATAGACTTAAGGAAAATCACAAGTTAATCAAACAAGTTGTTCAATCAATGCGATCAAAAGCGAAACTGTGCTTGGAAAAAAATGGAGGACATGCGAAAGGAAACGGTGTTTAGAAAATTAAAAAATGAATTTGTATTACCCATATGAAGGTGTTTTTTTAAAAATGGATTTAAATATATTTGTTGATTCTAAACTTTGAAGTTTCATTATTTTACTTCCTTGTTCAAACATAATTTTGATACCCTCCACTAAATCCATTAGTATATCAATATCGTAAATGGGAGTTTAATGAAATTTCCAAAAGCGACAGATAAATAGTTAGTAAATTTGTTTTGTTTTGCAGGACTCAAAAATCTCAAATAGATTTTGAGTTATACTAATTCAAATTACGGTTAACTTTTTTCTGGGAGACCTTGTTTATGATGACCTAATAATTTTATTTATGAAGTTCTGATATTTGACAAATCAATATTTTTTACTATCTCTAAATAACAAATAATCACTAGATCCCATTTTAAAATATTTAAAACTAAGGAAACTGGCTAAATGTTTCTGAAAAATTCTTGATAAAGTACTTAAATTAGTTTAAGTCAAAGACGTAAATACTTTATCGGATAAAATGTAATCTTTACTAGGCCGATGGCTGAAGAACATATTTCTGTGCATTTAACTGCATTCCATAAATCGGTTTCAATTTATAGTGTGGGCTACAGTGATTGCAGCACACCTGTCTGTCTACAACCATGGTGTGCAATGGATGTATACAACTGTTTTGATTCCAGTACATTTCGACTCTTTCTAAACGAAAATTAACAACCCTCCAAAGGTAGGCTTTTTCACTAGTGGAAGTGATTTCGTTATGTTGTGGGAGAATTTTTCCAAAATTCATCTCATTTTTAATGCAAGCTACTTTTCCCAAACTGCCGTTGATAATTGCACTACCAAAATGTCATTAAGATTAAAATGGTTTTATAATTGGTTTAAAATTTGTAAACTTTTAATTCAGTAAGTAACTACAGTAAAAATGCATGAATTAGTCAATTTTACACATGGCAACCTTCTCTTTACCTTGGTTTAAACTTACTGCGCTGCTGAAAAGTATTCAATTCTTATCTTTTTACTATCCTAAGTGCTTTCAAGATATTGCAAAATTCTTTTTAATTCGAATAGCATATAACATTAATCAGAGCATTTATATATTTAAAATAGACCGGCTTTAGGTGGCAAGAAGCATTTTAAGCGACAATCAAAGGATAAAGCATCTGCCTATACTGTATCCATAATAATTAAAAATACTTTATGTTAGAATCTTTTTGTATACACTATGGATATTACAAATTTTGAATCGCTAGGATGCATGTATGCTTTTAACAATAGAATTTACCTTAAAACGATAATGAAAACAGTATTTGACGATTTTGTTTACTAAATGAGGCAGCCATTCGAGATTAAACTTTCCAAAGCTATAACAGAAATTGTTTTCCAAAGAAGATCGATTCTCCGTGATTTTGCAGCCTCAAAGGACGAAATGAAGTACTTAGCAAGAGACATTCTTTATTCACGCAGGCGAAATGGAACAAGTAACATCCAGCCAAAAGATCCTGGAAATGGAATAGGGTGGAGGAGTAGAATTTAACCAGGATAAAAATTTAAAGTCACAACAACCTAATAAGTGAACACTTGGAAGCTTAGAGTCCTTTTTCATACACATGAACGTGGTTTAAACGAGAACAACTGAATTTTTTCGATTTGAGTTTAGTAATGTACTTGATTTGTTGCCCACAATGACAGATAAAAATGAGACGTTTTTAATAGGAGACATTATAGTTAAAAATCGAACAAAAATGACTTCAAACTAGAGAATCCTGCTATAACGAGAGCAGAATTGCTTACGGTATTGTCTCATAGTAACTGCGATGAATTCGCTCGATACTTTGCAAATTGTAAGTTTTAGGCGATAACAAACAATGAGCATCGGTTTGATATCACGTTAAAATAGATTGTTCAACGACATTGAGCGCAAAAAAGAATCCGTGAAGGCAAAAACAATTATTATTACATTTGGGAAATATCAGACTTTAAACAAAGGTAATTTACACTAATCAGTTCGTAACACCACTTTGCAAAATAATATGGGTTAAATTCGAAAATTAGTGGAAGGAATTTTGGGACTAAAGGCAGAATTTTAAACGACACTATTCATTTAAACCAAGCAGTTTATCTGGTTAACTGACAGATAAGAGAGGAAGGCAAGTAATGATGTGACAGAGGAAACTCGAAGAAGGAAAGGTAAGAGGGCAAAAAGGGGGAAATATAGAAAAGTCAGGAGCAATCATAAGATCGAGACGTATCATGCATAGCCAGACTAGATTTCATGTACATATATGCACACAGTTTAAGAAACAAAATATTTCAATATAACACTTTGATTGCTACAGATAACTTTAACGTACTCAAAATAACTAAACGTGGATTGTGGTAAAAAATGAAGTGTGCTGCTTCACTTGAGATAAGAATTAAACTCAGTAGTTGAATAAATAAAATGAGATACAAAGTATATAATAAATCAATTGCTTACACGCCACTAGTTTGATCCTAAAACCATGATAACAGACTCTTTGACTGGCTTTCCTCTATATTCAAAGAAATACAACGGTAATATGCAGAATTTAAACTTCACAAACGTTTAATTTATCACAAACACATTGTAAAAAGTATGAGAGAGACTGCCAAAAATTGAAACGGGAGAACTTTCTTTTTCATAAGAGCGAAGGAAATATCGCGTGGCCTAAACTTTCCAGTAGCTAACGAACTGCCAATAATTGTTCATAAACTTTGCCAATCGTCTGCTAGACAATAAGTATTGTTTATTTCAAAATAGTGAGGCCAAGTATATGTAGTCAGAGTTGCAGCTAGCTGTGCTCACTGTAAGTTGATCCCCCCCCCAAAAAAAAAAAATGATTGGAACGTTTTTGAGAATCAATATCCCAATAACCATTACAGCTTGTGACCTCAGATAAAAAATGAAAGATAAATCCTTTATTTATAAGTACTTATTCTTTGTAAAAATCGTCTTAAAGTTATTTAATGAGTCAATTAGCCTTTAAAAATAATGTAAAAGAACAAGGGTTGCTAGGAAGCGGGAAGAAAAAACAAAATTTGGGAAGCAACGGCAACACTGGTTAGCTTACAAGCTGTGGTTAACCATAAAGCAGGGCATATCAAACCATTCCTTAAAATTTAAATTCAGTTTAATTAAAAAATAATTTAAAGATTGCAATTTATAAAATAAATATTTTAAATTCAAATATTAGTAAGCACTTAGATTCGATAATTAGAGATATGATAGGTGGTCATCTCGTGAGACATAATCTAATTAATTAGATACAAGTTAGGTTTCGGCGAAGATGCTCGTGTTTTACTAAACGATAGGAAAGGTTTCATAGGAGTATTTATATCTGCGATTTGAAAATGGCAGTGATATTGGTGGTTTAATCTTTGAAAAAGTAGTCAAGACAAGTTCATGCAAGTCAATACCGAAGTTTAAAGAATAGGAAATAGATAATTAGCTCTCAAATCATTCAGAGCGGGTTGGTTTAAACTTGGTAAATTTAGACTAGAGCGCTCGATGTCATAGGTTTGAACCCCCCCCAAATTTTCACTTTCTTTTTCTGCTAATCTTTGTTTGGTCTTATAAAAATACGAAATTGCTTGTGTATCATTCATCCATTACACTGGCCTCCGTTTCAAAACTTTGGATTGTACGTATAAGAATCATCTAAATAAGTTTTGTTACATCTGCAGATATGTCGCTCTTCCAGACCGTCAAGCAAAAATAACGGATTTGTGAAAAAGGCATATCATGCTTACTTTAGAGTTAAACTATGGGGCTAGGATAAGCCATTTGCTTTCCATATTTTCTGTAAAACATGTGTAGAAAATTTATGGGATTGGAGTAATAAAAAAAGGAAGAGTATACCATTTGGTGTCCCAATGGTGTGGAGGGAAGGCAAAGATTTCGTCTCTGACTGCTATTTCGGGATGGCAAATTTGAAAGGCATCAATCGCAAGAAAAAGCACCATGTTCAATACCCCGATGTTCCTTCAGCTATAAAACCAGTCTTCCTGTTCCTGAGCCTAAATTTAACATGGGTTCTAGCTCTGAATCGGAGGATAGTGTCACTACCGATACAGCTGAGTTTGATGCATACAAGCCAGAAAAGGGTGACCAACTCATGCCATTTACGCAAGCCGAACTCAATGACCTGACACGAGACCTGAACCTTTCCAAAGAATTCGCTCATCTATTTAGCTAACGTCTTCCAGAGAAATGTATGCTGGCACCATCCTATTGGTATTGGGACCGAGAGAAAGAATTTAGGAAATTTTTCACGTTTGATTAAGCCTCTTTACTGGTCTACTCTACAACATTGCTGATGTGCTCAACTTAATGGACCTTAAGTATGATGCCATGGAATGGAGACTTTTCATTGATTCATCTAACAGAAGTCTCAAGGTAGTTCTTCTTAATAACGGCAATAAGTTTTCATCGATCCCTGGTGGATACTCAGCTGCAATGAAAGAAACCTGCAACAGCATGGATCGTCTGTTGTCTGCTCTTAATTACCAGGAACACAATTGGTTGATCTGTGGAGATCTTAAGGATGTTGGACTCATCCTAGGCCTTCAAGGTGCGTACACAATGTATCCAAGCTTCATGTGCTTGTGGGACAGTGGGACATAATGCTGACGACCAGCATTATGTCAGACAAGACTGGCCGTCAAGACAAAGATTAGAACCCGTTTTAATGGAGCACTGAATCCTGTTGAACTCTCTGCCTGGTTGTCCCTTAAGTGGGTCATTATAAACTTCCTTGGCAACCACAGAAGTCCTCAGTATGAGAAGGCAGTTGATGAGTTAATGGAAAATTTCCGCACACATGGTGCGCGCATGTCAATGAAAATGACTATTTTCTCAAGAATTGGGGAGATTTCAGTAAAGAACAGGGTGAGCGCTTTCACCAAGATATCCATATAATAGGGGAATGGTACCAATGGCTTTGCAATTTCAACTTTCTGGCTGACTACTGCTGGCGCCTTAATAGGGATTTTGTTTCTGCTAGGCACAATCGGAAATCCCTAAAGAGACCATTCATCCATGAGTAGCTTGTTTGTATGCTGTGCTCTTCTTGGTATCAATTAGAACATTCTGTAAACCTTCTATGTATAAATCAGTTCAAAATTTACTATTGTTTGTACATTCGCCTACAAATAGATCGGAATTTGGGAATTTATGGCATGTGCTTATATCTCATAAACTTGAACTGATTAAATAAAATGAGCATGATTCTAGGATTAGCGCGAAAAACTATCCTAAAATCAAGTATTATTTTTTAGACCTTTAGAACAGCGCAGACCAGTTTTATTAATAAAAAATAAGGAAAGGCTGATTTACAAGCGTTTTCTTTTTATTATAATAACAAATAAGAATACAAATCGATTAAGAAAGAAGGAAAGAAAGAGTAAACGGCATAATTAATATAAATTCTTCTGCTCATTAATGAAGGAGATAATAGGTGGGGTTCCAACCAATGCTTTCAATCGTTTTACTATTTTTAGTCCCATGCTAGAACGAATAAGCTGCTGCCCAGTTCCCCATAAAAGAACGCTTCGAGACAGCTAATAATCTGGGCATTGTAGGTTAGTTCTCATATGGTGTGAAGAGGAAATCGAGAGTAGGAAACCAGACGAGTTTGATATGGTCGAAAAGGATTGATTCACAATCACTTTCGTCTTTTTAGAGCAAGCATGGATCTTAGTGATACTAAAGAAGGTTATAAAATTTCCAAAGCATCCATTATTTGGTACGTGGAATGATGCTTATTCGCTAGAGCAATGGTTTGCAGAGCGAACAGCACTCGATGACATATAAATTCGAACCAACACCATTTTCCACCTTCATTGACAGGTAAAAGAGTTTATAGTCGCGTGCAACTTTACATCCCACTATGTCAGGCGGTTGATCGGTTCTTTATGTTCTTGGTAATGACATTGTAACTATCGCTGCCCTCTATTCTCGTTCTCTGGAAAGGACAACCAGTTAACTTTTCCGTAGCGATGCGTATCCATCTGCTTGTGTCGAGCCTTCGTTATATCATCTGATTTGGAGGAAATTATTCGTCATTTTAGACAAATCTTGTGTTAGGAAATATTAGGTTATAAGTTTAATTATTGAGACTCAAGACTTAGGAGGAAGAAATAATTTCCTGCCTCACTTGTAAATAAGTAGGTTTCTAGTTTGCTTATTATTTGGGTAGCCATTGAGCAAGCCATTCATTATTTTTTGGTCTTAAAATTTTATATTATCGCAGATTTATGAGTAAGGGAGAAAAGGCTCAATGCAGTAAGTGGACTTTAGGTTTTTATGTGGTCTTTTTTTGTAGGTTACCCAGGTTGCCTCACACCAAGTTATGTAGAGTAGGACTCCGCATGAGGCAAATAAATTTAGAAAAATGTTTTCGTTAATTTTTTTTATCTTGGGATAAGGAGATTTTTACATACCTATATTTGTTTTCAGAGGGTTGTTGCAGCCTGTTTGATCCTACCGATTACCCCAGTGCTGAGCATCTCGTCACAACCTGGTGGCACTTTTAACATATTTTTGTGCTCCACTTCATTATTTCTTTTTGTTGGCTCTGTTCATTTCTCACCCCTGTTTCCATTTTCTTCCTACTCACTGTGATGTGACAATGTATGGATACTCTGTTCTTAATTTAATGCTATACATTTAACCCATGACTTTTTCAATCGATAACGACCAATAAACCTTACATATGGTTCCCCTTAAATTATCCATTGTCTTAGAAACTACTCTTCCGACCATTCTCTTGGTGCTTTAAAATTTGATCAGAAAGAAGAAAAATAAATTCCAAATTAGGTATTATTGCATTTCCATAGGATTTAGTTATTTTGTAAATATGACAAGCTTATTGAAATTGATGGTGAAAATGGAGTTCAATTTTCCTATACCCCACTCTTTTGCACAAATATAAAATCTATAGGCGCAATAAAATGATGTTATTATTATTATTTGTTTCCCTATTACAACAAACAACTTTTCCAAGATATTAAAAACATTTCTTTTACGATTATATTAAAATCTGAATGCAATGAATATCCTGTAAAGTCTATAATATTGGAATGGATAAAAATAAAATAAATTAATTTCATAACCTTAAAGATCGAATTATGATTAATCCAGATGGCGCAAAATTTTAAACTTAAAATGAAAATATAATTTATTTTTCTTTTTGCCACGGATTGAAATGAAATTATGAGATGATTGGCTTTAACGGGATATTCAAAATAAAATATACGACAATAAAGGAGCGGTTAAGTGAAATTAGTTTAGAATTCGATTTTTGAGAAGACTGAAAGAAATAAGTACATATATCATCATCGCTTTGGGAGCAATATAATACACGCAATCGCTAAGGCCTAATAATATGGGTGCTTTTTATAGTAGAAAGCGTTCTTGAAATAAAAAATAAAGCATTAATTTGTAATAGTGATCTGAATATAACTTCAAAGAAGTTAAATTTGTTGATATTTTATTACAAATGTTCCTATTTCAATTTGGTTTATTACCATTCAACGCAAATAATTTGGATTACCTCGCAATTAGGCATAAACAGATAAAGTGAAATAACAAAGAAATTAGAGAAGAGAGCAAACAAGAATTTAACTGAAATAATAGGAAGAGTAATTAATATTAATTGATCCCTTAATACTTGGTGCATAAAGAGTAATTTACAAAATTATATAAATAACTAAAGTGATATTTAAAAGTTAAAACAAAACTAACCAAGGCATATCTGAGAGACATTTGGGGAAGATAAATTCATAAAGTATTGAAGTTATGTGAAAGGGAAATGTGTGAGAGACACATATTCATCAATATAATTAAGTTTGTGTGATTGAGTCAAGTGACCTCGTAATTCTCATCGTTCAAGTGGTCTTGCAGAGAATATAACTACAGGTCATTCTCTATTTTTCTTCTTTTTCTTCTTTTTCTTCTTTCTCTTTTTTCTGCTTTTTTACTTCTTTTCGTATTCTTTTTCTTCTCCTTTGCTCTTATTTTTTCTGTTTCTTCTTTGGTAGAGGATAATGTAAGAAATGCGAGAGGGAAAGAGCGAGAATGCTGAGGAATTCTCCCAAGACTACTTCCCTGACTTAAATCCCCAACTATGTTTAGTGTTTGGGTTTAATTCTCTACACTTTTCATTTTTTCATTGTATGACTAGAAAGTACTTAGTTTCTTATTGCCAAATAAGTTTCAGATAATCTAGATAAAGAACACACCCAAGGATTCAAGGACGCTCCTTCCAAACCCTTTCACTTTCCCTAATTTCCCACTTTTTATCAACCTCAATTTGCATATCTTTCTAGTACTCTCTTGGCACTAGAAAGAGTTGCTTGACCACGCCTGGTTCCGCCTGACTTGAATAAATTCTCAAATACGCAAGTGTCCATTCATTCCATCAGGGCATATACGTTTTCTACCATCTACTGGCATTCATTTATTAAAGCCTTTCTCAATACCTACAGTTTTTCAACGGATCCGAACCACTGATCGATGCAATATTTGGCAGCAGTCGCAAAACAACCAGAATTCAGATTTCATGCAGGAACTGATCAAAATTCCACCAGCAAGCTGTGTTTATATTCAGTAGACCTTAGACCACTCTCCAATAAAATGATCCTATTGTAAATGGTTTTAGGCATAAACCATGTATCCGTGCTCATGTATTTCCTGATTCCTTTCTCTCTTAATCATATTTTAAAACTTTTTCGTTCTATATATTTTTACCTATGACGCAAACCACTATTTTTTTTTAAATATTTAAATTTATTCTGGGCTCATGTCACAAAGGACTGAGATGGTTCCAGCTTCATGTCTAATTTTTAATTAATGTTCATAAAAGAAAAGGAGGAAATGCAGAGGGATTCCAGAATGGAATATCGTGCCATTAAAGAAAGAGTAGACTATTAAAAGTTTCTTACAATTTGCATATTATAAAGGAATTTGTAATTAACATTTAGCAATGTAAATTTTCTCGATATTTAAGGCATTATGGTTTGCATGCTCTAATTAGATTAGGTTTAAAGCTGAAATTTGATTTATCTTTGTCTAAATCTTTTATTAGTAAATCGCAATTATATATATTGTGCTGGAAGAAATAATGTTAATAGGTGAAAATATATTATCAAGATTAACTGACTCCAAATTTTCCGATATCCTATTGATAATTAAAAGTATTTCGAATTAACACTCATTGAACTTTATTCTATGTACGATAAAACTCGTTGATTTAAATTATTATCTATTCTTTAGCTTACCCAAAAAACTATGGATATATGAAAACAGGTAAAAAACTCTCGGACACAGAAATAATAGCGAAAATTAGTGACCAACTTGCTTTTAGATGGAAATGATGAAAAATGTGTATGTGAAAGCTCGTCACTCACGCAAAATTTTAAAGATGCACTCATAAATTATAGAACTGCATAGAATAAGTTAGCAGATGATTTAATCTTTTGTTAATGGACATTGAACCAGCCTGAAAAATATGCACTTAATTATAAAGGTAAAGAATAATAATTTCAAATATTCCTATGGTGCCAATCGCTACGAAGTTCTCTGTTATTTATCTACTAATGTGCCATTAAACTTTCAGGAATAACAGTGGATTTGAGATACTCGTAAGTAGCCTAAGCGAAGGGAGTAAAAGACTTTTATTTGAATAGCTCGGGACCAATAAATGGCGTGTTTTTTCGCTCTCTCTCTCTACATATATATATATATATATATATATATATATATATATATATATATATATATATATATATATATATATATATATATATATTATATATATATATATATATACTATGAATTTAAGGGTCACTTTGTCGCCAAATGCGATAAAAATTCTTGAAGGGTGAAAGAAAGATTTTCACCTATCGCCCGGGTGGCGATGACATTTTTAGTTGTTTTTTTTTCTAGAATACTAAATACGGTATTCGATATTAAAATCAACAAATTCAGCTTTTTATTTATAAATGCCCACTCAATTTCTTGACAATGTACACCTTATCATAAATTTGAAAACTTGTGTATGCTTGACAAAGCAAAGAAATTAGATGTTGGTAAGCAATATAATACCAGAAAAAAAGGAAAAGAACTTAAAACATAGTTTTGAAGAGAAGGACTTCTTTTTCTCGTTGATATCTGATGGATCAACAGAAAGTTCAGCACTTGAAGAAGAGATTCTTTATTGTCGGTTTGCTGAATTCATGTTGTAACAGAGACGAATGTTGATGGAATAGTGGAAGCCATCAAGCAAATCATGAAAAGGATTAGAGGAGAAAGTCACATTTTCTGTTCTCAAAGACTGGTAAGAATTGCAACTGATGGAGCCTCAGTGATAATGAGTGAAACAAATGGAGTTTTGCGTAAGTTAAAGGAAGATAACGACGATGTCATGTTTTTTCATTGTTTGGGGCATCGCATTGAACTTTATTTTAAATACTCCTTGAAAAACACTGAATGTCATAATAAGTTGCTTCTCTTTCTAAAATCACCTAACTTATTTTACAAAATGTCAGCCAAAATTAAAGCAAAATTGAAAGAAACCTTCACCATCTTAAATAAAACGCCTATGTATCCAAAAATAATTGGTGGTACGCAATGGTTGCAGCATCTTCAGAGTGCGATAGAAACTTTATTGAAAGGATTTACGAGATTCGCGAATTATTATCTTTCTAAGATAATTTTTATTTTATAATAACATTTTATTTAAAATAAGACATATATTTAGATAAAATATTGAAATAAGATATAGGATATATTATATTTTATAGATTGCAAGAAGGTTAAAGTGATTACTAAGCTCTTGAAAAATTTATCGATCATTAAGTGGGCTTCGTATCTTCAGATACATAGTTCTCAAACCACACGTCAAGTTATCGCTTAACTTTCAAACTCCATCATTCTCTCTGGCAAGAGTGCATGGACTCATTTTGTTAACAGTAACAGTGCTTCAAAAGTACAAAAGAAGAGACCTCATCTTCACTTTTTTCTCTGGTGACGAATATGCTGGCTTCACCATGAACGGTTCAGATTCTCCCTTCATTAGTGCCTCAAACTGACTGTCAATTTTCTTGAATCCCTTGATAGGAGAATGACATCCATGCAGGGAGAAGTCGTTTCCGTTCGCAACCTTCCTTTATCCAGGAGGATCCCTAGCCGGATAATTCAATAAGCCGTAAGGTCAGTATGATAATCGCTGGTGAGCCCGAGGGCACGGCCGTCTTTTAGTTGCCAAGAACTATTGCGTTTTGACACCAAATAGCGTTTAGGTGTAACCTTCGTCTTCCCGGGGCAGAGGAACTATTCCGTGTCAGAGGTATGTGGATATATATATATATATATATATATATATATATATATATATATATATATATATATATATATATATATATATATATATCCATCTGCAGGATTCCTTGGAACAGTGTGTGTGTGTTTGTTGGGCTGTGAAGGCGGGAGAGGAAAGAAAGCAGTGTTGCAATTGCGTATGTGTGAGGTGAGAGGTGTAAGATCTACCCACCCGGAAACGGGGTTAGCGACGCGCGTCCACCAATCAGGAGCCGGATCTCTACGTGCGCTGACGTTTGTGTTCGCTCATACCGCTCATACCAGGATTCGTAATCGAACCCGGTACCGCGACTTTGGGAGGCTAATGCCGTATCCACTCGGCTAGCATGAGCTCTAGAGAGAAGTAGAGGAATCTACGAGAATTGCCGACTCTAAAAACTCTCCAGACGTGGATAACCATGAAGGTAAATAAACCTGCTATTGTAAAGTTTAGAAAAAAAGTAAAGGTTTATTGAGAAAAAAATTAATTACAAAATTTTACGTATCAAGCGATTTTTTTTTTTATTTCGGAAAGTATAAATGAAAATATTTGTTTTATAAATTTGATATTATCAAGCCATTAGGGCTGAAATATTAAATTATCTGTATTTAAAAACTTATAAAGTCTGGTATGGATTAATTCTCCAAATATTTTACTATTGTGAGTGTTGAATTGAGTTATTAAACAGTTACTTCGAAGTCTAATAGAAATATTAATATTTAATTTTAGAGTATTAAGATATGAAATTATATTTCATTTTAATATAAAATTCAATTTGGGAAAAAATTAGAGATAAAATATTATATGAATGTGAGGGTATGGAACGTACATACTCGCATGCCGCCAGGCAATCGTGGGAACGAAAGAAATTTGTCGTTTGAGTTGACCTTCGTCTCCTCCCTCCCCCCTTTCCCCCAACTGGTGACAGAAAATCGGACGATAGAAGGCCTATCTCACAGAGAAGCCTAAATTCTATTTGCCTTATTTAAGGCAAATAATAACGCCGTTCATCTCTCTAGAGCAGTGTCCCAAACCAACTCGCGTAACGCGTAACTCTCACGTTGAACGAGAGTTGCTACCGTAACGCATCGACTTCCAACGCGAACCGCTGAGTTACCTTGGTCGCTGTCTCAAATATTTCCTGAGGCAAATCTTGCCTCGCAGAGTCTGTGACTAGAAGAATACGCTCTGTTGCTCAACGTAATTTGAGAAAGAAAAAGGAACAGCCAAATAGTTACTGGAAGTAACTATTTGTTAGTGTCATATCCGGTTAGGAGTGAACTAACCGGAACTGCAGTCAGCAACCCCGAACCCGTCGTCTTATCCGCCTTCTCCCCGATAACTCGTGTTAACGCCACCCGAACCACCCCGTCTGGACCTGAGTAGTCGTCTCTCCAATCCATCACAATTAATGGTAATCTGTAAACCCAGGGTCCCTCTATTCTTAAATTACCTATTTAATTAACAGTGATTGATACTCCCATTGATTTATTATAAATCTAGACGCTTAACGTCAGTGTTTATTTTTTAATCCTTAATTTTGCCTGTTAACTATAGCTAATTATTATATTTGTGTAAAGTAAAGTTTATTTTGAGTACGTGTGTTTATTTGTGGCTCCTCCTTTTTAACGTACCCTTGGCAAGACTTTAATTAAGCATCCCTTCGGCTAATTCATTCAACCTGTATTATGCACTCTTAAAATCACAAACCTTCCCCCAGTAACAAGTGGGACTTTTATAGTGAGAATCCTGGCTACGGCACAACCCGCCTCTAACCAGCTTTCGCACGTTCAGTAGGAATTAAAGCCTATATATATATATATATATATGTTCGTAGATTGAGTCATAGGGTCAATACCATCGACTTAGACAAAAGCGGTGTGTCCAGATCAAGGACTAGAATAATTATTGGACCAGACTATGAGCAATTCTACGACAATGAATGATGATTGGTTAATATGCAATTAATATACCAATTTGAATATTTTTTTCCAGGTTTGGGGACCAAGAAATTCACATCCTGACAAATCATTTCCGTCCGTTTTTGGAATCAAACGACAAAGGTCAAATGAGAGAATGGTCGATCCTTAAATCGAAGATTTACGCGACAAGGAGTGGAAACAAAACCTTGAGATATTTATGGGGCGGGAACTGAATCGTAAGTATGGAGCAGAGTTATCAAATCTACTCACTCTCATTGACATTCTACTTTCGTTTCCTGCTACCTCAGCCGATTGTGGGCGTGGAATATCGGGAATAAAATAGATAAAAATTGCAACAGATGTAGTGAAGGTCAACCTCAATTTTCCAGATGTCGTCAGCTTTTACCCTCACAAACCAATAGAAATATGGCTGAATCTAGAGAGTTGAAGAGTTGGAAAATTCAATGTGGATAAAAATAGCGATGACGATGGAGATGTAACTATGAATGTTTATCATTAGTTTAAAGAAATTATATTAGAAAAAAAAGTTTGCTCTTTACTTATTTTCATTTTTACGCCCGATTAAAAATTTAAAAGGGCGATAGGAAATTTAGGTCTTTTCGCCCGAAGGCGAAAGAATTTCGACACTAAATCCAGAGTTATTATATATAATACTGGCATTTGCCTCCCACTGTTAAGAAAAACTCTTTCTCCTATTTCTGAATTTCGTCGATCTTGTCCAATTTCTTCAAATTTCAGCAAATTTTGAAGATTATCCCTCAATTTTTTTTATCTTCTTTTCGATCGTCATATATAAAATGGAGACCAATCGTTATTTGTTATGTTTGCTTGTTTTTTTCCACATATCCAAGTGGCTGATTTTATGTAACGTCAAGTTATTCCAATTACAATGCCTTCATATTCACTTTCTGTGGTTCTAAGTTTAATGTAATTTCTTTATTCAGTATACAAGTTTCTGCTCCATAGGTCAAATTTGTGATTATGCATTAGTTGTATAGTTTTATTTACAGACACATGGTCATTCCAGCTTAGAATGTTTGTGCGTTAGATTTCTTCTATCCTTTCTCGGTGACAATGCTTTCATGGGTAAGATTTAAAGCTAAAAGTAGGTTCAATATCATCACCGAATCTCAGAGGATTGAGGCCAATCGTCATCGATCTTAAGTTTTTTGTCTTGTCAGTTTTCTTCTGGAAAAATACAGAATAATTTCATAGCGAGAGTATCTCCTTTTTTTACACCATTCTAGTATATGTGTTCTATAATATTTATGTAGACCGGATCTTTACCTTGATTTGTCAAGGATGTTAATAAAAACTTAAAATATACCAAGAGCAGGCAATGGATTCTCCACTCTCCCGCTACAGCGGGAACTTGCGCTGCGCTAGTAAGATTAAAATTTAAAATGTAAAATTTTTATATATTTCCTGAACTTTGCCAATTATGATAATTTTAAAAAGGAACTCTAAACTAAATTTCTCCCTTTCAAAATAAAGGATTGCTAAAATATAGTAATAGAAGAAGAAGATATATAAAAATAAATTTCCTGAACTTCACAATTTGTAATTCTTTCGGTTTTAAAAAATTCACAAAATTTCGATACTTATATTTATTTCTGAACTTCACTATTTTTTTATATTATAAAAGAATTATTAGAAATAATGATAAAAAAACATACGTCATAACCAAACTAAGATGAAATTATTATTCAAATAGTCAAAAAAATCCGCTTCCTAAATCAAAGAAGTAGTGATGACGATCATAACCCGTCTAAGAGAAAAACAAGGTCTGCTGACCAAAGTTGCGTGTTCTCATTTATTCTGATTTATGACCTTATGACCTTCAATTATATTATTCAAAGGAGAATGTATAACAACATAAGGGTTTCAAATTTCGTTAGATTGTTATGATTTTATTGCCAAAGTATTTCCCGGCTAACCCTAACCTTGGGAGAACTTTGGCAATTACATCATTCGAAAGAGAATGTAAAACAACAGGAACCAGATGTCCACGGCCTATAAAATAGAAGAAAATAACATCAAACGCTCCGAAGATGATCGAATAAGATTGAAAGCTCAGCAATTTAGTTTGGTTTTTACCAAACACATTCATTTAAAAAAAAGATGAATAATACTCATATAAAAAGAGCAGTTTGAACCTTTGCCATTTGGTAAAAGAGTTTATATTATTTTATTCCGGTTATTATCTCTCTCTTCCTTATTTCTTAACTTGGTATCATCTTATATGTTTGAATTTTCGCAGCGCCTATGTTTATGTTTAAAATTGTCACAGTGCTTATGTTAAAAATATTACACCGCTTATGTTAAAAATATTACAGCACTTACGTTTAAACTTTTGCAAGCTTATGTTTAAATTTTTTAGGGCCTAACTTCGATTTTCTGCATATATATAGTAGAGCATCCTATATCCAAAAGGCAATGACTAGAAAATAGAACACCAATTCAGAGAACATTGGAGAAGCAACTTCACCATCACAGATGAGGAGAACGAGGACTTCGATACGGAGTATATGGAAGAGATTTCGCGGACCTAGGGGCGCGAGGGCTGGTCTTATCTCCCTTCCACCTCTTGGACGCCACTAGACAGACAAAAGAGGAGAGTAGACCATTCACCCACAACGCGTTTGAGGCATCCCTCAAAAGCTTCAAACAAAAAGCCCCAAGCATTTCACACATTACTAAGGCACATCTCACAAATGCTCTGCGAATATCAACGCGGAGATCTTAAACCTGCTTAACGTCGGGTATTGTCCCGACTAACTCAAGAGGGGAAGAATGATTTTTCTCATAAAGCCAGGAAAACCCAAATGGGAAGTAAAAAGCTATAGGCCCCTATCACTCCTATAGTTCATAGGGAAGCTTCTTGAAAATGAATATAGCGAATGATTGATACACTGGGCAACAACATAGTGATCAGGGACGTTTCAGCAGCCATTGATAAGGTATAGATCCCCAGACAATAGAAGAAGCTCTGCGACCTACGGATGGGTACGAACATCACCAGGCTTCTTTGCGACTAACTTGAAAACTGCGAGGCGATCATAAAAATCAACGACGCTGAGGGGCAACCATTTCCCATGAGAACCAGTATGCCCCAAGGGGGTGTCTGAGTCCGACGCTGTATACTATTTATACAAGCGACTTCCACTTTCCCACCCAGGATTACGAAGCCTATATTCAGCTGGCCGATGGTATTTTACAACTGATCACCAGCGACTATCCTAATCCAATCGACATCGCAAACAGAAGAGCGGGTGAAATAGACAACCTCAATGCTTACGAGCCTCACAACAAGATCCGCACCAACGTGGAGAAGCTATAAAGTCTTCCACCTTGGACAGAACAAAACTGCCAACGTACACCTGCAAGGCTCAAGCCCTCGGTCTGAACATAACATCAAGAGAATATGGCGTACATCTCAATGTAAAGGTCGCGCAAGCCTAAAGACACTTACGTCAACTGTACAGATTCAAGGGGCTCTCCCCCGGAACAAAAGGAAATTGTACATATCTCTGGCGAGGCCAACTTTGCTATACCCCGCTATTCCGATGCACCTGGCGAGCAAGTCTCAACTGTGGAAAGCACAAGCAGTACAGAACCAGGCGCTTCGATTCATATTTAATGTATCTAAACTAGACCACACCCCTTAGATCAGACGAAACGCTCTCGCAGATATGTACCCCCTAAACGTAACCCTACACAATAGGCAAAAATCGATATGGAGGAAGGTCCACGAACACCTATTAGAGAAAGCACTCCAAGGATTACGTCAACCTGATCTTGGCAGTCGTCCGCGTACAAAGGAGGAGGTGATACCCCTATTTCCATACCAAACCGTAAGAATATCAAGGAAATCACGAATAGGACAAGAAATCAACATTTCATGCGTTTTCACGTATATCTAAAAAGAGAAAAAAGATCCGTAGTGGAAAAATTAGGCAAAATAAAGAAAAATAATTAAATACAAAAAAAATACGTAGTGGAAAATTAATCAAAATATAATAACAGATCCGTAGTGGACACACGGGAAACAAATGCTTTTTATGTAAATAAAGTTTAAAGGAAACTGAACTGACATATATGACGTCTTCGAATTATGAGTATGCTCTACAGCATGAAGACATTGCCAGTCAAGCTGCACCATATTCTCTTTTACTTTAACACTTTTTCTCACTATAATCTCTCCTATTATCTTACACCCATTTTTTTTCGTATCTTTTATAATCAATCAATCAATCCCAAAAGCAATTGCCTTCCAAATAAAAGAAGAAAAAAACGGAAAAGAGCACGATCACGGAGTCTACCCTAGCTCATCAAATGTGCGTAAACAGGGACCTCAGAATTAAGGCCAGAAGGCAACAGAAAAAGAGTAAAAAAAGAGCAGCCAGAAGAATCAAACACGCTGAGGGTAACCTCTCAGGCTCTGCTTCCTCCTATGAAAAAGAACTAGAGTGCTCCAAGCCTCCTAAGGCCCATGAAAGATCAAGGAGCAAGAGTAAAGGGAAGAGTTCTCGTCAACCATAATATTCGATGGAGAAGAGATAAAAATCCGATTTTACAGGAAGGATGAAACTCCCTTCCCAGAAAATCCCAACATTGGCGAGATCATCTAAGGAATCAAAGCCGGCTTATTGAAATGGACGTTCGATTTCCCAATCCAAGAAGCGCTAATTGACGAAGGACTCATGACAGCAGAAATAAAAATACATAGGGACTCTTACCTCGCCATAAGTGAAGCAGAATTTTTCAAAATCAAAAACGGAAAAAAAAGACGTAATAAAATTCAATTTAAGAACTCCTACGCACACATAAAAGACAAAGCACTAGACAACACTAACGTGAAAAACACAAATAACACATTAAAAATGCTTACAATTAACGTTAATGGATGAGAAGAGAAACACATTCCATACGGAAACATAATCCGTACAGTGGATCCCAACTTGATCCTTATAACTGAACACGGTATTAACACGAATACAAGCAAAATAAAGATACCAAATTACACCGTTATCAATGAAATAAACACACACAAGATCTTTGCGACTGCGCTAACCGTCGTGATCGGAAAAAAACATAACATACAAAACACTTTCAAACCTAGAAGAGTCATTTGTGGCTGTTGAAATATCAGTCCTGGTGGGAAACCTGACCGTGGCGGATACCAATTAACCATGACGTCGAAAATTTAGAACGTCAGGCTACAGAAGCACCGACCAAAGGGGAAGAAACCTGGAGTTACTACTCGAAAGAGACAGACTCCAGAGGGTTAAGCCTGATTTATTGACTTTCCTAGCACATCGTTCGGCAACTAAACCGAAGGTGGTGTTAACAAGCAAAAACTTCCTCTTCAATATTAGCAATGAACCTGGACCAGTGGTACAAGCGATCGCATCCCGATTATCACCACAATATCGCTTGCTCCACTACTCAAGCCCGTCCCACTTAGGAAATGTTATGCTAACGCTAACTGGGAGCTATATAGAGAGATACACAGTACGTACCAGCCAGCTGCCCTGGGAGACGCTAATCCCGAAGAGATTGATGAGGCGATACAAGCAGACGAGAGATGCGCCCCCAGAATCTATTATAAAATGCTCTCACAAACTAGGGCGACAATTGAGATGAGAGAAATCGCCAGAGAACATAGAGAAATCTATGAAGAGATCGACAGGACAGGCACCAATCGGGAAAAGACAGCCAGAATGAGACAACTAGGAGATAAACTAAAGAACATACTAATTGAAAAGCAAAGAGCAATTTGAAATGAAATCATTGGGAGGCTGGAAAGGGAGGGCAATACTGTGATTTTGGGACAACATCCGAAGACTTAGGGGATTGCTTGCCCGCCCCAGAATTCAAATCAAGGATGGATACAACACTATGGAGTACTCAGAGAGTCTTGAGAGAAAATTTCGAACGCACAGACAAGAGATTTTCGCTATATCTCCTGAGGATACATAGAAATAATACATAGAACCCACCCACACTCACAAGTATCTCAAAAAAGAGAGATGGTTAGCCACAGACGCTGAATAACTCTCGAAGACACCTTGAACACCATAAGGCCCTTCAAGCAGAAGGCACCAGTCGTGTCTGGAATAATAAAAACAACCTCGTAAATGCATCACGGCAAATTATTCCGGGTTTTACGAACACAATGAACGCTGACCTTAATACAGGCTACTTCCTGGACGGGTAGAAGATGGCCAAAATCACCTTCATCCTGAAGGAAACAAGCCTCCAGACAAGGTGGCTAACTATCGCCCGATCTCTTTGCCTGAGTTGTGGTGAAAGATCTTTGAAAAGATTATAGCAGACAGGCTACAAGCTCAACTGAGCGAGTTAGGAGCGCACAACCCCCAACAACACGGGTTCCCTAGAAGAAGGGACATCGATACGGCCCTGGTGCCCCTAACAGAGAAAGTATCATATTTAAAAGCAAACATGTGATATGTAGACCTTGTTCTGAGCGACATGTAAAGGCCTTCGATAAAGTCTGGCTGGAAGACCTTCAATACAAAATCCTGTAAAGTATTCTCTGTGACTTTGTCATGGACAGAAGGGCATGTCTCATGATTGAGGGCTACGGAGGACCTGAATTCAAACTAAAGGCGGGCGTTCCCCAGGGAAGCAGCTGAGCCCACTGCCTTATCTGGTCTTCCCCATTGACCTCCCAACTCCGGTGCACAGGCACACGATGTATCTGGAATTCGCAGGCGACATCACGCAAATCGTCCCATGCTCAGAAAGCAAAGTTAGGGCACGGACAGCTCGCACGATAGCGGAAATCAATAACATCAACCAGTACGAAACACGATGGAAAATCAGGACAAACAGGGACAAATTCAAAATCGTCCCGCTGAGCCGCAAGTTGACATGGCCCATGCTCAAAGAAGGGGGAAGATACAGCTACTCCGCCGAAGGCACCGTCCTAGGTCACACGGAGTGGCGAACCTAGCGAGGAGAGAAATCTCCAAGCTATGCAGGTTTAGATCTTAGCTCAACCAACATCAGGAAAATATATCTGATGTACGTCTGGGTTAAGTTGATCTACCGCGCAGTGGTAACTCAAGCGGTCAGCAAATCATCAATGAGAAGAATTCAACGTGTCACAAACACTGAATCACAACTTATTATTAAAGTCAGAAGGCGTGATCACCTTCGGCAAAGTTATCTACATGTGAGGAAACAATTAGAACCCATTAATCTCGCCACCAAAAAACTGGGAAGAAAGGTCTGGTCCACCCTAGCGAATGGTCTCATTCCTGAGCTACAGGGAACAGGCGGCAGGTTTAACATACCTACAAGACTACGGGTATAAATCTCACGCCAACATCAGTTCCCGTGCATCAAAATGTGCTCACAAGAAGACATTTCACCAATATATACATAGATCAAACACAGTAATCAAATACAACATACAAGAATAAAATCAGTACAAAAAACAATACACTAAACGATAAACACAAGGAAAATTGTTGGACAAAATAACTAATAAAGTCTTGAATGCTCAAAAATTATACTAAAAATCAGTACATCAAAACATTAACACAAACAATAAGAAGAATGCTAAAGCACATAAAGATACAAAAACATAGGAGAAAAACATTTAATCGAATAATAAAACCAAAAGCAAACGTAAAAATAAATAAAGGAAAGTGATGCCCTCCTTACTAGGGCAAAAAATCCCTCTCTCTTCAATTTTCACCCCTCTTTCATCTACCACTATCCAAACCTTCTTTTGATATTGAGTACATCATCATCAAAAGGCAATCTTTGTACTTTCGAAGATTTCACACAGCGATCCTGAAAGGAAAGAAGTTATCAAAGAAACTACGACTGCGAGACGAGACAACTACTGGATTCTCGAAAAAAACAAACTCTACCCTTAAGGCAAGTCGGGTAGAGAAGCTTGAAGTCTACTTAGGCATCTTCATGTGTGGGAGCTTTATCTGAAGGCACCCGGTGAGTCCGGGATCTCAAAGGAAAATCTAGTTCGTGTACCAAACTCCTTCCTCGAAAAAATAGTTCGGTTATTTAATGCCACGATCAGTGCGGGATACTTCCCTGACGCACTAAAGAAAGGGAAAATCATATTCCTACCAAAGCCTGGAAATCCTCCTGATAGACCAGGCAATTTTAGACCCATAACCATATTGGAAACGCTGGCAAAACTATTGGAAAGGGAAATAAACAGTAGACATACAAAAGATATAGAAGAAAGGTCATTGATTCCGCTACATTAGCATGGATTCCGTAAATGCAAGAGCACAGAAGCAAAGGCAAAGTACGATAAACACTACGCTTACATAGTTTTAAGGGGCGACCAAATGACCTTCAAAAGGTCTGGAGGATTTGGCTTTAAATTCAAAATAAGGAGATTGTGACTACCCCAAGCCGTACAGAAATGCCTTTTAGATTACGTTATAGAACGAGAAACTTATATCTTAGTGTAAACCTACGACGGACTGACCTTTAAGATCACACATGTGGTCCCATAATGGCGCTGTTTCAGTCTGACCTTAGATAGAATTTATACTATGGACTTACGCGACCAGTATATGAATCCACACTTTACATCAAATTTGCTGATGATATTACAATTGTGGCAAATAGTGTCTATAAACACGCCCCGGCAATGGCGAGAATCACTGCAGCGGAAATTGAAAACATAAATAACTACGAACGTAAATGGAAAATCCGCACAGAAGTGGATAGGTTTTCAATAATTCCAATAGGCAGACGAAATACTTCCAGAGTAGAAGTAGAGGAGAACAGATATCGTTACGAATATGAAGGAAGAGTGCTTGTGCTCAGGATCACCCAGCGCGGGTACGTGAAAAAGGTAGAAGAGAGAACAAATATGGCAAAGCCAAGCAGCCTTCCCAAATTATACAAAATCAGAGGACTAAATAAGAATAACAAGATTAAGATTTTTAACGTTCTTTGTAGAGCAACACTGCTCTACCCGGTAATACCACTGAACAGCATTCATTAGACAAATGCAATAAAACTTTAAAGAGTTCAGAACTCTGCCGTATATATAATAACGGACACGAGGAAGAGAGAACGTAGGAGAATACAAGACTTGCACAAGGCAAGGAAATTCCAGCTACTAATATTTTCCTGCATAAAAGGGCGAGCAAGATATAGGATAACCTGAAAAACATCCTAGATGAAGTAGACTTAAGATCTATGGAATCCCGTAAATACATAGGACTATCAACAGAGGAAACTTCAAGAGCAGGAAACCGGACCCGAGAGGGGTACGGGCACCTGTCTACACATATAACTAACGATACTGTGAAATGCAAAGAACATCACAAAAACTAAATCTGTACTGAATAGAAAAATCAAACAAAGAAAAAACGAAGAGCAAAAGAAGCCTGAGAGCCTCCAAACAACAACAGATGAAGAAATAAGATCAAACAAGAAGAAAACAAAAGATGGCAGGTCACCCAGCATCTATAATCAACTTCACGTTTTCTCTTTCTTACATTACCTTACAAGCCGTAGAGTAAAAGGCAACTTCGGAAACTATGCAGGTTCCAAAATCTTAACGCACCAAACAAGAAGAAGCTGTATACTGCCTTGGTACGCTCCGTCCTGGTGTACCTTTCTCAGGACAATGCAGAGATTACAAAATATAGCCACCTTGGTACTAGAAGAAACGACCGTATTAGGCCATCAGTCATGCACGAAAGAGCAGGGTTAAAGCCAATTAATACGGGTTCAAAGGCTAGGGAGAAAGACTTGGGAAAAAATAGAACGACAATATCGCAATTCCGCAGCAGGAGCAACACAAAGTTGCAAGAACATCATTATTCCCAAGCGGAAGAATCTGCGCGGGAAAAGCGATAAGCCCGATATACAAATAACCAAGAAATGATCAAGAACAAGAAATACAAGACTGGAAAAACCGAACAAGAAAAACTAATTTAAAGCAAAACCAGAAAACGAAAACTAGACAAGACAAAACCCCACCGAATATGAACAAAATAAATAGAAAGACAAACAACAAAAAGAGGCGAAATGCCCAATGAAAATAAATAACGTAATAAATGTTAGCACATATATATATATATATATATATATATATATGAGGAAGAATCAGACCGGCCAAAAATGCCAACAGTGGGAACACTGGAGGCAAAGAAGGCAACACATGAAGTAATATATAGGAGAAAAACGAAGGCGATGCCGTCACAACCAGGGCAACTAAAACAACAAAACATATTCACCCTTATCACACGTACCACACATTTCACCAATTAGCTCATCATCATCAGCAGCTAAATTATGGACTGCTCAGTCATCATTGAAGAAACAACGCTAACTAGGAAGACATCTCGTACCCGATAAAGGAGGTACAGGTTTGGACGAGTCAGTCGAAAAAGGTGAAAATTTTCCTCACTTTCTCTACTGTAATTTTAAGAAACAGAAATATATACAAGTGCACACAGGCGACTTTAGATCAGCCTGATCTCCCCCATCCACCATTCCCTAGACAGAGCAACTAAGCAGAAATGAATTGGACTACCAATCATCTAGCCTCGTCCTAACAATGTCGTTCTCTGTGATAGACATAACTGGGGGAAAAGGAAAGAAGGTTTGAGAAATAGGCCACTGTAGAAATCAGGGACTGAGGACTCAGAACCGGGTCAGTACTGCAACTTCCGGTGAGGGGGGCTCCCCTACTCCGGGAGCCCAGCCATTACCATAGAGGGAAGCAACACCTGTCTTTCTCTATGTATGTCGGCCTCGAGGGTTTTTATTCTCCGTTACCGATGGTTGATTCCGCTCTAACCCACATAACTTCTGCCATACAATCCCCCTTCGACAGCCCCCCCCCCCCACCGGGGGGGTTCACCCATCATCATTTCATCCTCCTATTTGGCAGTTTACATTCCTGAACGCATAGGTGTGACGAAGAGGAAGTCCCCCTGAAAACCAAGTACAAAAGGAATATCGTATGAAGAGAGGGAGCACGAATTTGATCTCAGAATAAAACGACTTAAACCAGCGAATGGAGACAATAAGAAGATCACTGCCCCGAGGGAGCATTCTCTCTGAGAGATGGCACAAGAAAACTACCAGAATCCCTCTGCATGTTATAGATGGACAACCCAAGCAGAGTAGGGAAAAGATTTTCGAGGTAATGTACGAAAAACTGAGCATAGCGATGATTAGACTGCTGGATGTGACTTCAGGATATGGCACTATCTGCGAAAAGGAGATAGGCATCAAAGTTATCACTAAAGAAGAAGCAGTGGAGGTTCTCCAGGGAATCTGACTGCAGTCCGATTTAGCACCTAAATCCTGGCCCACAGGAGTGTGGTATGTCGGCGTTTCAATCAGACAGCACACCAAAGAAGACATAAACGAATAAATTCAACTTAGACCAACCTAGACCAAAATAATCGAAGTGAATAAATTAAAAAACAGAAAGAGAGGACAGTGACTACTCGCTTGTTTTCAAAGTAGTATTCGCCGAAACAATAATGGCCTAGAAGGCCACAGAACATAGTCTCCTCATGTTCAACGCTAAAGTTAGCAGAGTACAAATCAAGAGAGAGGAGTTTACTCCAGTCCAGTTCTGCCTCCGTTGCTATAGAATTAAGGAACACGCGACCAGGGACTGCAAACAAATAACCCTTGGAGACGTGCTCCAGATGCAACGAGAAGGGCCATCATTGGAAACAATGTAAAAATGCATACGGAAAATGCACCAACTGCGGACAGAGACATAGATCAATGGCCATGGCTTGTCTAGGCAAAAGGAAACAACAAGAAACAAGAGGAAATGCGGAGGTCAAATATCACCTATGCGCAAGCAGCAAAGGCTGCACTCACACAAGTAGACGCAAAGAAAACCTACCTCAAGATCTAAAACGAGAACTCGACCAAGATTCTGACGTGCATACTCCACTCGCACGTCATGAATCTGACGCGACCAGGTACATTCGCAAAAGAGCCAAACCAAATGCTCGCGAACAAACGGAATGGATCAAATGTGGTTTGTGGACAATCCCCCTTCCGGCGATGTACTGCATTTGCAGTTTGCAGATGGTACCAAAACAACAGACAGAGTAACTGGAACGAGACAGAACCAAAAAACAAACCCCAAATCAGGAAACAAAACCAAGAAAGAGAAGATAAAAAAGCAGTAGAAGTAAAAACTTCCGCACCAAAACAAAGAAGAGAGGATAATGAAGAAAATGAAAGGGCAGAGATCGATACTTCGGACTCCTCGGAGACCTCAGACTCATCGGACTCAGGAGCCGGTCCTCAAATAAAAAAAAGCCAAGGAAAAGAGAGGCAAGAACAAAAGGATGAATGACAAAAGAATGGCATTAAGTCAAAAATCTTTAAGTGAGAATTCGATGCTGATATCAACACAAAAGCAGTGGAAGAAGCATTGCTCATGTGTCATGTGTGAGCAGGTATCTACTGCCTAATTCAGAAAGAAGACGAATGGGAAGAAGAAAACACAACCTAGAATCATTTCAAAGCACAACATGGAAAGAGTAAGCGACAGAATGAGGATCTTAGCACTCAACGTTGACCGATGGGAGGGGTAAGCGAAGGTAAATGGAAACATATTACATGTGCTAGACGCCGACATCATATTAATAACCTAGCACGGTATTGACAATACATCTGGTCAAATTAAAATACTGGGCTATAGCATGGTCATGAAGACTCATTCACAGGAAAGGTTTGATGGTACTACGATAGCTTTCAAGGGAAAAATCTCGTTCAGACTCCTTCCAGAACTGAACGAATCATTTGTGCCGGTTGAACTCACACATTGGTAAGAAAAATCATGATAGCCGAAGCTTATCAACCCCCTCATCTAATCTACCTGCCCATAAACAACTTTTACACGCTGTTTGGGCATCGCAGAATGGCATTCTTAGGGGTGACCTACAGGCCAGATGTCGCATGGCGGACTCTGCTAGAACCAACGAAAGAGGCCGAAACTTGGAATTGATTATGGGAAGAAAAACATACAAAGAATAGAGGCGGATATTTTGCGACCTATATCAGTTCAACATCAGCCACCAAACCTGACATAATCTTAACAAGTGAAGGCTTCCCCTTAAACTACCATAGCGAGCCGGGCCCGACATTCCCCAGTAATCACATAGCGATCCTTACCACAATTTCCCCCGCGCCGATCCAGCTTCCAGTCACTCTCCGAAAAAACTACGCCTAGGCCAACTGGGAAGGTTGAAAGAGCCAACTCAGTCTATACGCCCCAGCTAACCTGAGTGATGCAAACTTGGAGGAGGTAGACGAAGAGCTAGAGAGGATAGCTACGTCTATTCTAGAAGCAGACCGCGAGTGTGTACCCAAGACAGGGTACAAAACCCCTCATCAACCCAGATGGACAGAGGAGATGAGGTTGATCGCCCGTGTTCACAGGGGAGTGTATGGATAGATAATACATCATATTAATAACCTAGCACGGTATTGACACTACATCTGTTCAAATTAAAATACTGGGGTACAGCGTGGTCATGAAAAATCATTCACAGGAAAGGTTTGATGGTGCTGCGATAGCTGTCCAAACCGGGAGAGAAGCTCGCTAATACAACGCCTAAGCGCCGAGCTTAAAGACGCTATCCATTTCCAACAGGAGGAAATATGGAACAACTTAATAGACAGATTCGATAGCGAGTTGAACCCGGTTAAATCTTGTCGGTAAATCAGAAAGTTAAAAGGACAAACAAGAATAGAGAAGGGGATTATATAGTAGAACCGGCGGTTTTTGAAAAAAGATTTCGAACGTACTGGAAAAATTTCATCAGCATCACTCCCGGAGACAATGAAGAGTTTAACCAGCAATTCGAAGGCCAACTGATAGAAGACCTGAATCATATCATACATCGAACGCACTCACATCACCAACCAAATATACGTAGGCAGAGAGATGACGGACCAAGGACGCCCCATAACACCCGAGGAAGTCATAGTCCTTGAACAAAGGCACCAGGCTGGACTGGTATTACCAAATGCCGTACAGCAGATCATTCAGGGAATCACAAACATATACAATGCTTCCTTGAATACGGGTTACTTCCCAGAAGGCTTAAAGATTCCTAAAATAATCTTTATACCTATGGGAGGTAAACCCCCTGATCAACTGGTCAATTACAGGCCAATCTCACTGTTGAGTTTGTAGCGAAGATCTACGAGAAGCTTCTGGCTGACCGGCTCCAAGACCATATAGCCGAGTAAGAAGCTCACAACCATTATCAGCACGGGTTTCGTATGAGACGAGGAACGGAAACCAACCTCGTCCTCCTAACGGAAAAACTCCTGTGCAGCAAAGCTGAGCGTAAATACGTAGACGTAGTACTACGAAATGTACAAAAGGTCATCGATAAGGGTTGACTGAGATTTCGGCAATTCAAGATCTTGAAGCTTGGCCAAAATCCAATTCTGGAAAGGGTCCTCTGTGACTATATCATGGCAAGGAGAGCTCAAATTTAGATCTAGGGCTACATAGGACTCGAACTCGAGGCGGATGTTCCACAAGGCAGCTGTCCGAGTCCGTTGCTGTACCTCGTGTACAGCAACTGAAACCAATTAATAGGGAGTTACAGAGGCTAGAGAGAAAGAAGGCCTGGGGTAAAGTAGAAAAAGAGATAATCCCGATAATAAATAACAACATTGACACACTCCCGACGAAGACAACACGCAGTCCAAAGAACATCATTGTTTCCCAACGGTAGGATATGCGCAGAAGAAAATATACCAATTTAGACATAATTAAACAAGAAGCAAACCTCAAAAACCAGGACATCATTAAACCAACGAAATCAAAAACAAGATCTTCAAATCAAATAGAAACTAAACTCAAAATAATTAAACTATTACACCAAAAGAGAAAGCGAAAATAAACAACAAAAACCAAATAAGTAAACAAAAATGAAGCGTAGTGCTCAAACTAAATTCAAACCAAAACTGAAATTAGTAAAAGAAAAGCAAGGAATCAAAGAGTAGAAACAAAAATAAAAAGAGGCAAATAACCAAAATTAAAATTAAAAATAAAATCCAAAATGTAAAAGAGGCAAAAAGTCCATAATAAATCTATAATAAAAATAAAAATAAAAAACCTAAACCAAAATAAAACATAGAAATAGAAACAATGAAAATTAAAGCTTAAATAAAAACAGGCAAAGAGCCCAAAGTAAAAAATAAATAAAAGAAACAAATACAAACGACGAAAATTAAGCATAAATAAAAAAAAGCAAAATGCCCAACGACAGTATAAAAAATAACAAAAAGGCAAAAATGTTAGCATATTAAATTACTTGAAAGGCTTGAAAACCACGACGGAGTAACCTGCATAAAAGATAATTAATATAAATATACTAAAAGAATAACTCGACAGTCCTGGACGGTCAAAAGAAATCTTGACGGAGGAAATAAAACACAAAGTAAAAAAAAGAAGAAAGAAAGTAATGCTAAAGATGCTCTCGACACCAGGGCAATCTAGAAAACCACTTCACATCTATGAAACACATTTCATCACTTTAATTAACTTGAACTAAATCATTACCATTGTTCATTTCCTGAAGATGACCTGCCACGATCGAATCACGTCTCGAAATAAATTATGTCTTTTGTAAGTTTTTTTTCGCCTCACAGACCCAGTAAAACAACTTGTAAGGAGAATAAATAGACTACAAGTCAGAGTAAATAACGCTGCCATTGCTATAGACTTTAACAGTACATGTATCCAACATTGCCTCTTACCTGATAACACATACCGTCGCCAGGCCAGCAGCCAAAAAGCCTCTCCAGAACAGAGGACTGCTTTTATTCACAATGAGCATGTGCGAAAGCAAAATCTCCATACAGCGCTTCACAGTAAATTGCATTCTCTCCAAGTCCTTGTCACTGAAGCCAATATCCCCTTAGATCTTCTATCTCAACTAAAAACATGTCACCGTGACGAATATGAAACACATCTGCATCTGTGTAGGTGGCGCATTTGGTACAAGCTTGCTAAATTGTATGATGGCCCAGTTGGCGTACCACAAATGACAGACTATTTCATCAACCTCAGCAACACGACTCTTAGTTTAGACCAAGCCGATTTCCTTAACTTAGGCCTCAACTGCCATTATAAGACTAATTCTCTTCCTTTATCCAAGAAGATTGAAATAGAGATCCTACTAGAAGACATACTCGAGCTTGAAGAAGCCCGGAAAGTCAATGTAAATTCCAACCTCCCTACGGAACACTACGCAGAGTCAAGCAAGCGTCGTGGCCACAGCCGGAGCTGCCTCATTAGCCCGCGACTTAAACAAGCTGAGAAAGAACTCAGAGAGAACATAGAAATTGTCATCCGTAGAGCCAATAAATCCTCAATCTAAGTCATCCGGAGCCAAGAAGAATACCTTAAGAAAATGAAAATAATACTGCACGACACCACTAAATTCAAGAGCATAACGCGTAATTCCACTAGCAATTTAACCCTAGAACACTAAACATGGGCGTGGTATACCCGACGCGTATGACTTCATTCACTTTGTTTAAACTTACGGTCAAGGTAGAGCGTTGGCGCTCACAGTACCTTCAATATTTGTTGAAGTGCTTTAGGGGTTGGGTGTTTCGTTTCGATTCTCCGACGGGTCCACGAGGAAAACACGTGTTTGGGTGCAGTGTACCCTAGCTTGGGGGTAAAAGTGTATGGCTATTTCGGGTTTCATATACCCCAATTTAGGGATAGTTATATACGTGGTTTATCATACCTGAATTTAGTGATACACACCTAGTATTTTGGGGGTTTATTATGCCCGAATTTAGTAACTTTGTAATATTTAAGGGTTCACTGCACCTCAGTTTAATGATTCTAGAATTGTGTTTGTGTAATTTTTTTTTGTTATTTTTTTGTTTTTGTCATTTCAGGTTGATATTATTTTCATAAAGTGTTTGTAACAATTTACAATAACAAAAAATGGCACATGCTAGTAATAAAAATCTTCCTCACGATGCCATTGAGTCTATTTTTTTGAGGAAAGTGATGAGGAAGATATTGTAGAAATGGAAGATATCTATGATAGTGACAATGATAATGAATATATTGCTGAGCCAGATGAGGAACTGGATACGGAAGAGTATGAAAGTGACTGTAAGGATGACCCACCCCGCAGGAAAAACACAGAAAAAGAGTGTATGTAATAGGTAAAAAGGGTGGAGGCGACCCCCTGCCACCCCTACTGTTGGCCCTGCTGCCCCTGCCACCCCTGCTGCTGGACCTTCTGTTGGCCCTACCACCCGTTCTGCTGCCCGCCGACAACGTGGTGATGCGGATGGAACAGACCTCATTGTTAGTTTCATATACCCATCAGTCACTAGTAAAAGTGGGTTTGAATGGAAAACAACTCCTCAGGTACACGCAGCAAAGAGGAAAATTGCTTTGACTATTGTTAGATCATTCACATCAGCTCCCACGCAAACAGCTGCACAGGCCACAATACCAGGGAAGTGTTTTAACCTATTTATAAGTGATGCCATAATTAGTGAAATAGTGTTGTGGACCAATAAAAAGATTGACGAGCCTGCCGCCAAGTACAAAACCCAGACAGCAACTCTCAAGCATACCTTACCATCTGAGATCCGTGCCCTAATAGGTGTCCTTATGTTCAGTGGGTACCTGAAGGATAACCACCTGGAGACAAAGGAAATGTGGTCCCCTATCTCCAGTGCCCCGTTCTACAGAGCAGCAATGTCGGAGGGGCGTTTTTCGTTCCTGCTATCACGAATTCGATTTGATGACTGGACCACACGGCAAGAGAGGCGGGCCACCGACAAATTTTCCCCCATCAAGAGTGCGTGGGACAAGTTTATTAGCAATTGTGAGATGCACTACACCTTACATGAAAACATCACTGTAGATGAGCAACTGCTGGGTTTTATGTGTAAATGCCTCTTTAGAATGTATATCCCTAATAAGCCTGCAAAGTATGGGATCAAACTGGCCATGGCAAAAGATGAAAAAAGAAAATATCTATTGAAAGCCATTCTCTACCTGGGGAAAGAGGGTACTCGGCCAAGGGATGGCCTAAAACTGGGCCACATGTTTACAAGAGATTTAAAAGAAAAGTACCACAACACCCACCGTAACGTAAACACTGACAATTGGTTCACTTCTGTACCCTTTATCATGGACCTGGCACATAACTGTGTACCATAACACTTGTGGGAATAATGAGGGGAAATAAGAAGGAAGTGCCGAATGTCATAAAAGATAAGACCAACCGGTTGCCTTCCTCTTCACAAAGGACTTAATGTTGGTGTCTCACTTCCCTCTAAAAAAATCATCGAAGAAGAATGTCCTCCTGATCTCGTCAATGCACAGGCAGCCAACTGTGCTTGAAAATGGGAAGCCAGTGGTGATTCAGTATTATAATGAAACTAAAAGAGGTGTTGAAACCTTTGACATGATGTGCGCCCAATACATCTGCAGCAGGAATACAAAAAGGTGGCCACTGTGTGTCTTCTTTGGAATCCTAAATGCTGTCACTATCAATTCATTTATCATATATACAGAAAACACGAAGAGGGCAGGAGGCAGCATTATGAAAAGAAAAAAGTACATGCAGCAGTTCGAATTGCACTTGATCACTCTTTCAGCTGATGAGCGCATGAATGCCCCTACGCAACACCGGCAAATCAAGCTGCTTATACGAACGGTGTGCTCCATCAACCATCTTTCCGCTAGTTCTGCTGGAGGACCCTCTGCGGCTGAGATGAAGGAGCCCATGGTCCGATGCTCCTTATGCCAGTCAAAAGCTGACAGTAAGACCCGCCTCAGATGTCAAGCTTGCCGCCAACCTGTCTGCATAATGCACTATTACCCAATCTGCAGTCACTGTTTCTAAGGTAAATTTCAAGGAATACTGATATAAATCGTTGTTTTCTTGTTTACAAGAGATTGTAATTTCATGTTCATGTTGCAGCCTTGAACTCGAGAAGTTTTGGTTTCCCATTAACTTTCTGATTTTTGCCCCATTAATAACTCCAGCCTTTATTTTATCATTAGTTAAGCCAGGAAATATTGTACATATGAATTTTCACAAATTGGTTTATCATCTCTAGTTTAATAGGAAGGGGTTAAAGATGATTTCCTTTCGCTCAACAAGTGGTTGGTGTATACTTCTCTTCTCCCAACAGTTAAACTTTCTCTAAAGGGCCAGAGTTCCTGTTCCTAATGTTTGTCCTTGGCCTGGCTGTCCCCTAAAGACAGAAAAGACGGTTATTTTGTATAGCCTCCTTGTTGGCCAAGTAAATCTTTATCATTTGTAGATCCACTATGATCCTTTTGTGTTTATCATATTTGAGTAAATCCAATACAGATCTTATGTGTTCATGCTTATCTTTTAAATTCACAGAGTGACCAATAAGAATCGCACCGAACATGTTTCCATTATGGAGTAACACATGTTTTAGACTTTTCTTTGAACTATCTATAAAAAGTCTCCATTCGCGTTTAACAGTCCCTCCACGTCACAACACTAAACAAAATCTTCTTCAGTTTTAAAGAATACCAACCGATCTCTCTCACTGCTCCGATAAAAAGTTACATTTGTTTTTCGCTGCAACAAATTTTTCTCTTTAATTCTAGAAGCTATAACTTCTGCTAACTCTTTTGACAGGCCTAGGTTTCTAACTAAATGATTGAGTTCTAATTGGCTAAAGTTTTCACATTCTTGGGTCGATTTATCTACAAAGTCTGGATCACTCCCAAGTTTATTGCTTACATTAGATTCACGTATATCACTTACATCGTTCAGTGAAGGAAGTTCCTTGAATACAGGTACTGGAATTTCATCTGAATGAAGCACTGAACGAATTGCTTAATCAAGATTTGGGTAACAAAATTTATGTCGTGTTTTCTTGTTATAACCAGAAGTCTTTGTGAGACAAAAGTAGCAATTGTTTACATGTTTTTTGGCTCCGCCACACCATAGGAATGCCAAATCCTAGTTGTTTCCTTGTGGCCTTTGTCTATTTTGGCGTAGACTTTCGACATATGGTTTACAAACATTGTGCGGGGCCCACGGTTTATTCTGATTTTCTAATTTAATCTTAAATTAAGCCAAGTATGCTTTTTTCACAAATATACTAATGCTCATTATTTGAGTTGGTGCAGTAAAACAACCACATATATAGAAAAACGAGTCAGGGAAATTCCAACATTTCATTTGTAATGAGGCCATACTACTGAATGTTATTTCATAAAACAAATCTGAGAAAATACAGAATTATATTATACACAATTGCTTTATATATCTAGATGTGCATAAAGAGAAGTATAAATACATATATAAAATAAAATAAAAAGAATACGAAACGCCTCCACTTCCGTTCACTTGGTCGTAAAATAGCCTGTTACTATGAGTGGGACCAATATGGACCAGTCCATAAATGAAAAAACTTGACGTGGTAGAAGAAAACTATTGCCATTTTTAAACTCACTGACCCAGAATTTCCCAAGAACAGGTCTCAAACTTAGGTTAGCAGAAAAGAAGTTCAAATATTTTGACCAGTATAATAGAAAGAGGGTTTAAGATGGGCAGGGATTATTGTTCGGGGCACGGGAACGTGTGGAAGGAAGAGGGAATTGTATGTTTGTTTGCGTATTTAATTTGTGCTGTTTTTCTTTTATGTATAAATTTTCTAATACGAGTTGCTGTCGACGGTTTGGAGCATGTGCTAGGATTTCGTTATTAGCTTCGAATGACTTCCGGTCCAGTTAACTTAAATGTTTTTCCAACGTGTGTGTTTTGGGGGCACCATTGTTTAAATGGTAACTCATTGAGCTGATAGAAACGCAGGCACCTCAGTTTTACATTTACTAAGAAGTTGATCACTAGGGGAATTCCAGACAACATGGTTTGAATCCTTTATTACACGATAACGTTTCGAGCCTCATTTGCTTATCTTCTGGTCCTAAATTTCGAAATTTATAATGATCTAATCCCTAACAGTATATATTAAATATAATTATTTCTATAAAGTACATAAAATTTTATAATTTTTGTGAATAGCAGAAATAACATAAAATAAATTTTAGATTCATGAAAAGTAAAGTAAAACTATGCAATGAGTGAGAAAAAATTGGCAGAAAGAGTTTTAAAAACTCTTTAAAAACTAATGAAATAGCTGAAAAGCTAATAAAAATAATCAATTACAAATTTATTTTTACAAGTAAATTCAACACGTATTTGAAACATATCTTATGGGGTAAGATAACTAAGGAAATGAAAAAGAAACTATATTTTTTTTTTGAATTTCACATCGCTTGGTTATATAAATTTAAAACTTTGTTATTACCAAGCGCAGGTTGGTTGGTTGAATAATTAAATTATATGTAAGGGAACTGCAGGTGAATTGGAATTTAGTGAAGTTTTTCTTAGTTATGAAAATAGAATCTCAATTGTTAAGTACCTGTTTCTTTTTACATGTTAGCTAGTATTTTAAAAATTTCTATATAAAATCAGTTTTACATTTTATAATGTGAATGGTTATGCGGGATTGTTCATTTTGCGATAGAGTATTCCCTGTTTTGTACCCGATACCCAAGTAAACCAAAACCTTCGCCTCCAATATTCGTGTAGTGCTGCCAACGTAGATTTGCCGAGAATTACATGGGCAAGTGAATTCATATATGACATCACTCGACAAGCCTAAAGGGAGTTTGTCTTTTACTTTAAAAATTCAACTATTTTTCATTTGTTTAGTAAAATTGTTTGTATATTAACATGATACAAATGAGTCCTAAAGATTTGGGTGATTCTGAGTTTTAGACATTTGTTCAGATGCCCAATAACGGGCAAAAATAGGTAACGTTTTTCTTTTGGGGCAGTTATGGGTTTGTATATTATATTTAAAACGTTTTGATGGTGTTCTCAAAAAGTGCAATAGGAAATTAACTTTTGCCAAAATAATTGATCAAGAACTAAAATTCTTTATGCATTTCTATGAAGACGGATGAAATTTGGAAACCTTTGTAAAGTAAAGGTTTTATGGATGCAATTTTATATGAAATATCACATAAGCTAAAAAATTCTAGTCTTAAAGATGAAAAATTTTTTTTTTGTAGATTTCAGTTTTTAGACTTTGATTTTTGGGGAAGATTAATATATCTAAAATGGGTAGAAATTCATTTCTTTCTATATCCATAGTATAAGAGATATTTGGATGAAAGTTGTTTAAAATTCGGAACAAATCAATTTTTTTTAGTGCCGGTGACAAAATCTTTAAATTAAATCCCATTAAAACTTTTCTTCATCGTGCCTACCACTTATCTTCTTCATATTTTACTCTTGATAAAGAGTTAGAATTCCTGCACACCTATTTCACAAACAATTCTTATCCTCTAAATATTTTTGAGGCTACTCTTAAAACCGTCTTTGACAATATTTTCTCTCCAAAATTATCTTTATATTCCGCACCCAAGGACATACGATATCTTTGACTCCCTGAATTAGGCCCTCTTAATCACGAATTATGCAAACGAATACAAAAAATCATCAAATATCATTTTGGGCAGATTAAATATTTTTTTCGAATAATTTATCAATAGGTTCTATATTCAATGTAAAGGACTGGCTCCCATGTAGCCTCCGTAGTGGTGTGGTGTATTTATTTATATGTCCTCGGTGTCACACAGGCAAATATGTTGGAAGTACACTGCGCTCGTTACAATCTTCAGCTTGTATAAGTGGTTGAACAGGTTAACCCCTGACACAAACGGAATGCTCCACCATTGGGGATCATATTATCCTCTGCAAAGCCGATGCAACCATTAATAATTTCGAAATTATAGATTCTTCCCAAGATGATATAAGCCTACGAATAATTGAATCGATTCATATTAAGACCCTCTCTCAAGAATGATGTATCTGCCTTTCGTCTCCCTGTCTTATAATAACCAGTCAAATTATTATACCTTACCTTTCTTCATTGTTCCATCCTCTCTATAGCTTAGTCGTGTTTCTACAACTTGTGTGACCGATAAGATTTCGATTTGTTAAAGATTATATTTTTGTGCGTTTAGTTGTTCATAGGTTTTGGCAGCCTCCCTCTGCTATACTCACAATTTCTCAATATTTTTTTATTGCTATAAAATGTAAATATGTATATACATATATATTCTTATACAATTGTACCTACCTGTTTTAATTAATCTCAATGTTAGTTGAGATGTTAAGTGCAATCTGAGCCAGAAGCATCATCGGACCATTTTTCTTCGAAGAATCTGGCGCGACACTGACAGTCACCAAGGAGCTGCATGTTGAGGTCCTCAAAACCCTCAAGAGGGAGCTGCAGACCCTGTTCCCGTCGCTTATGGGAAAGGTTCTGGTTCCAGCAAGATGGAACATGCTACGGGGGGCGGTCAATAAGTTTTGCAATTCGGATATAAGGAAACAATATATGAGGAAGTGTTTTGTTATTTTTCAATATAAATACCCTCGACTTCAATGCACTTGCGCCACTTGTCCCTGAAGCTTCGAATTCCTGACAACCAGAAATCTCCCGACTGCTGTTCAATCCACTCCTGGACGGCGAGCTGAACATCTTCATCGTCCCCAAACCGGCGTCCACGCAGTACAGCCGTGAGCTGTACTGCAACTCTGGCCTTGTGGACTTTGACAATGTTTAAGTCGATCATGGGGTGTGAGGTTTCTAGGGACCCAACGGGCAGAGACCTTGGTCATGGCCAAATTATTGTGGGTGATGTTGATAACACTTTCATGCGATATTCCAAGTTCTCGCTCGATTTCTTTGACCTTCACCCGTCGATTTTCGAGGATCGTCCTCTCCACACGGGGCACATTAACCTCGTTGGTCACGTCTGACGGGGGTCACGACCATGGCGGAACTCCCTATTCCAGCGAGCATTAGTTGCATAGGAAGGGGCGGTGTCGGTGTACACTGCAACCATGCGTTCATGGATCTGTTTGCATTCTTGCCTTCCTTGGTCAAAAATTTGATCACTGCGCGGTGCTCAACCTTCTCCATTGTTGAAAAATTTATGACTGACGATCTGCGATAAGCTACTGCTTTTTAAATAGACAAGGCAGGAGGGTGCTGCTGCAGGTCCTGACTTGTCATAACTTGTCCTAACATCCAACAAACAGCCATCCCCCTTCCTCTGTTTTTCCCTACCGATTCGCAAAACTTATTGACCACCCCTCGTATCACACCTCAAACCAGTCCCGAGATTAACTGAAAGAGAACTTTGGTGGCCGTGTGATCAGGCTCAGGACTGATTTTGAGTCGGCACCTCACAGCACAGACCGTACACCCCATTCCCCCAGATTTCTCTCTCAGGGGCTACCTAAATGACAGAGGGTACGCAGAGAGACCCAGGACCATCACGAAACTCAAAGAAGCCATTATTCGGTCGGTTTGTAGGGACTTCATGGACAACTTTGTGCTGCGCCTCAAGAAATGTACAGAGCTAAGTGGAGGTTATCTTGAACACGTGTTCTAGAATAAAGAAGAAAAGTCCAAAGAGTCACATGTTTTCATACGATGTTTTTAAACACAATAAACTAGTTATCAAAGTTTCATTCAGTCCTTGGATAAAATTAAGAAATGAGACCTATCGAAATTTGGGGCTCGTTTTGGGGGGTGTACCTCTACTGACTTTATTTATTAGAAACGCTCCGCAACCTTCAGAGGGTGTTATATGTTCAATTTACTTCTCTTCCGATAGTATGAAAATCATTACTGTTTTAGTGAGTAAGAATACCTTCCTGGCGGAGCACCCTAGCCCACATAAAGTAAATATCTTAATAAATATTTGATAATAAAACGAAGAAAATGAGAGTTGTCGTTGGAAAAGACTTGCCTCTCAAGAACCATTTTTCACGTGAGGGTCTGTTCTGCATGAGTCACCTAATAGGTCAATCACGGAATAAACGCATTTTGTCAACAAACTAAGATTTAGTTGTTTATTTTTCAAATTCAAGGGCCCCCCCAAAATTCTTTTCCAGAATTTTTTGATACCTTATTAAGGAATCTGATGTTCATTTAAGGGAATCTACTGACAAGGTAACGGCATATTAGAAATTTGTCTGTAAGAACGCTTTACTACCCAAAGTAACAGGTAATAATTCATTAAGACGCATTGACGGTAACTGAAAAGAAATTTTAGTTTTGAATTTAGTAAAATATGATTACACCCTTACATCATTTTCTTTATTGAAATATTTAGATCTTACCTAGAGTATGTGAATTCAAATTCAAAACATAAAAAGCCATAGTAATTTTCCTTTTTTATGGAAAATACTTTAATAAATTTGAAGAAAGTTTTCTATAAGAAAGTAAGGAAATTTGCAATAATCAAATCCATTAAATTTTTGGCTAATGTCCCAAAAAGTAATTAAAGTCACAAATATTATTGTTACCCGCAAAGGGGTGCATAGTGTAGCATGGTTAATAATGCCCTTGCTACAACTGAAACATGTAGGAGTAGCCCACCCTCCCGACCCCAGTTTATCAAGAGCGAGAGTTGCTCTCTCTTGGGTCGTCTTTTGCGACTCTTTAAAATCTCTGACTATCCTTTTCCTACCTGGTTAGATCCAGAAAAGGTTGAAAGATGGCGTTAAATGTTCTGAAGAAACTATTGAAAATTATAATGTCATTTTAGTTAAACTGGAAAATAAATTAATAAATTATGATAAAAATTCATTTTAATACAAATGTTCGCAGAAATTTAAAGAGGTGTTTTTCTTATGCAGGTTTATATGTACGTTTCAGATCTGACACTCGTTTTCCTCACAAATGCATATTTTGGCCATACTCGACCGAAGATCCATAACAAGAAAAGTATTTTCAGCGAAAACGAGTTTCAGATCTGTAAACTACACATAACTGCATCAGAAAAAAGTATTATCAAATAATTTAAAAGATCCAGAGTAAGACCAGAACTAACCTGGTAATTTAAGACGACGATAGCGCCGCCTACTTTAGGCTATTTCCTCCAAAAATTAAAAAAAATTAGGTACTTTCGAAATGATTACCCATAATTGTAAGGGGTCGCACCCCTCTCCCCCGCAACTTAAAAAAAAAATCGTAATATTCCTAATTCGAAAGCCTACAATCAGATTTGAATGCATAGGTCGATTGCTAAATGTCATTAGGCTTCTCCTTTGAATCCAAGCTTTGCGCAGAAAACAGTTTATAAATAAAAGGATAACACTTGGTCGAATGCGGGCATTAGGTAGCAATGTGCTCTTAGACGCACTAACGGAAAATTTGCGCTTGGTTTTTCGCCCTTTCGAATAATTTAATTCCGACCAAGCACAGCCAGCGCACGCCATTATACCATATAAAGTAAAAACAAAAGAAAGCCGCGAATCGTCCAAAATATACAGCAATCTAAAACAAAATTCTATCGGATAATTATCAAAAGCCTCATGCGCAGATCGGCTGAAAATCTAAAAAAGCCTGGTATTTGTTTGATATCGCCAAAAGACGCATGCGCAGATCACCTCAAGATCTAAAAAATTCATGTCTAGGTGAAATAGTCAAGCAAAAGGTTAAAGGAACAAGGGCAAAAACGACGCATAAAAGATTTAAATTTATCAAAATGAAAATCTATTTTCGAAAAGTGAATAACTACGTTAGTATTAAGTCCGAAAGCTAAAAATAACATCGTTAAGCAGCATTTTTAGAACTAAAAACGTTTATGTCTTTGAAAATTACAGAATCGTATTTGTGTAGAAACGAATCCTATGCTAAATTGTTATAGTATTCAGTAATATTCCTTGATCAATAGTGTCGCTGACGGCCCAGTTTCTGAATAAACTAAAAAATATGGGACTTTTTCTAACCAATCAACCTCTACAACAGTTTATAAAACATTTGTGAGGTATCTTCAGGCATTACTATTGCTTTCCTTTCTTGGCTTGTTGCTAGCCATTGTAAAGCTTCAACTACAACAGCAGGAAACAAGTCTTATGTGGCCTTTGTCCTATAAATTATTGCGTTGTCTTGCTGAAAAATTAACTCTTGTGCACTGCACCTTCATTCATTCTTTTTCCTCAATATGTCTTTCAACTAATGAATTTATGTATCGTGTGGCGATGAAACGATGATCATAAAAAAGAAATGGCAAATTCGCATTGGCAAAGTTTGCTCCCCACATAATAACGCCAGTTCCATTGTTCTGACGCTTGAAATAAATAGGACTTTCCACACTTCCATCGGCTTTGTCTAACATCTAACCATCCTGACCATCCAATTTCAAGTTTGTCTCGTCACAAGGCAAAACCTCAGACCCATGTTTGATGCAGGTGAGCAAACTCCAAACTAGCAGCTCTGTAAGAAGGGGATAATAAAGGGAAACCAGGTATATTTTTTATGAAAATTGGGCTTTAAGATAACTTTTCCCAAAGTTTTTTTTAATAAAGAAAAACGTGATTTTATAAGTGGCATATCAATTAGTCTTTAATATGTTTTTAAAGTGTCCTTGGGCCGTTCACCAACATAAAGTTTATTGTAACTATCAGGATTTTTCCAAAAATCTTCACTGTAGCTCTGCTTCTGCCAATTTTTTGTGCAATATCGTGGTTAGTACTCACTTCTTTACCTTTTCTTGCAATAACCTTCCTGTGCTCAAATTAGGATAGTTATTTGCTTTGGGAATATAAGAAATGTTATCTAGATACCTACCGGGGCTTGGTACACTCGGTATTTTGATTTTTCGAGTGGTGTACGTAAGTGATAGAAAAAGTTCCGTCAAACAAACTTAAAGTTCTGCTTTTATAACAGGTGTCATTAAAATTTCTTTTCTATTATGTGCAGGAATGTGGGATTTAGAAGTAAAAGGATTCGAGATCTCTGCTCTCCTGTGTGCGGGGCACAAGTTAGAATTCGCCAAGCGGCTTAACGTCACCCGGAGGATCTTCCAAAGAGTCGCAGAGAGGCTTAAGAATAGGTAAGACTTCAAAGATATACTTTGTCCAGGCAGAACACAAATATCAACCGTATGGTCGTGAGAAGGGCATTGGAAGTGTTGCGAAGCTTAAAATACACGAGCTCGTGAAAGAAATAACATCTCGTTGGCCACGGTGGCCAGGACCGTCAAAGAGGAGGGCGGAAAAAACTCGAAGTGCGTAGAAAGGTCTGTGCTCCCCGACATTATGCAAGAACAACGTCACAAGCGATGTCATTGCCTTCTCAGCGGCTTGAAGTGTGATGAAAGAATTTTCACGGTCATCAAGTCATATACAAGCAGAACGACCGCATGGTAAGCTTCCACCAGGATGTACCGACGTCCGTTATATGTCCATGACCAAGAACCCATCCTCTGTTATGATGGCCCGCGTCGTGGCTTTGAATGGCGAGAAGATGTTGCCAGTGTGGTTCTGGGCCGGTGACTGGATCATCAAGGCCGATTACAGAGATATCTAGGCCACCAAACTCCTGCCTTAGTAAGAAGTATCATGAAGAAGGCTATCCACGGTTTTCAGCGGGAAGATGTCCCAGCCCAAACGGTCAAGACCGTACAAGAGTAGTTGGAGTCAAACATGAACTTCTGATCGAAGGAATTTTGAACGCCACAGTCACCCAACCTCAATCCTGTTATGCGCCAAGGGCGGCCACATTGATTAATATTACAATTTAAACACAACTTTATAGATTAAAACAATAAAAATATATCTAACTGTATCACAAGTATCGTGTCCTTTAGTATCAATCTTATACCAGGAAGATTTGAATAAACCTGAAAAAAATATTCATGGCTTTATATTCATGAAGTTACCATATTCTAGAAAAGATTAAAAGTAATTTAATATTTCATAAATTGCTACATTTTAAGTCCTACATTTTAAGTTTGATAAAATCAAGAATAATTTTGTTGTCATAATAGAATTTCTGAAGTTTGGATAATAGTGGTAAATATTTGGTCCTGAAAGGGTTAATTGAATCATTCATCTTTGTAGTTATGTTAGTTTTAGTGAAGCAATTGATTTTTAACAAGTTTTCGCTAAACTTGCAGATATTAATCGACTCTTAAAACTAATTGTATTTTAACTAATTATATATGCTTAAAATTAATTAAAAACTAAGACTAATCATAAATTTGCATAACTAACATAACTTAATTTATTTGAAGATTCTTTTTTTCAAATGCTAACCATTCTTCTCATTACATTCATTTACTCGTGACGAAGTTCCTCTCATCACTTTTTTTCAAAAGTTCTTTATCGCTGTTATTAATTTCTTCAGCGCTATTATATTTTAGTTGTTGGATACTTCTAGGATTATTACATTCGATGTATCTTATGTTGCACCATCTTGCTGGAAAAATAGTCGTCGTCTATTTCAAAGCCTTCGTAAGTTCGATAAAAAATATTCTTTAAGCATGTGTCGGTATTTTTCGTCATTCATAATGATTGAATTTCTATTTTCATTATCATAAAAACACGGCCCAATGATCACTGATGTGTTATCGCACACCACACAGTGGTTTTTGCAGGATACAGCTTTTTCTGGTGTATAGCTTCTGGGTTGTAATCCGACCATATTCTGTTGTTTTGCTTATTATTATATCCGCTGAGATGAAAGTCTGCTTCGCCAGACACTATCACGGGCGCTACATCAACTTCCTCAATTTTCGTCTAAATTCTTTCACATAGAAGATAACGATTTCGCGAAATCGTTGTCTTCTAATTTTTGCCCAACCTGAATTTTTTATGGCTTAAGTTTTAGTTTTTTATTAATTATATTGTATCTTGTCACTTTTTGACAATCCCACTTGTTCTAATCATCTTTTCAAAGATTTCTGCGGCGACCGTTCGACGTTTTGCCGCAACTCTTCAATTTTATGTTGTTCCACGCCTTTTATGCCAACACACCCTTTTCGCCCATCTTTTAATTTTGTAATTAGTCTGCATAGCACTTGTCGTCATAATACGTCTTGAGACCCCTCACGTCTCATCCGTCTTGTGTTGAAACCACTGAACAGTTGCATCTGAAGAATGTTTCAACAATTTTTCTTTTTTATCCAATCATTTACAGGAGCTTCTGTGTTTTCAGTTTGAAAAATTTCTTAATAATAATTTTGGCTAAAAAAAATTTCTTCTTTTATACTCTACAAATGACTATGATGCCCATTAATTTTGTTACTTCAGAATTTTCTGGAAATTTTACTAAGAGTCGGGCATTCCCAAAGTTATTTTTTTTAACAAAACTTTTCCGTTTCTAGCAAAAATTAGCGATTTACAAAAACTGGCATAAGTTCTAAAATAATATATGAATAACTTAGACACTTTATTAAAAAGAAACAACAACTATTATAAACAACTTCTAGGAAGTTTTATTATGCTCACAAAATTATTCTTAATTTTATTAAACTTGAAACGTAGGGCATGTAAAAAAATATCCCTGTACTATTCAATCCTTAAATAAATTGGTGCTTTATAGTACAATTATATCGCTCATTTTCATCCAAAACATAATGATGCACAATAAATATGACACTACTCCATTTAACCGTAATTAATTCCATACTCAGGGAAGACGAAATTGCTTGGAATGACTTTTTTTTCGAGACTAATCATTATTCTTCGTTCCTTGTAATGAACGAAACCGAACTTGTTCGTTTACTTGAAAGATCAAATGTGGCGATATCAAAGTGAGACCATACCAGAGATGCAAATTTTACGAAGAGAAACAAAAAGAATTAAATCTCGCTATGGAACTAAACAATGGCAAACGGATTCAAGTTTTCAAATTCATACAAGTCTAAACTTGTTTCACTAAGACACAATCATCCCCCCAAAACAACCTATTGTATGAATACTCGTGCAATGTCGGTGACTGCGTTCACCGCAACTCTAAATACATAGGAATGACTTCTATAACCTTGTGGCGCAGGTTGATGATGCACTTCCAGGACGGGGCTGTCAAGGAACATGCTTCAACGCACCATACGTCAATTACAAGAGAAACGCTGACACAAAACACCTCCATCATCTTCCGTGATCCTGAGTGACGAAGACTCCAAATGGCCGAGCAGTTATGATCTGCCAACACAGACCTTTAATCAATACAAAACTCCAGCCAGAGACTATCCTCCCAACGAATTGCCGGCAAAATCTGCAACGCCCTCGCATGGAAACAGTGTGCCTAAACCTTTTCCTCCTTTTTTCTATTCACAACATCAATTTTTTGTTTTCAAACATATTTTCTAAACATATCCATGTATTTTCATGTTAGTTGATTAGTCCGTTTCCTTACAATAATGTTCAAAATATTTTTAAACATAAATCTATCCATGTATTTTTCGAGTTATTTTCCTGTAATATCACGTTTACCATTCTCCCCCGACGGATGGCAGTTGAAATTTTCTTACTTACTTGCGAAGATAAGTCTTCAACCCCAGAACAAGATCATTCATCTAAAGAAAGACTCTACAGGACTTAACTGAACCTAGACCTGACTACAGACGAATACCTCTGCTTCTCTATCCGCCTCTTTAGGGCGTGTCGGTTAGGGAAGCTGAGCCTCCATAGATACTCATACAGGACGGGAACCATATCTGAACGGGGCGGCTTACTCGGTGCAGGCCGAGGTTTAGCTCTGGACTGGCTAGAACACGTGTGACCGGCGGATTCTTTTGAGTGGAGCAAACTCTGATAGGGTTAGGCGACAGGCAGGAAGACAGAGATTTACCGACACATCAACGGAATAAGCCAGAGCAATAACTGGATCAGGGCCGCACTTTATATCTATGTATTCCTCCCCCTTTTTTTATCTTCTTTCAATTATCAGCCTAAGATTTCTCAATGAAGAAAATAATGAAGGAACAAAACTAAATGGAATCAACGAAAAGGGTCCCTGTGCGCACCCTTATAGGTGCGCAAAAATCAGAGAGAACATCAGTATTCAAAGTAATATATGGAAACTGGCAATAGTTCTAATTAGATTACTAGGCCATACATCAAACTACGTAGCGATTTGTCAAACAGAAAAGGATGTCGAAAAGCTCCTCAGTGAAAGAGCAACAACAGTATTAAACAACATAGGCCTAGAGGCCAAAGTCCCGCCTCAAATATGATCTCAAAAAACTATCTATGCAGGCACATAGACCCATGGTTAGGGAAGCATACGGCCTTAGAAATTCTAGATGAAATTGAACAACACCAAGAATGGGCACATATAAAAGAAGTGATTCAATTCAAAAACAGATCCACAAATAATGAATATACCCATGTCTTCCATGTGATATTCAGAGAGACAGGTATGGCTCGTAAAGCTAAGAAGAATGGGCTACTAGCGTTTAATCTAAAGATAATACCGAAGCAGATAAAGAGAGATGAATATTTCGATGTATTGACGTGCTTCAGCTGCTTTGCACTAGACCAGCACATTACAAAGGATTGCCCAATAAAAGAGGAAAAGAAATGATCTGACTGCAGCTCTAAAACACATATCTGGAGAGATTGCAAGAGCCCATAGAAAAAAATGTGTGACTGTGAAGGGAACCATCACACAATGGCGGTGGCTTGCCCACTAAAGAAAGAAATCATTAAAAGAAAAAGGAATTAAAAGACCAAGGCGGAGGAAGAGAGGAGGAAACAAACTTATACAAAGGTAGCCAAAGCCACGGCAGAGCAACTTCAACCAGCGAAAGACCTTATAGAGCTAAAACAGGAAAACTCATTAAATATACTAGCATGTATTCTACATGCACATGTAATGAAGGTCGCAAAACCATGTACATACTCAACTAAACTTAATAAAATTCTCAGCAATAATGTCCTAGAATCGATGTGGTTTCCAGAGAACCCACGTTCAGCGGACGTACTAAACATATAATATAAACCACTGAAAACAGGAGCTAAAACTAGAACTAACGAAACCGAATCTCCTAACCAAATTAAAAGTATAAACTAGAGAGTACAAAAAGACCCAAGGATCAGAGAGATACCCAACCAAATACCAAAAGAAAAAATGGATGTGGAACAACGAACGAATATTGCTAGCTGCTCAGAAATCCAATAAAGAGGAGAAACGACGGAAGAAGAAGGAACAAGAAACAAGATTTCCCAATGTCAGGCACAAAAAGACAACAAAGAAGAAACAGGAATGAACATAAGGTTCTACGCTCCAGAAGATAGACCCATCCCTATAGGAAATATGTACAGAAGAAATCATATTGGGAATAAAAAGGGGAATTTATAAATATGAATTTGAAGGACCTTACTCGGACAACGAAATACATAGATTCATCATAAGCGGAGGCATCAGGATTTCTAAATAAATGTGCTACAAAATCAAAAAGGAGGAGTTCAAACAGAAACGTTTTGGAAGAACAAAATCCCCCTGCCAAAGAGCGCTTAAGAAGACGGAGAGAAGACATTCATTGGAACAAAAGAATATCACGAAATCAAACGAAAACTAAAAGGAGTATCTCACAACGTAGCGGGATGTGATGTGAAGAGACAATCCCTTTGTTAATTCGTGTTCAAATATAGACACAGACATTATTATATTGAACGAAATAAATATAAATCCAGAAACTACCCCCATCAAAATATACAACTATACAATGTTATATAAAACCACCACAGATGTAAACTTTGACGGCCGTAAAGAAGGGATTCAAATTCACTAGGTTAAAAGAACTAAATGAAGCATACTTAGCTATAAAAATCAAAACGGAAACAGGCAACATACATATTATGGGAGGATACCAATGCCAAAGAGGAGGATATTTACCCATGCACAACTTTATGGAGATATTTGGGCAAAACGACCAAGTCCTATTCATGAGAGATCTGGATGCACGCACGAGAACCTCAGAGTTCACTAGGAACTTCAATAATGCAGGAAAAAAATTGGATTTATTTATGGAAAGAGGAATATTAGAAAAAATTAGGTCCTGACTTCCTGACAGATATAGAAGAGCAAGAGCAACAAAACCGGACTTTGTACTCGCGTCCCCTAGATTTCGCTATAGAAAGAGGCCCACCATTTACTAGCGACCATGAAATGATGGTCATATAAAATTCAGCCGATCCTATACAAATGAAGTGCCCTATCAGGAAAAAAGTATCAAAATGCAAACCGGCGCGGATACGTCGAAGATCTAGAAAATTTTCCACAACCAGATCTAAGCGAAGCTAATCTCGAAGAAATAGATGAAGCTATCCATAAATTAATGAAGGCACTAACCGAAGAAGATGCTTTACATATCCCAAGAACAACATTTATAACCTTACCACACCATGTTTGTACTCCATTAACTACACAACTAGAAAACAACTATAAAAACTTAAGAGATAGAATAGAACAAACTGGTCCACTTAAAGGCGATAGGGAACGTCTCCTTAACATTAAAAACCAATTAACAGTGGCAACTTTGGCAGAGAGGAGCGCCATATGGGACCAGCTAGTGGAGAAGATAGACAAGGAATAAAACCCAACGAAGTTTTGTCAAAAAATCATGTTAAGGGAGAATAGAAAACATAAAACAAAGATATCCATTAACCGCAACGGAGAAAACATACAAGAACCGCAAGAAATAGAGATGACATTCAGAGAACATTGGCGCGAGATTTTTAACATATCCCCCGATGAAAATATGGATTTCAACCATGAACAATAGAACACTATTGTGGAAGACTTAGAAAGTAACAAAGAAGAAATAACGCCCAACCACACTGCATCTATTACAATATTAGAAGAGCAAGGAGTGGAACCATAAAAATGTACGGCGATTACTTGAAAACTTTCCTGATTTAATTTCAAAATTCAAGTCTAGTAACGCTACCCTCCCTTATTTGTACGGCTTAGTTAAAACTCACAAACTAAATTTCCAATTACGCCCTATTATAAGTTCTGTTGGGTCTGTTTCATATTCCTTGTCTAAATGGCTTACTTCATTTCTTACTCCACTAGTTGGTTCCATTTCTCATTCTCATGTCATTAATAGTTACGACCTTATTTCTAAACTTAATGCTATTCATTATTCTAATGATTTTACTCTTGTTAGTTTTGATGTTTGTTCATTATTCACCAAAGTACCCGTTGAAGACCTTTTCAATTTCCTTAATGATCATTTGCAAAATTATGACTTGCCGGTACCCGTTACTACTTTCATGAACCTCATTTCCCTTTGTACCAAAAACTAAGTTTTCGTTCGAAAGCAAATATTTCCTCTAAAAATTCGGATTAGCCATGGGTAATTGTCTTTCACCTGTCCTTTCTAACTTATATATGGAGTTTTTGGAAAAAAAAAATTCTCCCTAATATCCTTGACGCTCCGATCGTTTGGTACAGGTATATTGATGATGTCATTTGCTTGTGGCCTAATTCCAAAGATGTTAATGTTTTTCTTACCAGACTCAATTGTCTCGTCCCTTCAATTAAATTTACCCATGAGTTAGAAAATAATAGAACCCTTCCCTTTCTTGATCTTTGTATTCATAGAACTCATACATGTTTTAAATACTCCATCTTTCGTAAGCCTACTAATTTAAATTCTTATATTCATTTTTACTCTTCTCACAGCCCTAAAGTTAAACGCTCTGTTTTTTCTTCTATGTTTCTACGGTCATTACGTGTTGTGAGCCCGGAATATATGGATTTGGAATTTTCCAATATCTTTGAAATTGGCCATAAACTTTGTTTCCCTTACCCGTTTCTTCAAAACTGTCTTTCTTCTGCTAAAAAGACATTTTATCAAACTGTCCCTACTCTCCCTTTTAATAGTAATAATAATTTAGTTCTACCTTTTTCTCTTTGTTTTAGTGATCTTCCCCGTCTTTTGAATAACTTTAACATTTCTGTTGCTTTTAAATATGAGACGACCATTAAGAATTTATTAGTACGTAATAATTGTAATAGTTTGAGAGGAGGAAGAGTTTATTCAGTTGAGTGTTCTGGTTGTCTAAGTAAATATTACGGACAAACAGGTAACCAACTTTCTGTTCGCATAAATAAACATAAATATAATGTTCGAAGAGGGGAAGATAACAGTGCTTTCTTTGTCCATATGTCAGATAAGAACCATTTAATTAACTGGAACTCGGCCAAATTTATTTATCGTTCCAATGACGATATAAAAAGGAACATCATTGAATGTGCTTTTATAAGCCAATGTGATAATTTTAACCTTTCCCCTGGTTTATATTTAAAATAGATGCTATAATTAAAAGATTAATACTCAAAGAAATTAGTTTTGTCTTGCGTTCCTAGTGGTTTGTTTGTTCTATACATTCTTTAGTTATGTGGCCCCTATTTTATATTATTTTTTTAATTATTTTTATTCATTTTTTTAATTGTCACTGCTCTGTTTTGTACTTTGTATTTCTATCCCTTTTGCTCATCGTGTCTTATAATCTCCCTCGTTAGGCTATATCCATTTCTTTGAATTTTTTACCCTTTTCTTCGACTTAGTTTGACCTTACTACCTGCTTCTTGTAATCCTTAATATGTTTTTTACCTCTCTCTCTCTCTCTTTTTTTGATAACGAAAATAGAGGGAGAGGTGACGCTCCCTTGTCGCGAGAAGAGAGCTTGTGTGGACCTTGGACTTTTCGAGCTATGTCGGCGGGGGTACCTCTTCTGGGTACCCCTGGTAGGGCTTCCCTTGTCGATTTGGTCGGAAACGAGGTTCCAGACTAAGTGCGTCATTTCTTCCTTTTTCTACTCTATCCCTCTCCTTTTTTACTTTCATCCTATCTCCCACTCATACAAAAAAAAAAAGCCTACTCCTATCGTGTCACTTTTTCCCTTTCTTCCTCTATCTACCTATAAGGACCTAGCAGCTACCTCATGCGTCAGAAGAGAGGCTTTGGAACTCTATAAACAACGCCAATCGACGCTCAGTGGTTGCGAGAGACTAGGACTAGAGGTGTCCTAGGCGTTGGGGCACGATGAATGGGATGAGGGTAGTGCCTCGTTAACCCCTTCCCTGGCGCGTAATTATTGCCTGTTCCCAGTGCCCGTTGAGAAGTGCTTATGGTAGCATTGGTCCGAGGTGACGGCCCTTTGTTCCCATGTTGGTTGCCAGGCTAATAAAAAGCCTTGGGTCGAGTTCCTTGGTGTGGCGGGATATCCATTGAACGCTACTCCGAGATCCTGGACGTTGTGAAGGGAACTAGTAGGAGTTTAGTACGGGGCGTGCTTCGTTGTTGTTCACCTGGTGAGAAATCGATGGCCCCTTCGGGGACCGTCAGTGCTGCTTGGTTGGGAGCCACGGCGCGCCGAGGTTTGACGACTTGGTCGGACGAACAGCAGCACATGGAGCGTGCCTTCTGAAAGATCCGAAACCTCTCCGGTCGATAGGTGGGAGCGACTCACGCTGGGAGAACTCACCAACCCCCCTTTTTATCATTGATTGGTTACGAGTTTTCAGAGAGAGAGAAAGCGCTCAAAATGACAGGCAAAAAAGGACCCGTTCGTCTCAAACACAACTGTGCAATATGCCAGTTAGAAAAGTGGTGCGTTGACTTTCCGGAGGGCTGCTACTCAAAATTCAGCCCTGAAAGTATTTGCACTACTTGCATATTGACGCGAGAGGTGGAAAAATTAAAAGACCTCTATAGAGCCTCAAAGGAGAGAGCTAAGGTCCTTGAGGGAAAGTTGGAGAAGCTCGAAGCCCTTAACGTAGCTCAGGTTCGATGCCTAGAAGAGGCGCCGCCCACTGACGTGTTGGAATCCCCTGGTAATGAAGCAGACATTCCGGCATCATCTGAGGCTAACTAGCTGAGGCGAGAGAAAAGGAGAAAAAGAAGAAAGGAGAAACGAAGAAAAAAAAGAAAAAGAAGAAAGTTGAAACAAAAGTAGAACCAAAAATAGAAGAAAAACAGATAAACAAGAAGAAAAAGAAAGATAAGAATGTGGAGAGTAAAGAGGAAAAGGGAAGGCCTCTTCCACAAGGGAAGACCCCGTCTTCAGAGACCAAGTGTCCGAAGGTCACCCTCATTGGTGACTCGCAAACACGGGATCTGCAGCCGCTGCTAGCGGCCCGCCTTCGCACTAGCGTGAAGGTAAGCTGCCTGTCAGGACGGGGTAACCACACCATCAGAGTAGAGGCAGAGAAAGCTCAGATTTCTGAGAATTCAGTTGTTGCTCTGATGATGAGTGGCAACGACCTCTACCTCAGAGGGGGTAAGGTTGGCCTCAGTGGCAAGACCATCCAAACAGTGATGGGAGCCGTGGACGACATAGGGCTTAAAACTCGCAAACGTGTGGTGGGTGGGATGCTTCCGAGAAGAGGTCCATCCCGAACCGCTCATGAAAGAAACGTCGCAGTGAACAGAAGGTTGGCGGATCTCTGCACGGCAGAAGGAGTCTTCTTCGTGGACCTCTATCGGTAGAAACGACCTCTACCAAAGGGACGGGGTACATCTCTCCTTTAAAGGGAAGGCCTTTCTCGCCAATCTAATTCAAGATGTCGTGGAACGCACCCAAAGGAGCGTTCGAAACAGAACGAAAGCGGACGTGCGCCAGCATGCCCGTGTCACTCCTGGAACGACCTTCTCGGAGGTCGTCAAAAAGGGTGTGACCACGAAAACAGAGAAGCCGGGAAACGGAAGAGCGTAGGGAGTCCTACACTAGGGGACTCCCTCAAAGTTCTCCTGTTCAATGCGAGGTCAATCAGGAATAAGTTTCTTGAGCTTCGTGGCCTCGTAGTAACAGAGGAACCTGAGATGGTGGCCATAACGGAGTCGTGGATAAAAACCTCATGCCGAGATTTTGAAGGTGAATTGACGATTCACGATTCCCGGGTACCAGCTCTTCCTGAAAGATAGGCCAGACAGAGAGGGTGGTGGTGTGATGTTTTATGTCAAGGATACTCTCAACTCGACGGATTGCAACATCATATCTGACCATGAACTACTAGGTGTTGACCTAGAGATAGGTCCTGCCAAATACAGGACCCTGGTGCTTTATAGACCTCCTGCCCAACTCGTTGAAAAGGACAGAGATCTGTACCAGCTACTAGGAGAACTTGTCGAAGACAGAGTGTGTATCGTCATGGGTGATTTCAACACACAAGTTGACTGGGAAACCAGAGAACCCTGTCGCGAGAACGCACTACTCCTGGAGTTCACAAACAATGAGTTCCTCACTTAGTGGGTGAGAGAGCCAACGAGAGGAGACAATATCCTCGACTTGGTTTTCACTTCTGAGGATGACATCGTTGAGGACCTCTCTGTTGGCGAAGAGCTCGGTGGCAGTGACCACCGACTAATTAGATTTGAGGTCAAAGTCCCTAAGGCAGAGCCTGCAACTAGTAAATCGAGGAAACTGGATTTGAGAAGAGCAGACTTTGCAGGTCTACGCGCGGGACTGACTGACGCGAGGCTAGAGGAGTGCGATGCTGTTGAAGACTCTTGGAACAGTTTCCAAACCACATTCATGAGTCTTCAATCGCGTTTTATTCCTCTAAAATGCCCCCGTCGGTCCTCTGTTCAACCAAAGTGTTTTAATCGAGAAATCGGGCAACTGCTTAGGGAGAAGAGAAATGTGTACCGGCAATCGAAGATCTCGGGTGACTTTGACGTATACCGGAGGCTAGCCAGGAGAGTGAAGTCCAGTATCAGGGGGGCTAAGTCGTCGGAGGAACTCCGAGGGGCGAGACTCTGTAAAGAGAATCCCAAGGAGTTTTTTAGATATGTGAACAGCCATAAACCAATCCGTCGAACGATTGGCCCTTTGAGGAATGAGGAGGGGACATTAAAGCATTCAGATGCAGAAAATGCTAACCTCCTCAACGACTACTTCTCTCAGTGTTTACTGAAGAGTGTGGTCCCATTCCCCAGCCGACGGATTCCTACTCGGGGGAAAAGCGGGAGGCAATAGACTTCACCGAAGGAGAAATAAAGAAAAAGATCACTGACCTAAAGACGAATAAGTCCCCTGGACCGGACGGGTTTCTACCTAAAGTGTTGAATGAAGTGTGCGATGAAGTATCACGACATCTGTGCGCTATCTTTAAGATGTCAATCCGGACCAAATGCGTTCCTAGAGACTGGCGTGAGGCGGAGGTGACTCCTATCTTCAAGAAAGGAGACCGTAACCAACCGTCGAACTACCGACCTATCAGTTTGACTTCGATAGTCGGTAAACTTATGGAAAGCATCATGGTGGACAAAGTGACGTCGTATTTAGAGTCAAACCTGCTACTGAGGAGTTCCCAGCACGGCTTTCGAAGGCAACGGTCATGCCTGACGAACCTTGTGGAATTCTTCCACTTCGTTTTCAGTGAGTACGATCGGGACAAGACGGTGGATGTGGTCTACCTAGACTTTCAGAAGGCCTTTGATAAGGTACCACACCGCCGCCTTCTCCGGAAAGTGCGAGCGCTTGGCATAGACGGAAAGGTAGCCGGCTGGATCGAGAACTGGCTAAGTGGCAGACGGCAATGGGTGGTGGTGAATGGACAGTCTTCTTAGTGGGTGCCCGTTACTAGCGGGGTGCCTCAAGGTTCTGTCCTGGGACCACTACTATTCATCATCTACGTCAACGACATGGACGGTGACATGGCTGCCAAGATTTCCAAATTTGCCGACGATACCAAGCTTTGTATGAACGTTGCAAAGGATGGAAATACTGCCCGCCTGCAGGAAGATCTTGGGAAGATTGGGGAGTGGTCGGACACTTGGCAAATGCCTTTTAACATGGGGAAATGCAAAGTGATGCATATCGGCCACAGAAACCCCCAATCTCAGTATACCCTTAAGGGCACTGCTATGGAATCCACTGACACTGAGAAGGACTTGGGTGTAACAATCACTAGTGACCTTAAGTTCTCGAAACAGTGCATTGAGGCGGAGAAAAAGGCCCAAAGGATGCTAGGCTATATTAAGCGCCAGTTTGGTTATCGGAACCAGGAGATTGTACTGTGCCTGTACAACTCACTTGTCCGACCACACCTGGAGTATGCCGTACAATTTTTGGAGTCCTTCATTGCGAATGGACATCGCGAGATTGGAACGCGTACAAGCTAGGGCAACCAAACTGATTTCCTCTATCCGACATAAAAGTTATGAGGATAGACTAAGGGAGTTAGATCTGTTCTCGCTGGAAACCCGTAGACTGCGTGGTCAGCTCATCGAGGTCTTCAAAATACTTTGAGGGTTCGACAATGTTGACTAACGGGATATTTACATACTGAGTCCAGCCGAAGGGGGGGGGGGTAAATGATCCTGACGTGACATCTTGGGAATAAGAACCATTTCTTGACCAACGGGCCTGGAGAACAATGGCTGTTCTACGTTGTTCTCTTGTTAACAACAGGGGGGTGAGAAACGTCTCTTGTCTACGGGCTCAAAGAACAATGGCTGTTCTAACGTTGTTCTCTTTCTTAACAACAGGGGGGAGGGTGAGAACCGTATCTTGTCTACGGGCTCAAAGAACAATGGCTGTTCTAATGTTATTCTCTTTCTGAACAACAGGGGGGTGGGAAGGTTAGAACTGTCTCTTGTCAACGGGCTCAAAGAACAATGGCTGTTCTAACGTTGTTCTCTTTCAGAACAACAGGGGAGGCCTTGTGGACTTGCCGTCTTGAAGGCTCGAACCTTGGCACTCAAGGGATATGGTCCTCTTCTGGACAAGGTGAGACCGGATCGGCGTAATGTTTCGCGAAGAAAATCTGGATCTGAATCTGCTCTTATTGGTAAAGTTTCCATATAAATAGTCGAGCCATCTCCTTGGCGTAGGGGCCAATGAAGGAGTGGGAGCTTCGAGGGAATGCCCACCCGCGCCTGAGAACAATACCTTATCTGCCCATAAGCCTAACTCAATCTGGCGAGGTTGACGCATGGGGCGAAACAGGGGGGGGATGAACCTCCTTGGTCAAATATTGATTCAGGTGTGGCGGTGACGCGCCCGGCTTCAAGGCGAAGATGCACCTGGGTAGCAACGTGTTTCTAAATAACATGTGATAGCGGTTGAAATTAAGCGGCCTCAAACCGTTCTATCACATAATCCATTAAACCATATTGAAAGAGAAAACGGAATAATTTTTCCTTACAGTAATATTTTTATTACCTTTTTTCGGAGAAATGTATATATCTCTCAAAGTAGCACGAGAGAATGATGAAAATAATCCATTAAACTGTGATCAAAGCGGTGCTCGCTGCCTCAGTGTGCCTGGTTCGAATCGCTTCCCTGCACGGATTTTTTCGAAACAAGGTAAGAAAAATATTACTGCAAGCAAAAATTATTCCATTTTCTCTCTCAATGCGGTTTAAAGGATTATTTTCATCATTCTCTCATGCTACTTTGAGAGATATATACATTTGTATATCTGCCACGCGTTTACCTATTCCTCATTTATTTTTTGAATTCCCAATTAATTTTATATTTCTTTCATAGTCTCCGTTCGAGCTGGTGAAAGTGTTCCTTAAAAGCTATTCTATTTAGAGAATTTTTGGTTCTCTGCGTAGCATAGTGTACTAACGGCATACTTTTAACTGTGATCAAAGCGGTGCTCGCTGCCTCAGTGTGCCTGTTTCGAATCGCTTGTCTGCGCGGATTTTTTCGAAAAAAGGAAATAAAAATATTACTGCAAGGAAAAATTATTCCGTTTTCTCTTTCAATGTGGTTTAATGGATTATATATATATATATATATATATATATATATATATATATATATATATATATATATATATATATCGGCTGTCTCAGAATTGAGTGCGTATTTTGATGAAATTGAAAACTCTTATGAAAAATTCTTGGGGAATTTTTTCATCCTGTTAAAATTCTGTTTTGCACAAAATTGTAGTGTTCCATGTACAGGGTGTCCCAAAATTTGTATGTATTTTCCAATTATTTTCAGAATCCTTTAAATAATGAATACAGGAGAGCAGATTTTTGTTTTGATAGCTCGTATCAGACGAGCGAAATTTAATGAAGTACGAGAAAAGTTCCAAAGAAAGTTTAGAAAACCTGGACCAATAGTCAACGAGATCCTCTCAGTTGTGAAAAAATAAAAAAGAACCAAATCTGTACACTCTTTAATTGAGATCAAAGCAGTTGCTCGCTGCCTCATTGTGCTTGGTTGGAATCCACCCCAGCTCGGATTTTTTCTAAGTAGGAAATCGCAATTTGAGAAGAAAAATTTATTCAGCCTTCTCTTTCTCTCGGTGTGTTCCAATATATTTGATCATTCTCTCTTGCTTAGAAGAGTATACATTATATAAACATTATATATATATATATATATATATATATATATATATATATATATATATATATATATATATATATATATATATATCAATAAAACCACTGTTTTTGGGCGTAGTATTTTATTCACGAACCAGTTTCGGCATGGAGTTTGTCATGCCATCTTCTGTCGTATACTAAGAATAAATGCATTTTTAAACACTGTAAGAGTAAAAAACATTTAATATAAAATTGTCTCAATTTTGGTCTTACTAAAGTGGATCCATCCTAGAGAGTGAATGGTCGGTTCAATAAGAGGCTAGTATTTATAAGTTACAGTGAGGCTTGGGAGAGAGGAGCACCAACTAATCAAACAGTAATAAAAAAACAACAACTAACAAACTGTATGTAGGTTTGTAGTCCTTGATATATAAAGATTGGGGGGTTCTTAGGCATTGCTGGTTGTTCTTAAAGGCTAATAATTGAAAATTATAAATAGAAATGTTAGTTTTACAGCTTATGGTGTGTTCCCTAATAAAAGACTTCTTCTTTTTATTTAATATTTTGTTTGTGTGCCAACTAATCCCCATATGAGCAGAGAACCTAGCTCAAAGAGACCTGACAGTGCTGCCAATGTAAGAGGCTTCAGTACAACTGACACATTTAAATAAATAAACAATATCACTGCGGAGCTACAAAGAGATAGGCTCTTTACTGTAAAAACCTTCCTATTGATAATTTGTTTAGAAAAACTAATTGGTGGTTTATTTGGGAAAAATATCTTTTAAAAATAAATAGGATTTTTCTTTGAAAAGTATTGTTTTAAAAACCCATCTCTAAAATTAGTAAATCTATGGGCATTTATTTTTCTCAAGAAATATGTTTTTAAATTTATTTTCTTCTGACCTGTATGATAGAGTTTTAAAAAAGGTACTTGATAAGCTCATTGACGCCCCCTCAATTCTGCATATATTTACTAATTTCAGAGATGGGTTTTTTAAACGATACTTTTCAAAGAAAAATACTATTAATTTTTAAAAGATATTTTCCCTAAAAAGTTTTTAGAAACAAATGAGGCAATGGTTTTGCTACTAAAATTAAAATTTAAAATCTAAAGAAAAGCAGCCATGGTTGGATTTTTATACATTTTTTGAACTTCGCCAATTATAATAATTTTAAAAAGGAACTCTAAACTAAATTTCCCTCCTTTGAAAATATCAGGTTGCTAAAATATAGAGTTATAGAAGATATAGAAGATAGAAAAAATATATAAAAATATATTTTCTGAACTTCACAATTTGAAATTCTTTGGGTTTTAAAACATTCGCAAAATTTCGAAATTTTATTTATTTCTGAACTTTGATAAGAAAACATAAGTCATAAACAAACTAAGATGAAATTATTATTCAAATACTCCCCAAAATTCCCTTCTTAAATTATAGAGTTAGTGATGATGGTGATGATATATGCGGAATGCGAATACAAGTTATGCAGTTGGTAATAACCACCACAGGGCTTTCCTCATATTAAATTTATGCCTTTCAATGGCCTTTTAAAGGCGGTATTTCTGTATTCTCAGTATGAATTACCTTAATTGTGAAACCCTTTGCACCTCTTGTCTTTATTTCTTCCATTGTCCCTCTCTCTTGCCTTTAAAAAACGTTTCTTGTCCCATATGCTCATATACGTCAAATTTCTCTTATATATATATATATATATATATATATATATATATATATATATATATATATATATATATATGTGTGGAAAACTCACAAAGTATCGAGTGAGTAATGATATTAGTTTGTATTTATCTCCGTTCCTCCTAAGGTTTCCATTTCGTATTAATTTATTTTGTTGATTGGGTTTTTGCTTTTTTGTGGGCGTTCCCTCTCCTCTGTATCATCCTTATAAACATTTCAATTTTCAATACTTTTGTTATTCCTTGATAAAGAACTCGAAATGAAGTTCTAAAGTACTTGGAATCCTCGTATTAATTTTCTAGGTGGGCTTTGTTGCATATATATATATATACAATTATTTTTGCAATGTCATAATTATGATTATGCGTTTAAAATAATGTTTGCAGCTAACGAATCTCTTCCTTTAGACGTCTGAAGACGCTCTTTGTACATTCACACGAGTGCAATTCCTAAGCTATTGAATTGATTAAAAGCTTAGCAAAAAATTCGCCTGTAACATCTTTGTCTTTATGCGTCCCCGTACGCTTTCGAACATAATGAAAAAATTAGATAATCTCGTCTAGATTGGCAATAAAAATAGAGAATTATATTTTGTAATGTCACATTTATAATTATGCGGTTCAAATTCGTTTTCCTAATTCAAAACTAAACGCATCGAATCGTGTATTTTTAAGTAGATGATGATATAAGATTTATGTTATTAAATCACAAGTTATTATGTCAAAGTATGACAAGTGTACGGGTATATACGTGCACAGGCTCTAAGTTAGGTTAAGCAAGCCAACAAATGTTATTGTTCTAGGAGTGGGATTTAAGTAGTTACCTGCAGCTGCTTGGCTTGACCAAGGAATATTCCAAACACAACGACAAGAATAGATTTTAAAGATTTTAATATACACTAGAAAAAAGGTTCATATATATATATATATATATATATATATATATATATATATATATATTATATTATGTATAAACGAATAAGACGGAATTAGGTTCCGAATATTGATTGGATAACCATGGTTATTAAATGGTTATAATAGGGGATTTGGGGTGGTGAGAGATTCAGTTCCTTTGAACCTCGAGAGTAAAGTGGGGCGAACTTGGAGGGGTGGCCTTGGTGACCTTGAATACTCAGGGGTGTATACTGGATCCCGAATAGGGTGATGCTACGTTCTCTGAACTCTGATTTAGTAAGATGCGGGCCTCTTGTGCTCTAAAGGTCACCAGACGAACTTCGGAAGGCGTGTGACTTCTCCAAACTCGGATTAATCGAGCTATTGGGCCTCTTGTCCTCAAGAGATCACCAGAAGAACTTCAAAGGGCGGGTTCTCAAATCCTTGATCTGAAGGCGGTTGAGAAAGGCTGACGTTGCCTCAAGAGACTTTTCTCCCTGACCCGAAGTTACAAGTGTGATGACCAGCTCTTCTGTTACCTAAGACCTTCACTAAGCACTTCTCGGGCGAGAACTTTGTTCAAGGGAACCTCCGATCAGGGAAACGTCGTCTAACCGAATCTGCGGGTAATCCTTGAGAGAACGCATATATACCCGGATTTCTCCAAAACAGAGAGAGAGAGAGGGACCTTCTCGAACCTTCATTATCGGCCAGGGCAACAAAGCGTGCCCTTACGGGAAGGTGTAAGAAGCCGGGATCAGCCGGTCTGGAGGAACTACCAGCAGCTGCAGTTATAAAGGTTTTCTGGAGGCAAACCTACAAGGAGACGATTAATCTTCCCACTCGTGGGGAGAAAGATTAAGATGGCGGGGATATAGCCTTCAATTACTGCTTGATGCCTCGGTGTGAATTTCTTAGTGGCTGGGCGGTCAGTCCAAAAAGGGTGAAGTCAGAGGGGGGGGGGGGGAGTAACGGCTCGCTTTCTCTCCGGAAGTAATATTTTAGAGGGGGAGGAATATTACTATTTTAGTGGGTCCCTCTACATATTATAAATCAGGAGGATGCCATTTAATAAAAAGTAATATATCGAGTCATTTTGGACAGCCTCTAATTCTTGTTCATTCCCTTCTAGAGTCCTTAAAAGGCGGGTCTAAGCCCGAATCCTTGAACGGATTTCTTTCTTGTCTGACTTCAAAGCTGGAGAGATTGCACTGAAAATCCAAGTTGCATGTATCTGACTGCGTTCATTTTCAATATTTCCGATCGTATCTTTCATCTCGCACTCAAACTATTCACATTAGGAGGAATCCTTATATCTAAGCCACTGAATGTGCAATATTTTGTTAGATAAGGGTCTGTTTTTGGTATGCTACGCTGTTGTAAGTATTTTCCTCCCCTAGGCATTCTTAAGCATCTCCATTTTCATTATTCCATTGCATGCCGATGACAGGCAAATAAACCTCTCCTTCTTACCAGCTTCTTCTGTTAAGTATCTTAGAAATCTTATATACACATACGACATCATTACTGAATGGCTCTAGAACAACTTTCTTAACTCACTCATTTAAAAACTGGTGAAAACTCGATCAGATATAGCACAATTTAAAACTATTGATGCTTTTCAAACTTGCCGTTTTAAAGATACTCTAAAAGTTTGGGCGTCATCTTTAATAGACAATTATCTCTAAATGCTGATGTTGCTAATGTCTGCATATCTTATCTTGGCTTTTTAAGTAATCTTAGCCACATCGGCTCCAAATCCGTTCTCAACAGTTATGAGATTGTTATCAAGGCTTTTCTTATCACCCCTTTGATTATTGTCACTCCATTCACGGCTGGATCACTTGCGTCCACTCCTCGGCTCCTTAAACTTATTTAAAATAACACACTATAAAAATTACAGAGTATTTCTATTGGTAGAGTTATTGGTCCAAGATTTACATCCTATGTTTTTTTCCACTGGGGACGTTTCTCTCAAGAATCTCCTCCGTTTCTCTATTAGAATGGTCGCCTATTCCAGCTTCTCTACTTTTGCTCGTTCCAAATTCTTTCTTAGAATTTGTTTATTTGGTCTTTATCATCTCTTATCTCTGTTTTACTGTGTTTATCATTATGTCACCGTTTTTTCTCATCTCTCACATCTGTCTGTCTGCAATATCCTCGTTTATTCTGGTTGTCTAATTCTCGATTTATATATAACCATAATAAAATTATTGCCGTTAAATCTCCGTTAAGCAAAGCGTTGGATTAAATTCAGTTGGGCTCATGACAAAACAACCCACATATATTATAATCTTTTCTCCGCCAATACCAACAATTTTGTTCTTCCCCTGGCCTTTTGGAATCAGGAGGCAAGGAAAACTGAAGGCCAAATCGTACAATGAGCGTACTGTGTTGAGGTGACCTCGGTCAAGATATTCGCCTGCACCCTCTCCCACCCAAAGAGTAAATATTGTATTTGGGCCTTCAGTAAACATGATTGCCTAAATATACTCCTCCTCGCTTTGCTGGATTTGCACCGCGGATGAGACTCTACACATAGCCTCGGTGCAACTCTGCCTTTCATTTAGAGGGTCGTAATTTCAGGCTTCCGGAAAAGGACGTTTGCGGTATAGCCAACTGCTGAACTCGAGGTGAAGAGACATCCTGGATTTGAGGCGGAGTTACAGCCAGTGAAGAGACTTCTAACCAACCCTGCGGGCCTGGCTAAGACCATAGAGGGATAGCACACCCGTCTCTGTGTATGTTGGAAGTACGAGGATTAGTCAATAAGTTTTGCACATCGGTAGGGCCAAACAGAGGAAGGGGGATGGATGTTTGTGGGGGTGTTAGGACAAGTGATGACAAGTCAGGATCTGCAGCCGCATGCTCCTGCTTCGTCTATTTAAGAAGCAGTAGCTGATCGCAGATCGTCAGTGACAAATTTTTTAACAATGGAGAAGGTTGAGCACCGCGCAGTGATCAAATATTTGACCAAGGAAGGCAAGAATGCCAAAGAGATCCATGGTTGCAGTGTACACCGACACCGCCCCTTCCTATGCAACCATTGCTCGCTGGAATAGGGAGTTCCTTGAAGATGACCCCCATCCAGGATGCCCGTCAGATGTGACCAACGAGGACAATGTGGCCCATGTGGAGAGGATGATCCTCAAAAATCGTCGGTTGAAGGTCGAAGAAATCGAGCGAGAACTTGGATTATCACATGGAAGTGTTATCAACATCATCCATGACAATTTGTCCATGACCAAGGTCTCTGCCCGTTGGGTCCCTATAAACTCATGCCCCATGATCGCCCTTAACATCGTCAAAGTTCGGAGGAGCTGCTGCTCCTGTAAAACCAAGACCCGGCGGGATTCGAGTCACGCATAGTGACAGGTGATGAAATTTGGGTCCATCACTGTAACCACTGTAACTCCAAATAATCAAGATCCGTCCGAGGAAGCGGCACACTCAGGTGGGGATCATTGATTTGGCCTCCGCCAATCATCAAATCCGCAATGCTTTTTCACCCTCTGATGAGCCTAACCAGGTCCATATTCATCATTCATCCTTCACCCTAGTCTCATCTCACGGGGCGTGCTCTTTTGATACGATCACACAATGGACGGTGGGACCACCCTCTGCCTACGAGACAAGACACGCACTAAACCCACACTAACATATACGACGAATTTAAGACTCTCACAAACACTGGACACTCCCATCATAAACATAATAAACACACATACTGGGCTGACTCTGATTTTCAGGTCGAAAAATGATGCCCAGACTTTACACACGCGCGCAAATGACACCTTTACAACCACGGAACATTTCCTTAACACCGCCAGATACCATATTAAACAAACAAATACTAATACGACGCACCAGCCCCCGCTGGCTCGAATTTAACATGGAGGAAATACTGGCTGCCTTCAAAGAAGAGTACGGCGTAGACACAGTCCAGGACTTATATTACAATAAACACAAGTTCTGGTCCTTAATCACATTACAAGCTAATACGCACATAAAGACACTGCTTGACCATGACCTTGGGTCCTAGGTACACACACACATACACACTCACCAGATGAAGCTACACTACAACCTCCCTTCCCATCAATGTCTACTGTGCTATAAAACAGCCCACCAGACTGGTTCGTGTAAATCCGAGCCTGTCTGTTATATGTGCGGTGTTAAAGGTCCCTTTTCCCTACATACACAAATAACATACTCCGTTGTGCTAATTGTCGTGGCAGACACGTTGCAGTCAGGTTAAGCTGTCCATACTCAAAAAGGAAGCGCATGGACGTCATCCTGGAGCTCAGAACGCCCCAAACCACTTTAAAACCAAACACTTTAACCACCTTCAGACCCAGTCATACTGCCCCACTACTACCATTCACGAAGCCATATGGCTATGCTGTCAGCGCGCACGTGGCCAAACATTCTACCTCACTCACTTACACACAAACAAACACACTTACAAACCAAAATAACTCTAAATCACAACTGGCCATCGTACTTTCCGCGGTGGCAAATGACATATCTGGGGGCAACCCACGCACATACTTACGCCGAGGCCCTTAACGGTCTAGGGCAAATCGTCTTTCCCGAGACACTTTTCGCCCTATTCTACGTACAAAAAACGCACGACCAACGCTCCTACCGACATCAAGCACACGTAAACACCGTACACGCAAATACAAAAACCCACGACCACCAATCTTACCAACACCCACCTACTTCATCTCTATTCCTGTCCAGACTAGATCCATACTTCCTTCCACTACCAGTCCTGTCGTTCCTACTCCTTTTCAGTTTCCCCTCCTCTCGCGGTTCTCATCTCCACTTCCCCTCTTCAATCTCTTTCCTTCTCAAGACCTCCCTATCCCTTCACCTGCTACTTGTCAGGCCACACACCTCTCTACCTTCTACTATTCCTCTTCTTATCCTAACTCCTTTCCCCCATCGAACGTACTCCTCCCCCGGTAACTCCCATCCTCTCTTCTGACGCCGCAGTATCCCCCTCTACCGACCTTGTCTCTTCTTCGTTTGTTCCTGCTCCTCTTCCATTTGATCTTGACCCTACTCTCATCGATTTCGACTCTCATTCCATTGTCGCTCTCAGTCTTTCCCCTCTTTTTTATCTTTCTCCTCCCCCTCCCTCACCCATCCTGATCCTACATATCTCCTATCCCTTCCATCAGACACCATCTCAACTACACCCTACCCATTTTACTACACACAATACACGCCGACACATGCAAGCCTCTCGACGAAGGCTAAAACTTTTTCGGGAAATGACCACTGACTATACGTACAGTTACTTAACCAGTGTCTCGCTGCGCACGATATGGGCAGATACACTTCCCCGAAAATATATTTGGCATAATCGAGGAACATAAAAACGCACGCCCGCCGCAACACCCAACACCTGCACTTACACAAAACACACGCAACTCTCTCCCACCTCCATCTCTTCTCTCACTCACAACTCATCCACCACAACAGCACTCACCCCCGTGTCTTCTCAATCCAAAAACAGAATGTAACAGTATTCACACCTAACCCAATCGAGACAGCTACACTACACACCCTACCAGCACTCGCACAAGCGATGGCAGAAGCCTCGCAGCTTGCACGCAAGGCTCCGAGGAATTTACACCCCTCATCCGTTACACGGCAGACTACCAAATGGCATGCATATTTAACCAACACATAGACGACTACTGTCCGTCTAAAAAACACTCTCGACTCAACTGTCCGGAGATGAAAGCACGTCAACCAACACCTACACTCTACTAAAGCATCCTGAAGAAGCGGCCCAAGGAATATGCACCTCTCACTACCGAATAGCCTCCCCTTCTGCAACTCCAGTCACGACACCCTCACACATGAATACGTTTGATAACACGCCCCATCAGTGCATAGCCACCGACCTATTACTCCTCCTATCCCCTCTTAAGTAATTTCTAAACCACTCCTCTCTGACTAAATGATCCTATGTGTTCCCACAGTGATCCCTCTCTTTCTTTTTCCATACTAATATAGATACATACAGCCTCAGCACACAGTCCCATGGTTACGAAGGAACAAGGTAAGGGGCGGCTAGTTTAAAAATTAAATCCCTTATAATAAATGTTAATATATCTACAACCTGCGTGAAATTTAACGGATATAACATGGGATTTTGAGAACGGGAAGTTTCAATGGTTAGGAAATTAGTACCATTTTTGGATGGAGTGGCTACTGTGATAGCCATTAGACGATGTGAATTGGGGGTTAAGAACCATGACTAAACAACATCAATCTATTTATGTCTGTATCTATTTCTCTATCTATGCATATGTATATATGTATATATATATATATATATATATATATATATATATATATATATATATATATATATATAAGTGTGTGGGGGGGATGGGTATTAAACCATATTTACTTGATTGTACCAACTAAATAAAACAAGCACGTTCCGAATTATTTCGCGTTGGTTTCTTGAATAAATATTTGAATTTTAGAAATATTTTTGTCATCTGATAGCTACTTCCCAACTCCTTTGAGGGCACTACAGAACTACGATAAGAGCACTTCAATACACACATATATATATATATATATATATATATATATATATATATATATATATATAAGAGCCACGTGCCTTAATTATTTCAATAACACCATCTCTTTTGGTGAACCTTTTGATGATCTTAGTGATCAAAAGATATCGGGAGAAAAACAATACTATACAATACCGGCCGGGTATATCCAAGATTAGAAGTTCCTTCAGATTCTTTTCTTCTACTTCTTTATGACAAAATACCCCTTTTTGTTTGATATTTTGTGAGGTCAGTTTGCGGTTCACATATGTAGCTACAACGAGCATTCTTCTTTGTGTGGATATGTTTGAAGGGAAAGAAAACGTAATGGAGAGACTGTACTTTTCATTATGTAATGTATAATTGGTTATACAATTTGGCATTTAGACATATTTTGATGTGATATAAATCTTACTATTGAGATGCATGTTATTTTTGTGTAATGTGAGTTTTGTTATTTTGTAAGTGGTTGTATTTTCTTAAGACATTATTGGTTTATTGCAATATCAGACCAAAACTGATGCATATTTGATCCGAAAAGGAGCTCATATTTGGGCTTATGAGTAATTGTGCTTTTTTGTCCTAAACTTTACTCAGAAGCATTTAGTTCGTCCCCAATATTTTCTGTTTAGTCACGAGATCAACTCACAGCAAAGGTAAGATGAGGTTAAAACTCATTCCAAAGAATGAGCTCGCTGCATATATGTTGATTATTTGGTTTAAGGCATGAAAAAATCTTATGGAGAAGGGAAAGAACAATAAAAACAAGGGGTAGAAAACTAATTTAAAATCACTCGCGCCAATTAAATTTCATATATCTAACGCATTACTATAATAAATAATGAATAATACATCTACCCACATCATGTAGGCACTATCTCTCCAATTAGCGATGAACTGGTCGGAATCAGAGATGGAAATGCTGATCTTTTATTTTTTGCAATAAATCTTTGCGCTAACAAAGCTCACTGTCGGCCATGTGTTTGCCGCCCATGTACTATAATAAATATATACAATACATGTGGGCATGTGCTTTCATGAAAGAAAATCCAGGTTTTTGTTCTTCGTTAGCAATTTTATGTATGGCCAGTAATTTTGTATGCATGCATGCATGCATATGTGGAGATAACCATCTATGGAAGAAAATCCAACTTTTCAAATGTTTTTTAATTGCGTGTAGTGCAATACTTGTTTATTTTTACATACATGTGGATATGTGTATCGAATAAAAAACGATCGAACTTTCTCATATGGGCGTAATCATTATTTGTGTACATGTAGATATGTTTATTGATAGCAGATAATCAAACTTTTTACAAGAATATTTGTCAATACTTGTACATTTGCTTTTGTTTGTATATGAATATGTGCAGCCAAGAAAGAAAATTCACCTTTTCCCATGTGTTAACAATCTTGTGCACATTAATACTTCTGTATATTTAGGTGTGGACATGTGACCCCATGTTTAAATATGCCTATGAAATAACAACTTATCTCAAAGATGCGAATGTTTGTTCGTGGATTCTGGAATAAAAATTCTTGCAGATGTCCTTTCGATATTAGTAAGTGAATGTCGGTTCAAACTTGGTAGGGTACATGGTCAATTGTGGATGTTGGACTAGTAACATCATGAATTAGATTGTACATGTAATTTAGGCGATGTAGATATAAAGTTGCTAAGAAGATAGGAGAAACAAAAATCTTTGTTCTTTCAAATTACCAGTGCCACTCTTATTTCATAAAGTACTGCCCTTAGTACCACACCGTAAACACATTTTCTATAATCAGTCATATCATGTTTGTTATATTTGTTGCATTTTACGATGAGTCGCACTATATAATGCCGATTTGAGGGGAAACCAAAAGTTATAATGTGAAATCCATGTCAGGTGTTGAATGAGAGCTTAACTAAGTTTACATCTGAAATCGGTCACTTAGATTATACTTTTATTTTGATTTTATTTTAGATTCTAAGTCCAAGGTTGAAGATAATTTCTGTTTTTTTATTTACCCAAAATGAGATAAGTTTTCGTGATGAGGTGGCTCCAACCTTTCTCCCCATGAATCTAATACGAGTGATTTCGGATATCGTATTTTCCTCCCATGACTTCCTCAAGACACCTATAAGTAGATATTTACGAAAAGTAATTGTAAAATATATTATAAACTACTACTACATGCACTTCTACATTTATATACCAATCGGAAGGGTTATTTTATAATGTGTTTTGCTACCTATCTGAATCTGCCAGCACAAGTTCGCCCAACCTTTTTGCCATTTTTAAACAGATGGATGAGCAAAATGGATGCAAAGAAAGAGCAATGTCAGCATAATAAACGAGTGATGGATAAAAAACGTTGTCAAAGTTGCTGAAATCCAAGCAGAACAAAGAAAAAAAGTTTCTTCTTACGCCTCTCACTGGTTCTGAATAGCAGAAAGAAAATAGAAATAGACGATTCCTAGTACCTTCGTTTTTATTTTCAGAATCTTAAAACCTTCGATCAGTTGATCACATATAATCGCCCACTTGCAAGTGATGATAGGTCTAAGGATCAAAGTCTCTTTTCGTACGCTTGGTTACTAAGTTCGTAAATAGTTTAGATCCCTACAGAGAACCTGCTAGAATTTATTCCCTAGTGGGAACCAAATCTCTACTGTTCATATGAGATGAAGACGGATGAGGGATTTATGTATAGACAGAAGGATATCTTTCAATTTGAACATTAATATTTTGGCATTGTATCTCACCACCTTTTGAGATACTCAAAAATTAAAACCCCTAGATGCTATTTGATAATCCAGTTTTAAATTTTTACATCCTAATTACATGACGTTTATTTTAAGTACGTTAAAATTTTTCTGTTATATCGAGGTCCCGTTTAATGTTCGCAAGATTGCATGTAAAAATTCCTCTGTTTCCTCGAATCGTGTCAACTGCGAATTTGCATATTTCACTAATTAAGCCATTATCGAGGTAATTTATCTATACACTGAAGATGGTCCAAGCACATATTCATGAGGCACTTAGCTAGTGCCTGAAGCGCAGTTTAAATATGCTTCATATACGGCAATCGCTGTGAAGGATTTGAGATCATATTTTAGCTCCATTAAAGAATTTTACCTGTTTTTTCCTGCCCTTTATGTTTCAGTCAGAGCCATTTATTTGGAATAGTATCAAGAGCATTTTGTAACGAGAAATAGATGTAGTATGCAAAGAAGAAGGAAGCTAGAAGTAGAAAAATATTAAGAAGAAAAGAAAGATAATCATAATTAAAAGGAAAATTAGAGAGGAAAATGAGAGACGGAACAAATAATTATATAAAAGGATAAGGAGGAGGAGAGGAAGAAATGAGAGGTTAAAAAAGGAAAGGAAATTATTTAGCTGATGAAGACTATCAAAAAATATGATAGCGGTGATAAATTTAAGAACATAAGGACGAAGAATAAGATGAAGCCGATGAAGAAGAGATGCATAAAATGAGGCTGAACAATTATAATAAAGAAAATAAAGATGATAGTGATAGTAATGGAGATGATGAAAATAATGATGGTGATAGGAAGAGGATGAAAGGATTGATAATAAAGAAGGGTCTTAGGATATTTTGATTTTTGATAAATTGAGTTACAAATAATTAATGTCAGCCACACGGTCGCAAAGGCGACTGTGAAACTCGTTTGGGTCTTTTTATAATTTTTATAGGCGATTATGATAAAATAAATAAAGCGATATACTTTATCATTGACCATCAAAAACAAAACCTTCATTAAAAAATTCACTTATTATTTAATTCGAAAAGAACATATGATATCTATTTATGTTCGTCATGTAAATACGAGGAGCGGTCAATAAGTTTTGTAAATCGGTAGGGAAAAACAGAGGAAGGGAGATCGCCGTTTGTGGGTATGTTAGGACAAGTTATAAAAGGCAGGACCTGCAGCCGCACGCTCCTGCCTCGTCTATTTAAGAAGCAGTAGCTGATCGCTGATCGTTAGTCACGAATTTTTTAACAATGGAGAAGGCTAAGCACCGCACAGTGATCAAATTTATGACCAAGGAAGGAAAGAATGCAAAAGAGATCCATGGTTGCAGTGTACATCGACACCGTCCCTTCCTGTGCAACCATTGCTCGCTGGAATAGGGAGTTCCGCCATGGCCGTGAGTCACTTGAAGTTGACTCCCGTCCAAGACGCCCGTGAGACGTGACGAACGAGCACAATGTGCCCTAAGTGGAGAGGACGATCCTTGAAAATCGACGCGTGAAGGTCGAAGAAATCGAGCGAGAACTTGTAATATCACATGGAAGTGTTATCAACATCATCCACGACAATTTGGCCATGACCAAGGTCTCTGCCCCTTGGGTCCCTAGAAACTTCACGCCCCATGATCGAATTAAACATTGTCAAAGTCCACAAGGCCAGAGTTGCAAAAGCTGCCATCCGCGAGTGCAGATTCGAGGAGGTCAACCATCCCCCTCCCCCCTACAGTCCAGATCTGGCCCCTAGCGACTACTTTTTATTCCGCCAGCTCAAGGCTGCACTGCGTCGACGCTGGTTTGGGGACGATGAAAATGTCCAGCTCGCCGTCCAGGAGTGGCTTGAACAGAAGTCGGGAGATTTCTGGTTATCGGGAATTCGAAGCCTCAGGGACAAGTGGCGCAAGTGCATTAAAGTCGAGGGTAGTTATATTGAAAAATAATAAAACACTTCCTCATATCTCGTTTCCTTATATCCGAATTGCAAAACTTATTTACCGCCCCTCGTATATCTAAGAATTTTATAATAATGTATCAGACTCTTAATTTCAATGAATTGGATCCTACGTCCTACAAAAGGTTAGGCCCCCTCTTTTAAGGCATAGCCTGTAGTTCATTAATTTTGCTTACATCGAATGGGGTTTTGTCATATTTCTTTTAGAAATGCACCAAGAGCAGAAACCAGGTAAAGGGGATAAGTGTGCTCTACAAAGGCGATTTTCTTGCCAGTTAAATCAGAATCGTCATCTTTCTTAACTTCCTCATTGTCACGATCATTAAATCTTCTCCCTCGTTTTCATTTACATTATCAACAAAAAAATACTCCTTCTTTTCCATCTCCTCCATCATTTCCTTCTCTTTTACTCCATCTTTTCTTTCTTTTTCCTTATTCTATTTGTTTCGATTCTCCTTTTCCTTCTCCCAACCATTATTTTCCTCTTGACTTAATTTCCTAATTCTCATTCTCACTGTTTTTGTACCTCATTTTATCCTCATTCTTCTCATTCTCCTACTCCTTAACCCTCATTGCAATTTCACTTGCTCACAATAATTATATTCTAATAGTGAACACAACTTTTGTTGACTTAGACGTGTTTCGGAGTAAATTGAAGTCAGTGATTCTAAAAAAATACAGTAGATCTTCCCCATCAGCTCTGATTTTCAAGATATTCCATATATATATATATATATATATATATATATATATATATATATATATAATATAATATAATTGTTGACTGGTAATTACTACTGTTGACAAATGAATACAAAAGCATTATAGATGTCACCAAAAATAGTGTATTAACACCAAACAAGCATAAAATATTCAAAATATCTATTAAATTTACATAAGTTTGGGACACTTCACATAAGCCACATTCCTGAGATTTCATGCAAAGATGTAATGCCCAGTGGTGGTAGAGGCTCCATCAGGAATCGCCCATCAAGTGAGTGTCCCAACTTCCGCTGTACCGTTTCTAAATGGTTATTAATGGAATAGTTTAGTCTATTTTCGGAAACATTGCGAATAATTGTGGAGGTAATTGTCGTTTGATGCTCATTTTACAGGCAAGTTTACCAAAGGAAGAGATTATATTTCCACGAATTCACTGTATGTTACAACTTTACAGCACCCAAGGAAAATCTTAAAAACATATAAAGGAGTACCACGCATGTGCCTCATATTTGTCCATTAAATCTTAAAAACGCAGGTCTTTATGAGTAGTCGTTTTTGCGGTCCATCGAAAATACCTGCCATCAGCTTTTCAATTTTCATCGTCAGAAAATTTCTACATACAAAGCTAAAGCACGTTCCATCTCTGTTTAGAAACACCCTGTTTTCTTTTAGATGCCACTGTTTTCTAACCCAGAGTTCAACTTTAGCTCTACCGCTCCAGATCCATATAAGTGACAGATACTTGTACCGACTTGGTTGGTCCAAGATAATTTCACCATTTTCCGATTAACACATATCACATATTATTGATCTCGGTGTATATTTTCTAGGACTACAGCCACTCTCCCGTACTATTCACTCATACTGGCTGGATGACCTATTAAACTTAATCTCGATCTATCTATTTATTTATTTTTTATTTATTTACTTATTTCATATTAATCCAATGTAGAGTATAAATATATTCCTTTTTTTTTAACCTCATCTGGCGACTGCCTTCTAGGGCATAAGTCGCCGTACTTATCCTTGGCTAAATCTAGGCTATATTAAAAGCCAAATAAAGGAAAAAAAAACAAACAGAAAATAAAGAATAACAAATTGAAAAAATATAAAGCGAGCTCCGTGACGGGCCATTCTCCTCTTTATTTCCTAAACAAGTATGTATGTTATTAGGAGAGGATGTTGTTGCCCTAGAGATATATACATAATCTTATATTATCTTAATTGATTGTAAGTTCCTAAAACGTTGGTGTCAGCCAGTAAAAGAGAAGTTCACATAGAAGAATCTTGAAATGATACTCATAATTAATGGCAAATGAAATCTAATTTATCAAATTGGGTTTGAAACTCGCATCATAACTCCTAAATTTATTACACTACAGTATAATAAATTTTGGAAATAATTTTTTGAGGTACATAAGAATGAGTTCCAAAGTTCGCCTGTCAAAAGTTTTATTTATTTGTTCGAAAAATTGGAATTACGAACATCGTTGTATGTTTTAACGAATTTAAAAAAGAGAGACAAATTGGAGGGAGAGTTGTTTTAAAGGAGATATATAATACGCAAGATTTATACAAACTTTGATCAACTTCCTATTAAGCATTGGAGTTCCATGTCGAGGTGAAGGGTGCGATTCACAACGAGAGAGGTTACCAAAGATTTGGGCTCTCGCAACGTCAATGCGCAGTTTATCGAGTCTAACTTATGCGGCCAGGCAAGTCCAACGACGTAGTTCATCACAAACACATTCAAACTCAATACCACGAACTCTTTATCATTTCTTTATTCACACACACAAGGAATGACTCTTTCTTCTCTGAATCCAGCAGAAAAAGCTTCTCTAACCACAGTACCCATTCGTAGAACGGGTCACTCTTCCTTGAGTCAAGAGGGTTTCAATACTCGTGGTTTGGCGACAAAACCGGCTAATACCGGTCTTCATGCACTATAATTCTAAAGGATTATCCTGCTCTGTGCTGATGGGCTTACTAGTGGTTGTCATACTGATCTTTATTTGAATTTCATTTCCCGCTAGTTTTTGAACGTCAACAATTAAAAGGGTCCAGTTATTCAACCAATTTAGTAACTTTATGAATCAATCAAGAAAATAAAAATATGAATAGGTTCAGATGCAAACTTTTATGAGTTGGATAAAAAGAAAATAAATTGCTAGAATTATTCAATAATACGAAACATTGAGAAACGTGGATCTGTATGATTTATTGAGTTTCGAAAGAAAGAAAATTATATAAAACTGTCTATTTTTTGAAAAAGCAAATTATTTTAATTCCGGAAATGAAAAGAAAACTAAGAAACTCCCAATATAAATATTGATAAATTTATATACCCCAAAAAGCATACCTCAAGTAGCCCTAATATTCTATTAATTTACACGTTACTAGTTTAATGAAAAGTAAGGCTGTTTTTTAAAAGAAAAACTTCATCATCTGGTCACAAGCACAGTGCAAAGTCACTCTTAAAATCAGCTTTCATTTGCATTGACCATAACTTAATTATCTTTATCGTTATATATATTTCAGCAAAAGCCTCTAGTAATGATACCTTGATGGTCCAATAAGAATTATACAGATCTAAATATAAATAATGAGCTCCTCACTCATCATAATGTTCATCGTCTATTCCAGAGAAATTATACAAGGAAATATTTCCTATACGGGTTTTCTATGAATTCCGATTAAAAAATTTACAGGTAAGAACTGCTTGAACAACTGAAATTATTTCCGAGTTCTGGATGAAATTACAATCCCTTATATGTTCATCGAAATACACATCAGCCTCTAAGCGCTGTAATTGCCGAGTATTCCGGGCTGCTAGAGGTACAATGCTTTCAGATAGTTTTATTATCTGCCTAAACAGTTCCTCGTATGTGGTTTCTGTCCGTGAGGATCATGGAAAACTTAATTGGTGTATCTTTAGCGCCGCTCGAATTGCAAGGTGAAATAGGCTCAACGGGGAACTTCACAAATGAGCACCGTGTTGGATGTATGAAATCTTGAAACTGGGCGCACATATTATAGGGCACAGTGCCTTTATGCAGCTGGCGAAAGATAGGGGAACACGTTCAAATGCAACCGTCTCCGATGCCATCTTCGCCAGCAGCAGCCCAATCAGAAAAGTAGCAGGGCATGTCATTGGAAGTGCGACCGCTGTTATGCTTCCTGAATTCACCGTCGCCGCAAAAGTAAATTAATTCAAGTGGGAATTTTTAATTGATATGGGAGCGAGTGTATCGATAATCCCAATTAAATTGGTGCCGGTCATTTGTGGTCGCGGAAACCACATCGCCTTTATTAGTGATGGACTTTCTGGGGCACTTTAATCTTTTGGAGGATTGTGCGCTCAGCATCCTTGTCGACAACCAAACTAAGCTCAAATTAGAAGTGAAACAATCCGGGGAGCCTGCGGTAGCACTGGTCATTAATGACCTCCAGCACCTAGCACCCGATTGCAACGCCGTATTAGAAAAGTATGAAGTTTTGTACAACCAACCGCCAACCAGTCCAGTTCCACTATCGCCTAATGGCGTGACGCACACAATTGAGACTGGAAGTGCACCACTGACATTCGCGCGACCAAGACCTCTTTCAATAGAGAAGTTGCAAGTTGCCAGAGCAATGTTCGAAACACTATTGAAAGAGGGGCTCGTGTGCCCATCAAAATTACCATGAGTTTCGTCGATTCATATGGTCCCAAAGAAGTTGCCGGTTTTGTACAGGGTGGATGGCGATTTCCGCGCGCTTAATGCGATCACAAATCCCCACAGATATCCATTGCCGAGAATACAAAGTGTGGCAAACCACCTCCAATGTAAAACAATTTTCTCTCGGTTGGATCAGGTTTTTGCTTACCATCAAATTCCCATGAACCTGGCGGACATAGAGAATACTGCGAGGGTAACTCCATTTTATTTATGGGAATACTTGAAGTTACCCTTTGGCCTCCGGAATGTAAGCTGCATTTTACAGGCAAGTTTACCAAAGGAAGAGATCATATTTCCACGAATTCACTGTATGTTACAACTTTACAGCACCTAAGGAAAATCTTAAAAACATATAAAAGAGTACCACGCATGTGCCTCATATTTGTCCATTAAATCTTAAAAACGCAGGTCTTTATGAGTAGTCGTTTTTGCGGTCCATCGAAAATACCTGCCATCAGCTTTTCAATTTTCATCGTCAGAAAATGTCTACATACAAAGCTAAAGCACGTTCCATCTCTGTTTAGAAACACCCTGTTTTCTTTTAGATGCCACTGTTTTCTAACCCAGAGTTCAACTTTAGCTCTACCGCTCCAGATCCATATAAGTGACAGATACTTGTACCGACTTGGTTGGTCCAAGATAATTTCACCATTTTCCGATTAACACATATCACATATTATTGATCTCGGTGTATATTTTCTAGGACTACAGCCACTCTCCCGTACTATTCACTCATACTGGCTGAATGACCTATTAAACTTGATCTCTATCTATCTATTTATTTATTTTTTATTTATTTACTTATTTCATATTAATCCAATGTAGAGTATAAATATATTCCTTTTTTTTTAACCTCATCTGGCGACTGCCTTCTAGGGCATAAGTCGCCGTACTTATCCTTGGCTAAATCTAGGCTATATTAAAAGCCAAATAAAGGAAAAAAAAACAAACAGAAAATAAAGAATAACAAATTGAAAAAATATAAAGCGAGCTCCGTGACGGGCCATTCTCCTATTTATTTCCTAAACAAGTATGTATGTTACTAGGAGAGGATGTTGTTGCCCTAGAGATATATACATAATCTTATATTATCTTAATTGATTGTAAGTTCCTAAAACGTTGGTGTCAGCCAGTAAAAGAGAAGTTCACATAGAAGAATCTTGAAATGATACTCATAATTAATGGCAAATGAAATCTAATTTATCAAATTGGGTTTGAAACTCGCATCAGCGAGTTTCGGGGATTAAAGTTCGTTCATGTATATATAGACGATATCCTAATATTTTCAGATAATCTAGTCAACCCTCTAGATCCTTTAGATCAAGTTTTCAGAATCATGGTCGAGAACAGTCTATGGATATCCCTGGAGAAATGTGAAAGAGCAAAGGAGGAAATTGATTTCTTAGGGCATCACATTTCGGCTGCGGGAATTTGCCCATTCGAAAAGAAAATAATAGAAATCGGGGACATGCCGTCACTGAAAGATTGCAAGGAACTACGACGGTACTTGGGCATGTTGAGATACTATCGAAGGATGATTCCAAATTTCGCCACGATTGCAGCCCAATTCACCAAGCTTGAATGCCTGCAGCCCAAGGCTCATAAGCTGGAATGGAACGATGATGCACGGGAATTATTCGATAGTACTAAATCAGCTCTGATCAACTCCGTCAAGCTCTTTCACCCGCTGCCCAATGACTTACCATATCAGATGCTGACAGATTGCTCCGATTACGCGGCAGGTACTGCCATTTACCAGATGATAAATGGATCGCTTCAACCCGTCTAATTATTCTCGAGCAAACTAAGCCAGACACAGCAAGCGTACTCCACTTATGACAGAGCTCTTAGCGGCGTATATTACTGTGATCCACTTAAGGCACATGATTGTGGGTTGCTATATTACCCTCTTCACAGCCTACAAACCACTAATATCGGCTTTCTCGTCACTGTTGTGTGCCTAAAGATGACAACCAGTAACGCCTTTGGAACGTGATTTTAGAATATATCAGCGATATCACCTACGTGCGCAGTCAAGAGAACGTAGTTTCTGACTGCCTGTCGAAGATAGGCAAATTAACTCATTCAACCTCCATACTTTGGCGGCAGTGCAGGATAATAATGAAGAAATAGGACAACATTCGTCACAAATAAATATCTTTCTCCTTTCCCGGAGAAGTTCAATTATGCTGTGAAGTAACATCAACATACCCCCGCCCTTTCGTCCCTACAGCATGGAGAAAGGATATCTTCTCTCAGTTTGTCACACCGTCTAATTAAGTCTCGATATTTTTGGCCTAATATGGACAGGGACATTCACTCCTGGGCACGGAAGTGCGTCTCCTCCAAAATTGAACGCCAGACGAAATAATATTTCCTTGTCAAGATTCGAAACTGTGCACATTGGTATCGTTGGACCACTTCCACCGTGCATGTTGCCTGGACAATCCTACCTGTCCTGTCGCATAACCGATATATATATTATCGTGCATTGACCGGGCTACAAGATGGATAGAAGCATTACCGATTTCGGACAAAAGTGCTGCAACGGTTGCTTTGGCCTTCCTAGACGGATGGATTTCCAGATTTGGAGTCCCGTCATAGGTGATAACCAATAGAGGAGCCCAATTCGAGTACGAATTATTCGAGGAATTATCAGCCCTCGTTGGTTTTTATCGTCTCCTCACCACGGCGTACCTCTCATCCAAGAACATGATGGCGGAAAGATAACACAGAACTTTGACGTGATCCAGAATGGCCCTTCAACACTGTTGGCTGATGCCCCTTCCGATTATTCTCTTGGGCATCGCTCATTGCCTACTGAATCGGGATTTTTTGCCTTTCACAGCAGTCACAGGACTACACGACTGTTTCTGAAATCCATGGTTTTATCCTCGTCGTCATAAACCGATTCAAAGTTCATTAAAGAATTAGACACAGCTATGGTACAAGTCGACTTTACACAGGCTTCTGAAGGACACCTGCACTCGGTGCCCAAGTCTTTCGTGCCCATGGCTCTTCGTGAGGCAACGCACGTCTAGTTCTGAATAGATCGTATTCATAAACTGCTAGAAGCCCCATATACTGACCCTTTCTCGCCACGACAAGGTTGACAATTCGGAGTTCCCTGACGTCAAACAGGACAGTGTCTCAGTAAACCGGTTGAAACCAGTGAAGGTCCCTCCTACGCATGATAGCAATGTACTGAGTAATTATCGCCACCCAAAGACTCATGGAAAAGATAGGAAAGTGGCCTCTTGCACTTCACGTCAGGGGGAAGAAGATGAAACAGAGGACAATGAGGTAGGAGGAAATCGAAGAGTATCCTATCCGGGCACCTAGGAGAGCAACGATAAGCGGGAAATTTTTACTGGTTTCGGGAGACGGGTTACGTTCGTCATAGATCAGTCATTCTTTTATTTTTAAATGCGGTTACGGTCATTTCATTTCCCCGGTCTAATGCAATAAAAGAAAAATAGGCAAATTGTCCGCACCTCTAATTTTTTGTACATAGCACTTCGCCTGTGAACCAATTCTATATACATGTATCGTAATCGTTACATATAATATTATTAAAGGGACTAGTTAAAGAGATAATGAGAACCCGAAATATTAAAAATATTTATATAGGTGTCAAAGCAATTCAAATGTGTAGCATTATTGCTGAAACAAACTGTGTACCCGGAGTCGATATATATTAGTTCTTCATTTATAATACTCATGGGTCGAAGGGGTGGGAAGTTTTGTAACGACTCCCGAATTGAAAGGTGAAGTAGGCTCAACGAAGAACACAAATGAGCACCCTGTTGGACCTATGAAATCTTGAAACTAAGTACACACATTAAATATTGAAATAATATTCCATGTAGCAGCAATGAATCAATGTAGAATGAAGCTAAATACTTATATATATATATATATATATATATATATATATATATATATATATATATATAATGTTAAATCACAATTGTACATGTGTAGCAAGGCCAGAATTGCAAGGTGAAGTAGGCTCAATAAGTCACCTCACAAATGAGCACCCTGTTAGACCTATAAAATCTTAAAATTGGGCACACAGATTAACTACCGAAATAGCATGCCATGTAGTAGCAATGAACCAATGTAAAATTGAGAGAAATACTTACATCACAATTGTACATGTATCAAGAAAAACATGAGTGTAGGAAGGCAGGCGAATAGTAGGAGGTTCCCAGCGAATACACAAACATACACACGCAAAGAAACAGCTGCGAGTCGAAAGATCTTGATACAAGATAACGAGGCACCCGAAACGGAGTCAGCATTGACCAGTTAAAGTTGACGTGGACCTCCCACACGACAAAATCAACTTTCTATCACCTTGCTATCAATGTGAGACCGAATACGGTCAGATATGTCTACATTAAAATGCACACACCCTTCGACTCTGACCAACAGTCTTAACAAAGGAACAAACGAACATTCTTTAACCTATGAGGCTCTGCCTCGCGCTCGGGTTAAGGATAGATAACTCATGTCCCCTTAATGGAGATTCGTCTAAATAGGACAGGCAGAGAATTCCCCCCAAAAAGAAACGAGAGAAAAGAACATAACTATTATTAGTAGGATAGATTCATCGTTCTTGATTCCGGATTCACATTAATCTTATTGGCGTCACGAATCCGTTCCTAGTCCTTAAATTCAGCCGTCCTTAGCCCCAATTATCTAAGGTCGAGGGATACTTACAACAAAGCCGCGTAAGACTCGACTCTCTCGCTTGCTCCAATTAAGGTAGACCTTAGTAAAGAATAGAGCCTGCAAAACACAGTTTCCTTTCGAGTCCTTCCTTTAAAACAGTGATAACCAAGTTACCTTTCTAACCCAGCCTATAAACAGATTCCCCGTAAGAACTTTTACACTCAGAGCAAACTCAACAGTGAGACCTGAAACGACTTCGTCCGACACCCCTTCACAGGTAACCCTGCCTCACATTTAAAAACCCTCCATAAACTGGTGAATCTATTAACTCATCAAGGCCACCCTATATAGTATCTGAAATATATCCATAGTTAAATTCGAACTACGGATTTTTACAACACGTCGCAACCACGGCTATTAAACACTATTCAAACCAATCCCATCCAACAACTAACCAAACCCAAAGTAAGCAAGTTGGCTGGCTCCTAGATTATTCTAAATTGTCAAAAAATGTAGTATATGCAAAAATTCAAGAATTAAATAGAAAACAGAATTTAAGTCTTTTCTTCTTTATTACCAAAGACCTGTTTAGGGACTGAATATCAAAGGAAAAAGAAAGGTTAAATATCATTATCTTGTATTAGAACAAAACGCGCATGCTTCCGTTTTTCTCAGATATATTCTTCAGTATTCTTTAGATATGGATACGTTCCCTCTTCCCTAACTTATTCATACCTAAACCCCTCCATTGGAGCTATATATTTATACTCTATTCTCTCTGCTATTTTTCCCCCTCTGTAGATGACATTGCTAATTAAGACGTGAGCGCTTGGCCTAGGTTTCTATTTCGTAGGGCTATTTGTAGGAATACGGTCATCCGCAAACAGAGTTATATCGAAAGATTTTACGAGTCCTGAGTTTTCCGCCACGAAGTGTCACCCTACTCGATTTTTAGTTAAAGAATTAAATCCGAAGAGTGAATGGATTGCAATATTATTTAGCATTAAAATTAAATATTGGGAGTTGGAGAGTAAATATTAAATCTATTTGAATTAATTTGAAAAAAAGGATACATGACCTTAGAAGTACAAATTTAAACCAACAGTTGAGAATATCTTTAATTAAAATTACGAAAGAATAAAGTGTTAAAATTAAATGAGTCATTCTTTTTTTCTGCTAAAAATAATTCACTGAAAGGAAGCGTAACCTGACATAAAATAACTTTAGATTACATAAGAATATACTTAATCTTTTAGATGATTTTGATTCAACACTGGATCGAATTAGCTTGCAAAGACCATTGTTTTTTGATTTATTCTAGACTTGGAGTGGTATTGAGAGACTTAATATCGGTAATTCGAATTTAGTACCTTTTTTTTTAATTTTATATATCTCATCTGGTGACTGCCTTATAGGGCATAATTCACCGCACTTAAGCCAGCCTATATCTAGGCTAAATTAGAGCCAGATAAAAAAAAGGAAAAACAAAAAACAAAAATACCCCCAAAAAGCAAAAGAAAACAAACAAATTGAAAAAATATTGAGCGAGCTCCGTCGACGGGAAAAGGCCCGCCCTCACTCGTCGAAGAAGACCGCGAACCAAAGTTGAATTTTAAATAACAGGGAGAAGGCCGGCCTCCTCCGAAAAGTCTAAAAGTCCACAGGTCGGTGATCACGAATTCGTCCCGAGTACAAGTGACAGGCGGTAGCGACCCCGCCCATCCCGGTACCGGGGCAGATATCGTGCGCGAAGAGCACCCAAACTGGGACATTCGACAAGAATGTGCCGAACAGTCTAGATGACGACGTAGTCATCACAATAGGGTGCTGGTGAGTGCTCCATCAAATGGCGATGCGTCACACGAGTGTGCCCGAATCGTAGATAAGAGAAAGCGACCTGAAGCCGTCGCAGCATTGGGAGATAGGTCCATGGGAACAGTAGCGGCGCAATGGCACGCAAATTTAAGTTGCCCTTGAACGTCTCCCATCTTCTTTGCCAAGCAGTCCGAAGAGCTGCCCGTATTCCTGCCATGTAGTCGGTGTGAGGAAGAGCGAAACGCTGGTCCGGTCGCAGAGTCCTCGCGGACTCATTAGCGCCCTCATTGGCGCGCTCATTCCTTGCAATTCCTACATGTCCAGGAATTCAGCAGAGGGTAATCTTGACATCCGCCCGGCTCGCCAAACCGTGGCGTTACGGATATCGGAAACCAGGGAATGTGGAGATTCCAATGCCCCGAGAGTACTCAGGGCGCTTTGTGAGTTGCTATAGATCACAATCCGGTCTCCGAACCGGGCACATCGCGTAATCTCCCGTACCGAGTGGTGTATTGCAACCAGCTCGACACAGCCCCGCTGACTTCAAACATAGGGGATACGGCGTAGAAGCCGGTCCCCCTCTTCGGACTTGGAGCCATCCGTATACACTGGCACGGTTCCAGAGTGACACAAGGTTTGCTCCAAAAATTCAAACGAAATACTCCCGGCTCTGTAGAAGCTTTATGAGCAGAGACGTTGGGAAAAATAGCCAAATGTGGTACCCGCCAGGGTGCCGTCCTGGCAGAATCAGAGAAGACACCGGCCCGAAAGCTATACCTAGCTCTCGAAGGAGTTACCTGGCCATAAACCCAAAGGGCTTAGGGTATGGCTGGCGTCTTTCGGCAGCATAGGCAACGTCGAAATCAGCTGCGGATGCAGTGAGAGCTGTTGGAGCCTCAGGAAGGCGCCAGGCTCGCGTGTAGAGGCGAATAATGCAAGGTACACGGCGTAGAGCGGGTGGCATCTCCCCAGCATCAAAGAACAGGCTCTCAATGAGGAAAGTGCGGAAGGCAGCGGTCGCAAGGCGGAGGCCGGTGTGGTGGATCGAGTCAACCTTTCGCAATAAACGCTTGGCTGCAGATGCATAAACTAAAATACGTAGTCGAGCTTCAAACGGACAAAGGATCGATAAAATGTAAGGCAGTAGCCCTATCAGCACCTCAAGCGCTGAACGTCACGGAACGAAGAATATCCATGACCCGGGTACAAGAGATCCTAAGGCTGCGAATATGAGACTCCCAGGTTAGGCGTCGGTCAAATACAAGCCCAAGGAAACGGTGTGATTCAACCACTTCCAGGCGACACCCCATTAAGAAACAAATCTAGTTCGGGGTGAAGTCGTGGATGGCGGTAGAAGTGCTCCACCTTAGTCTTGGCCAAAGAAAAACGAAACCTGTGTTCTTCGGCATAGCGAGAGACGCGGTTCAATGCCTGTTAGAGTCGACGCTCCAGAGTTGGCATCTGGGCCGCGCTAAAAGAGTTCAAAAGGTCGTCCATGTAGAGCGTAGCAAGAACATCTTTTGGCAGCACCGATGTAATTCCATTGATGCACAAGGAAAAAAGTGTAACGCTGAGTACACTTCCATGCGGGACACCCTCTTCCTGCTCCATTAGGCCGGAGAGGGCTCCCCCCCACCCGTATGCGGAATCGGCGATCTCGCAAAAATTCAGATATAAAGACCGGGAGGCGTCCCCTCGCTCCCACCGTGTGGAGATTCTCCATGATACCGTATCGCCATGCGGTATCATAGGCCTTCTCCAGATCAAAAAACACCGTGGCGTAGTGCTGTCTACGAAGGAAAGCCTCGGAGGCGGCATTTTCAAGTCGGAGCAGAGCATCCGACGTGGAGTGGAACTTACAGAAGCCACACTGTGCAGAAGACAGATGGCCTCCGCTGTCCAAGAAAAAGGCTAATCTAACATTTACCAATTTCTCCATCAAATTGCACACGCAAGAGGTTAGAGAGATTGGGCGGAAACCGGCCGGAGTAGAATTGATCTCTCCCCGGTTTACGAAAGGCGAGCACAGTACCGATTCGCCAGGAATCTTGGACAAGATCCTCCACCCAGATCCTGTTGAACAAATCTAACAGAAAGGCCATGCCTCGCTCACCCAGATGTCGAAGCATGGCTAACGGGACATCGTTCGGACCATGGGCGGTGTTCGTGCACAAAGCAAGAGCAGAACGCAACTCACTCACAGAAAACCTGTCGTTGAAGGGTTCTCCGCCTCTGGAGGTAAAGTCAAGTCGGCGGCCTTCCGCGACATCACGACGTGCATTGAATGCTGGCGGAGCAGCACTCCAGCTAGAGAATGCAGAGAAAGCAGTCACGAAGGATTCCGTCACGGACGCGGGGTCCAAGATTGCGGTCCAATCCTCCTGAAGAACTGCTCGAGGGTCCTGCGAGAACTTGCCCCGAATCCTTTTTACTCGCCTCCACACTTCTGCTACAGGGGTCTTCCCGTTAAGTGAAGACACGTATGCCCACCAAGAAGAGCGGTGGGCGTGCTTCAAAATATATCGGAACCTATCCCTAGCCCGACGAAATTCAGCGACAGTGAAATCGTCCTGGCGGCGCTTATAGCGCATATAGGCATAACGCTTCTGTTTGAGGGCCGTCCACACTCGGCAACAACCATTAGAGTGGTTGGCGTGCAAGACTGCCAGACGTTCTGAGAATAGTAGTCAGGCCTGCAACGATGTGGTTACCGGATAAGAACTTAACGGCCTCATCTACCGACCTAAATTCCTTGACTGAGATAGAGAATTCAGTCATTTCCTGAAATGCAGGCCACCGCGCCCGCGCCAAGCCCCACCGAGGTGGGCTCTTAGGCGGCAGTTGCCGTGAAAATGATATTTGAATGGGAAAGCGATCACTACCATGGAGGTCATCGACCACCCCCCAATCAAAATCAAGATGTGCATCCGAAGAGCACAAAGATAGATGAAGGCAAGAAAATGAAGCGGTTCTCGAGCAGTGATGCGTAAACTCATCCATATTTAGGACACCTATCTCAAGCCCTTCGAACATATCGCTAAGGACTTGCCCCCTGGGATTTAATGAGTAATCTCCCCAGAAAGGATGGCTGCCGTTCAGATCTCCAAGCATGAGAAAGGGCCTCGGCAACCGTGCCACAACGTGGCGGGGGTCCCCCGCGTCGAAGTCAGCTGACGGTGGAATGTACGCAGAAATTACAGTATACCTCTTATCCAAGTGAAGCTGCACAGCCACTGCCTGAAAGGAGGTATCTAAAGTGAAAAGAAGAATGGAGACACCATGCCGGGTGTAAACCGCGCATCCCCCAGCCAGGTCCCCATCTCATGGTGGTGGGGTCGCAAAACCCTAGCACGAGCCTAGCATGGTCTACTGCAGAAAAATAGCTAAAAGAGAACGGAAAGAGACGAGCCTTCGCAGTTCCTCCCAGTTGGCCTGGAGTCCACGGCAATTACATTGAAAAAATATGCCAGCCAGCACTAGCTCGGAGGAGACGCGGAGGCTCACTTCGAACAGAACACCCTCACGGGGATGGCCGTAGGTCTTCCGGAGGCAGAACCCCGGTCTCTCTTGGCCGGAAAAAGCGCTGAAGGCGCTGTCGCCTTCGAGGACTTATTGGGGGAGGTTGGGCTCGCAATGCGAGTCTTTTCATCTCTCGACCTCGAAACCTTAGGCAGGTGTTGCGGCTTCTGAGGCGGGGAGCCCTATTTTCGAGGATCCACCGTCTTCGAACCACTCAGCCCACTACTAGGCGTGGGCGAAGGAGCCGAAGCTCCTTGGTTGCTGTCCTCCTTTCGGGGGACAGCTTTAGGAACCCCGGAACATGGCCTGGCGACCAACTTCAGGGGTGTTGTCTACTGTGAGTCTAACGACTCGGTGGAGGAGCTTGGCCGTTTTGCCTTACGGGTAACGGTCACGCTGGGTGAAGGGTGTGAACCCGTTGTCCCACAAGCTTTACCAGGGGAGCGCCCGGATTGAGTAGAGCCCGCAGAAGGGCTCCGAATGAGTGCTGAAACAACCGTGCTCGTTGGCCGGATGGGCCAGGAGCAGAGGGTGTCTTTAGCCTCGCGGAATGAGAGTCGATTCTGGGCCTGAACGACCAGGATTTCTTTTTCAAGGAGATATGCACTACATTGCTTCGAAAAAGCGGGGGTAGCTCTCCGCAATTGACACACTTGGCCACAAACCATTTGTACTTATTGTGTGCGGCCGTCGAGCAATTTACACATACTTCGGGTGACCCCGACTTTGCACCTCTACATAAACGATTCGTATGGCCGAAGCGGTGACAGTAATAGCACCGCACGCCAGTGGCACGAATCCGTTTACGCAGTAGTGGTACCAACTCGCACGCACCGAATCAGGGAGCTTGTCACAGTTGAACGTGACGAAGAGTGTAGGGGTGGGTCTCGAGGCCCCTCCCTGTTTTCTCATCACACGTTCGAACTTGACCGCCCCATGGTCGGCCAGCTCTAAGGTGATGTCCTCTATGGAGTAGTCAACGAGTTCCTTCGCATAAACTACTCATTTCACGAAGTTCATGGTAGAGTGCGGCGTCACACTCATCTGGGTGCCATCAAGTGTCCGAAGAGCACTTATCTTGGCCCCTTCGGAGGAAACCGCCGTATTCGCCAGAAGGGCTTCCATCCGAGAAACGGGTCACCTTCGGCTCTCTACCAATTACACTAGCTAATGCTCTCCTCTAATGGATCCAGTTGCCTTTAGCCAACATGCTGCCATCAGTGAAGCGAATAACGAGGAAGCGTTTGAAGCCAGCGGGCTCGAAAAAGTCAGGTAACCTCTAATTGAGGAGCCCCCATGTTATTGAGGCTCTGCCCTGTGCTCTTTTCATCCTAGTCATAGTCAGGGGCTCAACACCCGTGGGGCAGAGGGACCGGATGCGCCGATCTCGGCTTGGTGGCTTACCGAAGTGGCAGCAGACCCATCCTTCCCCACAGCCCCCGCGGATGGAGAGGAGCACCGAGTCTTCTTAGTCTTTTTCCTATTTTTTTTTTAGGAGAGGAGGGCGGGGAATGAACCCGCTTCTCCCATCTGCCGGCAGGAGCCCCCAGGTCAGTTGGACCAAATTCAGCCAGGTCCTTCTTCGAAATGGAGAAGGTCCTGGTAGTCGAAGGGGCACCAATCGGAGAAAATCCCTCCCCTCCTTGTACTGCCTTGGAAACCCTGGCTGTTTAAGCAGGACCTTGCATAGGGGCGGATTCGGGTTCGGTGCTTGGCGCCGAGCCCGGGTTCGCTTCCATGAAAGGCCCTACCGTCTGAGGCTGGGTTGCCTTAAGGACCATGTCTATCTCAGGGGGGCTTCCAGTTGGCTATCCCCCCCAGGGCATCACAGGTCCCCTTGGCAGTGTCGCCAGTCTTGTGTGGGGGAGGCACAGGCCTTGACCCCGGCAAGGTTTAATATTCTTGCCAGCAGGTCTTTTGAGGGAAGCGACCGAAGGTGCCTGGCTTCCATCTCCCCCCTCAGGGGGCTTTCCCTACCGAGCCGCTTCACTGGGCAGCGGTTGGCTATGGGCTGCCTGCTGGCTTTCTTGGCAGTCCCCTTGGAAAGAAAAGGAGGGACTGCGGCTGGAAAAATGGAGGTGCCCGAAAGCACCTCAAGAGAATGGGGTGAGGGGGACTCTCCTACACCTGTAGGTGAAGGAGAGGAGTAAGCCTCCTTTCCAGTTAGAGAAATTTGGAGGGTCCCCTGCGCAAGCACAGGAGGGGGGGACCTCCATTTTTTTATGTGGAGCTGTGGAGCTGCCCATCCATGGGCATGGTGACCTCTTTTTATTACGGGAAGCAATAGCTCATCACCCCTCGCAGTAGCCAGTCCTGTAAGGGGTGCGTACAGGCCTTGCCGAGCCAGGTGCCATTATTCAGGACTACCCTTCTCGCCTGGTGACCTGGCAGTCCGTTGGTATGGCCGCTTCATCTTGGACACGGCGTAAAAAGAAAGATAGATGGTGAATTGAGAAGGAAAGGGAATGTGAGGAAGCTAAGGGTGGGGATCAAGCAGGTTGTTAAAACCCCACCACTCCAGGCCGGAGCTCAGGGGTTAGGGAACGTTGTCTTCTTCTCTCTCAGCCCCGATCCAGGACGGTTGGCTGAGAAAAAGTTCAGCATCTACCCTGTGAAATTAGAGGCTGACCAGAGGAAATTGTGGGAGAGGTTGTATGAAAAGCGAGGAAACCGGGGGGGAAACACAAGTGTTTTGAAGGAAGGAGAAGAGGCTAAGCTGGGGTTGAACGGGGTGCTGAATCCCGTCAGCACGGCGGCCAGGATGGCAAATCGCCGCGCCCCTTACGAGGTTTTAGTACTAAAGCAAGGTACGGATTTTTCTCAGATTACAGAATGTAATTAAGTACCGGGTATACGTAACGTTAACCGCTAAATTAATTTTATGTCAATAAATGTTCAGAAATTATATTCTGAAAAGTGTTGAATGAAATGGTTTCAACAATTTGCGGCGATAAATTATTCTATTTCTGAGTAAGTTCTAAGAGAAAAATTGCTGATCTAACGCAGTGTTAAATCTTTTGTTACTAAGTTTGAAGCCATTATTTCTTGTTCCCGCTCAGTTATCTAAGTCAATTTACAACTAATACTTTAAATTGGTAAAATCAATGAGCTTACCACTCATATGATTTATTTAAACATCAAAGTTTAAATTAGTTGCTCTACTTTGAAAGGGTTCTCAAGTTACGATATCTTTTCGAAGAATACAGACTAAAATTCGACCCCATGCTTCAAGACAGGTATGATAAGTACTATATATAGGTGTGGTATAATATAGTTAGATATAAATACAAAAATCCTGGCCATTTAACTCTAGATTTGTTCCCTTTAGGGGCTGATACAAAACATGGTTTTGAAAATTTCGATTGTTCGGAATAAAAGTCCAAATAACATTTTCCAAAGTAACGCTATTTATATTATGACCGCAAATGATATACACTTCACTGAAATTTCGGTGATCTAATTGCATTAACTTACATTTATCTACATTAAAATTCATCCATTTTTCATCCCATTCCACTTCTCTAGCTCATTGGAAAATCACTAGATCAATTTCTAAAGATATATGTATTACTAGAAATTTAAAAATTAGGCATAATAAATTACTGTAAGGATCGTATATATATAGATTAACAACAACATTTGACAAGGAACTGTTCCTTGAGGGATAAAAAGGCAATCAGCTTTCGTTCTCTTTAAGTACAAAACATCTATAGTATCTATTTTTCACTTAAAAAGGTCACTTTTACCCAACAGTATATAACTTCTAAGTAAACTTAATCGATACATTTATGCATAGGTTGAAATCGTTTCTTGACGCTGATGCTGACGCTGAAGTCCTGCTGAAGTTCATAATAATTTTGGACCCTAAATGATCCACGTTTCGTTCTCTAATAATAGATTAAAGAGAAATTAAGGAAATCGGCCTAAAATACTCAAGGATTTGTTTGGATCTATTTTTTTTTAAATCACTTGGATAAATTGCTTCATTCATTTCTTTATTAAAAATATCACAGAAATTTTGTATATTTTTTTATGACCTGATGCTTTGAATATTTTCTAATCATTCGCTAACATGTACATTTTGTACTAAATTTTCATCATGGTTCAGAATCAAATATACTACTACGATACGATTGGGCTGTAGTTCATCATCCAACTAAACATACATTGAGAAAACTGGCCACACTTTAGATAAACAAATATACGAACAGAAAAAAAACGTACGTACCGGAACTGGAAACACTTTCAATGTTCTCTTTAATCGCAGCTCCAAAAAGTAGGAGGAAAATGGGAGCAAGCCCAATTTTTATGTCGTTAAATGACTATATCAAGCGGAACTTCGTCGAGTTGGTTATAATTGATTCTCTTCACACCTTCACAATCTCTCGCTACGAAACTTGAAGTTTAGTTCCTTTTTAAGCAGCCTAATACACACAGTTTTTATCTAACCTCGACTGCAGGCTCCAGGAACTAAGAATACTTAGAACTTTCTTATCTTTTCTTATTTATTTTGTCCTTTTAAAAAGCCGCGTAGTTAATTTTATATATCAATATACATCTGAAAATGAGGCTAAAGCATCTGTAGGTTAGGAAGACTAAAATTTGTCCTCGCATTGCTCTCTTTTTTCCACAACTTAATCAAATAATGCCCAAAAAATCACAATCTTACCCGCCGTAACATTTTTCATCTTTATACTAAACAGAGCTCTTACTCATTATACCTGTCTTACTTAGCCTGCGTTAAATATTTCTAATAATTTAAAATAAATGAATCGATTTTAACCTAAATAATTTAATGTAATATAATAACTTAATAAACAAACTCCTTTTTTCCATGAGACACACACCAATTGTCCCTTTATCGAGTACTCAAAGTCGAAATATTGTTTTCTTCTTGCTTCTGCCACCATATTATTTCGATTGGTTTGTCTTACATTTACATTTGCTTATTTTTTATTTCCCATTTAGTTCCTTGTATTATGCCTCCGTCCACGAAGATAAATTTCACCACTACAATTAATAGCGTCCCACCATGACAGAAATGGGTAGTGTCGAGGAAATATGAGTGTAAATAAAAGCTTCAACGAAAATAAAAGTGTACAAGGTTAATGATGAAATTAAAACAAGAAAAGACAGAATTCGTTTAAAATGTTACGCTTCCAAACTCCTTTTCAAATATATCTAAAGACATTTTTTTACGACTTCATGTGGCGTGAAAAACTTAAGAAATATATTTTGTGTAACAGAGAAAGATAAAATTAGGTCATTGTTCTGAAATGGCATATGGTAAATTCATTCCTAACTTTTCATAAAGAAGGTTTCATAGAAACATAACTCATATTATGTTAATAATTGAAAACTGTGAGGTAACTTAGTCCAGCGCCTTCGGACTCATAGCAAACTAAAAACGATATTTTCTCAACATTTATGTGATAACTTTTTAATCAACATCCGGCAAGATTAAAATTAATGAAAATGAGAAGTAGATAATATACATGCAAAAAAAGATGAATGGAGAGAGTATACAGTAAAATAAAGTACTTACCCACATCCAACGAAGGATTTTCATCTACGACGTTTACTCGAGTCTTAATGATGTCGGATGAAACAGGCGATGGTAGTAGGCTTGAATAGCTATTAGAAACCGACGACGATGGCAAAGAAGAAGAAGAAAGAGAAAGGTTTGATAAAGAAGAAATAAATGGAGATTTATGATTAGAATTCTTCACGATAGAGGAAGGCGATATGTCCGATGAGCTACCCTTTTGTAGAGCAGGAATGGACCCCATTAAAATTTGCGGCAGAGCTTCAAGAAGACCCAACTCATCCCCATTGGGTGGGGATGGGGATACACTAGACGGAGAAACGGTAGAGGAAAGAAGGGAAGGAAATGAAGGGAAGCGGAATTGTAGGGAGAAGAGTGAAGAAAACTTGGCAGAAGTTTTTTCGAAATCTTTCTGTTTTCTTGATAGATTCCTGTCTGCGTGTCTGGAATGGAAATGCATATTTCTGTGCCGAACCAAGGCAGCGGCATTTAGTTTTTTCAAATAATATTGTCTCTTGAATTTTTCTATCTCCTTTAGATATGTATGGGAGCTATTAATGGCTATTTTTATGGACCTTGGTTGACTATCCGACTGCCATATCACTCTTTTAGTCAAAGACGCTTCATTTTCATCATTTACAGGCATTTGTGAGATGTTCATGCTTTTAATTCGATCTCGATGAGAAACGTCTCTTTTTGTTCTGGCTATAACACAAATTACACTTTCTAAATCTACTCTCTTTGTGGAACTAGTCCTAATACTAGAACTATCTTGGTTTCCGGTCAACGCTAAGTTCCGGGTACGTTTCATAGACAGTGGAAACCTCCAATCTACTAAAGAAGACGGAATGTCCTTAGAGTAGTTAGAAGTTTCTTTCTCATGAGAGTATGATAACCCCTTATTTTGCCAACCTGAATAAATTCTGCACAAAAATGAACTTGAACCGCATTTTGAAGTGACTGGTACAACTAGGTATGTGTATGTTAGGAAAATTAGCAGAAAAACTTGGAAAGTCATATTTAAAGTAAATATCGCTTCTAGTTTAACTTTTGTATGAGATCTCGGCCTGCATCCTACTTCAGTCCAGGTTTTTTTATCTTATCGATGATACAATACGTCAATTACCGTGTAACTACTTTGTTTTTAGCTTAATGCTATCTATCGGCAGCTAATAAACACATTTTTTAACACGAATGTTATAATTTAACAGTTTTGCAAAATTTAACACTGTCTATTTCTAACAAACTAAAATTTAAGTGACCATTTTAACGTCAAACAAGTATGTTGTGGCAGTACTTCGCGTGAAGTTAATATTTCAGCGTCACTTTTAGAGCGAAGGCGCTTTTGTCCACTCTAATTGAATAAATCTGAATATATTACAGGTAGAGTTTGCAAATTTCATGATGCTGAATCTCATTATATTCAAACATCAATGTTCCGTTCACAAAATCTGAAAAGAAGAAAAATTTAATCAGTTATTTCGTAGAACAATAAAATTGTAGTCTTTTTTTATAAATTTTGGTTTAAGTTCACATAATTTATAAGCAATTTATTTATAAATAATATTTCTAAGAGAAATGAAATCTATCGTTAAGGGCTAAAAAACTATTTTACTCATGAAAAAGATTATTCGATGGATATACAATATACATGATGGTGGTGGATTATAGTTAAAGAGAAAAGAGTTGGAAGCTTAGTATGGTGAAAGTAGAATTTCAATCTAGAGTAGAATTTCAAAATACACATGTATGTCTAGTTTTATGCACAAATTAAAGAAGCAAAGTAAAAAATGCCAACGAGCAACTGAGAGGTAGGCCTCGGACTTGTTCTTCGCACCAAGTCCTTCTAATAATTATTCCCTGGGTGTTCAAGAATTTTTATGGCATTCATCTGGCGAGTGCAGGCAAGAGTAGACTCTCCAAACCTATAAGTAACCTATTTTAAATTTATAAACAAAGAAAGTAGAGCAAACAATAAACCAAGAACAGCTCCCACCTCAAAATAAACAAACAAAAACAACAAAGAGAAATCAAATCCTTGAAGAGGTGCTCTATAATCGGGGAGAGGAGCTCACACTCCGAGGCCCGAAAATGCACCTTAAAAAACAAAAAAATGAGTTAGCCTCCTCTAGGAACTCAATAAATCCATATTGCAGTATATATGAACCCATACTCATTACAAGAGATATAGGATAGTGACCCCGCTCGCTCCGATACGGGAAAGGTAAGTGTTGGAATTTTCCCCAAACTAAAACATTCGACAAGAATGTGTCAAACAGTCTGGATGGCCAAGACGCCGTTGAGATAAGGTTAATGAGATCGTTCCATCAGATGGTGCTGCGTCCCTCGAGTGTCTGATACAGAGGCAACAGGAAAAGACTTGAAGCCATTAATGCAATGAGGGGTCGAAACAGGGGAAAAGTCACAGTTTGATGGCACTCATTCTAAGGTTCCCGTCGGCCCTCTTCTAACTTCTCTGTCATGCAGATCGAAAGGCTGACCTGATTCCTGCCATATATTTAGAGTAGCCAAGAGTGAAACTCTGGTCCTGTAGCACTTTTCTCGCAGTTTGTTTGGCGTCCTCATCACTGCCATCATTCCCGACAATGCCTACATGTCTAGCACCCAAACAGAAAACTATCTCAGATCCCCCCGTCTCTTGGTAGCTATGAATTTATGGATACTGAGAAGTAAGCGTTCTGATCTTCGAAAGCCTCGACGGCACTTGGGCGTAGTGTGGTTTGCTATTTATCTCAATTCTTACTTTGAATCGAACATATCACTTAATCTTCCGTAACGAGTGTGGTATTGCAACCAGCTCGGCCCTAATGACAGATGTAGTGCCTGGTGCAGCCCCCTCCACCTAAATCAAGGTGAAAAGGCGACTTATTTTCGAAATTGTAGCCATCCTTGTACAAAGGCACGGCACAATCGTCGCCAAGGCTGTGATCCAAAGTGTTTAAAAGCAGTACTCAATGTGCTGTAGAACCTTTTAAACCAAAGGACAGGCGACGGACATTCACCGTCCAGGGTGGTACCATGCACAAAACAAAACGGGTCAAAGTCTCGAGAGCTACATCGAGGTGTAGAAGGAGTTGCCTTGTCTTTAATCCGAAAGGCTTACGATATAATTGGCATCTTGCGAAGACATAGGCACCGTATATATCGGCTCAGATGCAATGGAGGCCATTGGCTATTGAAAAAGACGCTGGGCTCTTAAGAACATGCGCCGCGGAGAACGAGTGAAATTTTCCCAACATCGACAAGTATGCTTGTGGTGTTTATATTATAATAAGGAATTAGAGACTAAAATAGACCTAGAAAATGACCACTATGATGTGTTTTAGGAAATATTATAATGGGTTTACGTCGCATAAAAATGACATTTAACTTAAAGGATTCCAATTGGATAATAGTGTTCTAATGAGAGCACTGTTACCGAATTCATACTACCTCTTTTTTGGAAGGGTTCGAATGTTAGTGGTGAAATGACCTGTTTTTTTGTTTTAATGGTTCCCTATTGTATTGCGACCTACGCAAGTTGTGAATCCTAAGATTAGTAAACATGCAAAACTACAAAAAGAATAAGGAGCGCCTATAAGATTCTTCCATACAACTTAAATAAATGAGGAGAGCTCGTGTTGGGTCTTTGGAGCAATAAATTCTGATTTAAGACCACCACTCTCCTTAAGAGCAACTTTCGGCCCGAAAAGTAATTAGTAAATTTTATAAAAATAAATATCGTAAACATTATAATCAATATGTCCCCTAACGTAAAAAAATAAACAGCCTCAGTCCTATTTTTCCGAGTAATATCATTTTCGTTCGCAATTCATTATTTGTCCCTAACTAAATGATTTTTCTTTCCGAGGAAGTTTAGTTCTGCCTTTTTAAAATGAACATAGGACAGGAATATAATATATTAGGTTAAATAACAATACAAAATCTATGTATACGAGTATAGGTAATAAGTACAATGCAACGGCCACTTTACTTTTAAAGAAGTGGTTGCGTGAGGGAGGCGGGCCATGGTGTTCGCCGGAATAAACTACGAAATCCTGTTGTATCTAAAGTTACCATGCGGCCTCCTGTGAGGTGTAGAAACCGCAGAAGGTTTTCGAATGACCGCGGTGCTTACCGTGCGCGTAGTCTTCGAGAAGCAAAGATCAGAGGGTGTTTTTTTTTAAACTGAGAGTCGTAGAATGTCCTTGGTTGCACAGGGGGCGACAGGAACAAATTCTTCGCCTCTTTGAAAGAGATTCATTCAGAAGAGGGTGGAGAACGTGGCGTGGTGGAGACTTGTTATCTTTGCCACTCTTAGTTGGTTGGACACATCGAGCTTTCCTACCGCGAGCGGTCAAGTTTTTGGTCCGATCACCTATGCTATTGGCGCTTTTTACCTATAGAGACGGGGTGCCTCCCTTCTTCCTCGTCAAAGACTAGAGTCGTCTGAGGGCGATCACAAGTAAGAAGGTAAGATGAAAACCGCCTCACTCGTAAACAGAAAAAACGGGAAAGCTATGTCTCCGCTATTAGAAAACTGGAAGGAAACTGTGCTAAAGCAGAGGGGAGGGAGGCACCCCTCCCTCTTCAACAATTGTGAGTAGTGAGCTGAGAGCCTTTCGACTAGTCAACCACCACAAAAACAAGCCTGAGCGAGTTTTTGCTTTTCACATGTTAGTCATAGTGTCGAGGGAAAAAACAATTAACATGAAAATATCAAAGGCTTACGAAAAATACAAAGAAAAATAAGGAATGTTTGGCTATATACAGTGTCCAGACACTCCTAGCTATCCTGTCCAGTGTTTTAGGACTTTTCACGGACACGTTAATGCGTGATGTTTGCACCTGTTCAGTGACACAGCGACCAGAAGTTAATCAGGGCCGATCGCTCCATAAACGCCTTAACTACTAACTGAGCCGCCAACGGGATAGGATGACAGAGTGCATACTTTACTATGCTGTACTAATGGCAGACAAGATGGCCAGGATTTGAAGACCCGTTCTATCGAATCTAGAGACGCTACCCGAGATTTTTACCTGGCGTAGCAGCCAATAAGTCAGTAAAGCCAGCCGTCCATATTCAACACATTTTTATGAACCTGAGAACGACACATGGAAGTGGTCAGCGTATTGGGCGCAAAGAAGTTGTTATTGTGGTAAAACCGATCTTCTGATTAATCGCACCCCAAGCCCAGAGGCCCTCTAGTCGTGGTCTCGTTCAAGCTGGTGGCGTCAATTGGCGTTGTTTATAGAGGTTTCAAATCCTCTTTTCGCACATGGCATCAGGTAGCTATCTGCCCAGGTTCTTAAACTAGATAGAAGAAGTAATGAGGCAAAAGTCTTAGAAGAATCTAGGTGGAAAAAGGGAAAGAGATAGAGCATCATTTTTTCCAGGCCCTGAAGAAGACTTAAAGTCAACCTAGTTAGCTAGATCTTCCCTAATTACACTATGGCCAGATAAGGTGTCCCTCTTCCGTGTACCAGGTTTAACAGGCTACACTGAGTACCTCTCCGCTCCGGACATAGAGGGAAAGGGAGAACGCACCGGCTTTTGTTGGCTCTATCAAAGAGTTCCATAAGATCCAGTGAACCTCTAGGGGTTCTCTATTGACATTAAGGCAGGGAGATAACGCTGTTCCTCTGGGTACCAAGTATAACAGTCTACACATGGGATCCCCGGCGAGGGAGTTATATGATTTCAAATGTTTCCGTGGTTAGTCGGAGGTTATCTACGGGGAAAATGCTTCCAGTATTCATGTTGCTAGCTACTTTAATGGTTTGTTAGACCACTCAATATACCAATAGAGAATAATTTTTTAGGTCATATTCCCATGTATAAGAGCAATTTATTGTACCCTCGAAACTAGAGACCAAATTATAAAATATGCATTTTTTTAAAAAAATACTCGTTTATTTTTCATAAACATTGCAGAGAAATACTTTGCGTAATTTGCCTCTAATAGCGTAAGAGTTCCATTCCATTGAACAGGAGATTAAAAAAAGGATTCGTTCAAAACAAGGTAACGAAAAATTTCCGTTTGCACGTAAAAGTTCATAATATCATATGTATTCCAACATTGCTCTATGTGTCTTATCATTTGCTACAGAGGGTAATATTAATTTTGGGGGATGGCGAGATACCAATTCTATGGAAGATCTCACCTTTGATAGGCCCTTGTGGCTTTTGTCATCCGTGAAATTATGTTATGTTATGTTATGTAAGCGATATTGATGAAGAACCGATTTAAAACAGTAGCCGGTATTTCACATAACAATATTGGTCGAGAACCTGAATCTGAATGTGTCTCGACAGACTGTCCCATGTCTTCTGAGAGAGGTGATAGTCATCACACGCTCTGCTTCCGGGAAACCATTCATAAGAATAAAGCAGCATGTAAGGCGTCGATTCTGCTCGCTCCTCTTTTTACGCAACTGAATTAATTTCCACAATATGTGATCTCCTCTCTCCGGACATCGGAGTTATTTATGTGAGTGAATATGTTTTCATGCAGAACAGCTTTTGCCGTCTGTGTCACACGGCAAAAGCTGTAGAAAAATCTTGAATGCTGAAAATTAAAAATTTGAATAAAAAGGAAATGAAATCACGCCCGAACAATGCCACAATTTGGGGAAGTCCTGCAGCCGAAAATTTGCTCAAGTCATTCAGAAGTCGGACTTTCTCTCTTCTTATTAATATTCCGTACAACTATTTATCATATAATTATCTTGTGTTCTGATTATGGCATCAGTTATATTTCTCTCGTTCTCTAGTTTGGGGACGCACGCTTTCGTTTTACAATTCATCTTCTTTTTATTATTACGAAATAATTTTCATTAGAATTTATGAGATATTTTACAGGTCAATGAATAACCTTGTGAAGAAAATGAAGGAGAATTAGGATTACTCTTCATAATTAGAGGAGGGATGGAGAGACATCTGGGTATTCATTGCTGAGGTGGTCACACCACATTTTGGTTCCTGGCAGGAAGTGCAAGAGTTTGAAACGAGACTCAGACATTATATTTCGTCCACACTTGCACATTATAGCACATATAAATGGATTTATTCATTTTATTATAATTTTATTAGTAGTAGCAATATTATTTTAAACTTAAGAAGTAAACATTAACGTTAGCATATTCACCAGAGATATTTTAGTGCGCTTGCTAAAAAAGTTGTGAGGTTATGAAAAGTAAAAATGCAGGGAAAGTATACAGAAGGAGTAATGTAAGGACGAGAAAACTTGGTGCGTTTGGGACCACTAAGGTTACAAAATATCCTTTTAATGGTAGCGATACTTGTGTTGAAAGGAAAATTTCCAAGTGCCAGCCCTGCTGGAGTGTGTTGTAGGTTACCTGTTCTCATATCAACCAACTATTGCAGCTTCTTGCATCATATAACATAACTTAAGATATATATATTGAATACATCAAACTTAGAGTTGATGTACTATCATACTGCCCATGGGTGTGAAGATGTTCCCTGTGTGTGTGGGCCAAAACAGGATAAAAAATGTTGAGAATTAGCGGAGCGGTAACCGTTTATGGTTCTTTTATTCTGAAGACATAGAAACGAAAATTGCTTGGCCCAGATATATTGAAAACTAAAACTGAAAATACATTGTAATATTTGGTTGCATTTATGAACTTATGGAATATGATTAGGTAGGAATGGTAGTCCAAAATATTCCTCGAGATTTAGGAGTTGGAAATATTTTTCATCGACTTAGGCTTAGCCAAAATTTATTTTGTTCATTTGCGTTTATATATAATTGCAGTGAAATGGGTTAAAGTATATCTTACTATTTCTAAACCAGGCATTAATTCTAATCCTGTTGGAGGTTTCGGAGAAATTCACATTTTCATGTCTAGTTGGGTCATACCCAAGCAGGATATTACTTCATACCATTATGGTTAAGGAATCTTTTCCTCAATTAAAGCACACAAGTCCTCCTAACAAGAACAAGGTGGTGTTCTAATTAATGTACTTCTCTCTCTGTGGTTTGTACTGAGAATACTAGAGTCTATGTGCTCTTTATTTCTGCTTGCCCATAGGTGTTTATAATAGATGATCGCTGTCTTTGCTTATATTAGTAAAGAGATTTGTTATTTTAGGTTTTAATTGTCTCTTATTTCACTTTATGTTCATCTCTCATTCACATTTTTCCCTCTATCCCTTCTGCTAACATTTTTTTTCTATCATATCTCAATTTAGATAATAATTACATTAAAAATAATAAAAAAAATTCTAATAATAATTACAATATTATGAATAGCATAAAGAAATGATTCAATATGGCAAACATACAAAAAGAAAGGCAAAACCAACGAGGAAATCCGCATCAAAATGTTTTTGAAAAGTCGCGATTAAAACGAGGTTAAAATCTGTGAAATCTTCGCCTTTTAGGGACTAAATCATCTTGGCCGAAATCACTTCGAAACCACATTTATATTATACCCGTGTATCACCATACTCATTATAATGATAGCATTTATGTAACACTTGTCATTATTAAATGATTAATTGAATTTCAGACATTCACTCATTAAAATGGAACTCATTTCATAACTGACGGTAGTATTTAAGTAATAATATTATTTGGTGTAAATATTATTATTATTAATTTAGTACTCAAAAAAGTACTTCAGAACATCATTAAATGAAATTCTCTTTCAGTAGATCATATTCTCATATACTAAAAATTTTCATTTACCTCTATCTCACAAAGTCGGGTTAGCGCGTATCAACGCCCTTCGAACAAACAGCCTCCCCTGATTGTGATTTATTAATCACAAGGGCAACAATCATTTTGTTCATAGCGCATGGCCCTTCATAGAGATGGGGTACAGGGGGACGTAATATAACATCCACTCAGAGTTCCTCCTTGGCCAGACACGGGGGGGGGGGGGGGGGAGACCATTATGGTCAGCTACCACACATTATCATCAACTTCCTTACCATTCTGACACCGTGACAGTCATTCTCGTATTTCCATCTATTCCTTTTTCATATCTATACCTCCCGTGATCATTTTCGTCACAACTCATTCACACCATAAACATCCTAGAGATAGAAGAAAGGGTATGAGAGAGTGAAAGGCTAGTGTGTCCATGGCCCCATCGACCCTCCCTCTCTCCTCTGTCTCCGTTTCAGATCGAGAGGAGAGAAGGAGGGGCGAGAGAGCCCAAACTCCCTCTCTTTTCCACTTACCCTCTACCCTGTGCACTAAGGTATCGGGATGAAGGTTTAACGAGAGAGGAGGAGAACAAAGAAAGGAAGAGGAGAGGGAGCGATAGTACAGTGAGAAACAAGTACTAGATTAAACATGTAACTAGCTGGTCATTACTCTACATCTAAACGCGGTGCTAACAACACCGTATGTATCCCTCCCTACATCGTTTTTATGTAGAGCCCGTTTGGCAAAACAGTGTTGAAGTGTTAGTAAGGAAAGGAAAGAGGTTGGAGAATTTGTGGAGAGTTGCAAGTTTGCTTGGAGGTTGAGCTAATCCCTGGCTGTTGTTAAGTAGTTATGAATTGGAATTATTGGCAAATGTAATTCCCTGAGTTTCAGGTTGATGTGAATTCAGTTGTTGTCTCCTAGTATTTAATGTATGCGTTAAAACCGTTGTTAGTTTGTAAGTCTGTTTCTGGTAAATATTCGATTGTTTTTCTGGCATGTTTTCGTTGATATCTAGCTAGCTATGTTCTTTTTAGCGTGCATGTTCTAGATTCCTGAAAATTACGCATGTTCATTTTGAATTTCTTTGATTGGTATTTTCTGTCTTAGTTCGGTTCTCTTTATCGGTTGTCATATTCGTGGTTTAGTCATTATTTTATTCGTTCGTTTTTGAAGTGTTGAGCTTCTCTTCTCTGTGTATATATCTTCCACCTGCTCTTTGTCTCTCAACCTCATGCTAGTTAGTAACAGTAGGTGAGGTTTCATCCTGCTCTTAATACTATTTGATTTGTAAGTTCCTCTCCAATCTCTTCGTGTGTCTTTTCAATGACCGCTTTCGCCCTTTTCATAATAACCTTCTTAAGGGGTTCGATATTGGCTTATCTATGTACTTCGATTCCTCTTCTCTCTCTCTCTCTCCTTCTCGTATTAGTTATAAGGTATATTGCCTTGTTTTAAATCCTCTGCAATTTGAGAAGATTATTTTTCGACAACGTACACATCGCCATTGCGGGATAGATTAGCGTCGATTGGACTATTAAATTAAAAATTTTCTTTTTGTTCCGTTGGATGAGCATTCTTAACTTATACAGAAGTTTCAGTCCTGTTTTCCTTTTTCTATTCTGTCGGTTGCGTGTTTCCTGTAACCGGTTTAGTTATAGTTAGACCCAGTATTTTACATTCATTACTGTATATATATATATATATATATATATATATATATATATATATATATATATATATATATATATATATATATATATATATATATATATATGTATATATATATATATATATATATATATATATATATATATATATATATATGTATATATATATATATATATATATATATATATATATATATATATATATATATATATATATATATACAATATCAACCTCTCAATTATCCTCATAATAATACCAAAATATTTTCATACAATTTAACACTAAACAGACTTTGCTTACTGGGGTTTTTGCCATCACCTTTCTCCCCCTTACCCCTATATGACGGTATTAGCATTGGACTCTTACAACACAGCAAACAGATAATTCCATAAAACAATCACATCACTATTTTGCATCTCTTACTATATCATCTATGGATTCCAGGTGCCTTTTCATTCTTCAGGACTAATAACATCTCGCGTGCTTATCTTTTCCAAACCTTGACTGGATCCTTATCCATATTTTCTCTTAATGCTTTAGTTGCTACTTTATTTTTCTGTTTAATCACTTATTTCATTTCCTTTTTATTTAATTATTTCCTTAGATGTATTAAACTACATCTCGCTGAAATCTATACTTGCACATTTGAAAGTATGCCTCCTTTCAGCTTTCCACTACAGGTTTCAAATTGTCATTCCATCATTCAGTATTTTGCTTCATATTCCCAGTTCTGGTGAACCGTCACAGCGTTTGCACTACCTACTACCATTTCCTTGAAATTTTTCACATTTGCTCTATCTTCACGCCCGCACTTATTTCCTTTCCTCTACTATCAATGATTCTCTTATAATATTCCCTTTCCTTTTCAGTTAAGATCATTTATTTACTTATTCACCATTCCTTTCCACTTCCCTCACGTTTTGCCATCCATGTCTAACCTATTTAACCTTACGTATTACACTCTAGTCTTGAGATAGTCCCATACCAATTTTTATTTGGGAATTCACTTCCAATACGTTCTGCACTATATTTTTTCTTAGCCTCCAGAAATCAATCTTACCCTTGACTTCTTCTTCTTCTTTGCCCAACGATGTATATTTATGCACATCCTTGTGATAAATGTTTGTGTTTGCTACGTATAAAGTTTTTTAGACAGAACCTCACCCTTCCCGATCCATATTTATTCATTACGGCTGTACCAAAGATTCTAGTTATCACCTCTCTAATTCGCTCATTCATAGCTCCTACAACTATCAAACGATAACAATTCCCAATTGCATCCACCGATTGTGCCAAATTATTTCACAACTTCTCTCTCTCAGCTTCACTACTGCAAACCACAACTTCGTTCATATACTCCTAAAAGCCTGATCTACACCTGATTGCTTTTTATTCACTCTATCCCCCACAAACTCATTTCCATTAATAATTATCCTTCATATTCCATACATACACTCACACTAGATTCACAAATTGACGCGGTTACCCGGCCCATTACCTTCATTGTGTTTCGCGCTCGTAGGAGATAACATTCGGGAGTGCAGCTTTCCAGGGGAACGGCCCCTTATCCAAGCTTATTCTCTTTTATGACATTACCGCACGATGGTCTGGGCATTCATTCTGATGGACATTATATTATAGATGAATTCACTTATATTTTCAGTTCCTACTTATAAGAGACTGCTCTATGTAGAAAATTGTTCCCAAAGGCCTTTTACACCCCTTCTGGCCCAAGTAATTAGAGTTTTAGAATTATTCCAATTGCACTAAATTTTATTCAATTTTAATCTTCCTTCTAAGGTGGCTCTGAAGACACTTCATAAGAAAAGGTAAGTAAGAACATACTATCCTCCTTCATCGACCTGTCCTCGAAATATCATTCCCCACGTAAGTGTGTATATAAAATTAACAAGTCTGTATATAAGTTTTGGTTCCCAAAATACGATTCCTGAATTTATGAACGACACCACAAAATGCAAAGCGGCTACGCCCCTCAAGGCGCAGGCGGGAATATCCAACAAGGAGGTGGTGAGATCATCCTCAGAGCTCCTTGAATGATTGAGGTAACTAGAGAGCTTCGGTTCCCTCGCACCTGTCCCTGCCCGAACGGCGTTCTTGGAAACTCAGTCCGATTCAAATGACGACGGACCCCCGACCCTAAAGCCGCTCTGACAGCCAAACGTTTCGAGCCAAAACACCCCCAGTAATCCCTTGAAAGCAGCAGTGCCTTTCGTGGTTTCCATGGCTAAGAACCACGGGTTATCTCCCTAGAATAGCTATGGCCATCCCAACAGATCCCTAATTATAGATCCAGATGGAATTACCGTGTATCCAGGCGAAATGGAAAAATGCTCATCTTCTTCCGTTCGCTTTTACGTGATATTATCCGGAGACTTTGTTAAGCACGAGTCTCCTGACCAGCTTCTCGTAGTATCAATGTTTTTAGACTCAACCATGAATTTATGGGGTACGGGTGGTGGATAAACAATTTACATCACCATACTATCTCTCGGATAAAGAGGCCGGATGCCGATTCCACTTATCATCCTCGTGGAATTGAATGGTAATCACTAACTTTGGGTTAACTTTGGCTTAATTACAGCCCCTAACGGACTATGAGGACGAGCTAGGCATCAGTATCCTAAATGCTACATTTTGCTTCGAGCCATCACAATGCTTTCTGAAAGCACACTCTGATTTTGTAGTGAGAGGTGGTTGAGGAGCAGGACAGTACCAATCATTTTCCTATTTAAATGACTTTTGCCGCGGCCGCAGCCGCCTGAGAATGAACCTCGGTGGTGCATGAAGTGTGCTTCGTTGATCCGCATTCCCACTCTAAGTAGATGACTTTAGCTTTATTGAAGATGGTGTTGAGTTGATCTCCCACATACTCGTCGGCGGTAGTCTGACTAATATACCTCAAACATCTGCCCGTTTTGTAAGCCGTCCGTCTTTTTTCTGGTAAGCCTAGAATGAGTCGGCTCTAAGAGAGAAACTATATGCCTATAAGAGCTAGTAGTGGCCTCCAAACGACTCCATCTTATGTGAATTTCATCGAGCGAGGGTCATTTATATTATTTTTCGAAGCACGCGAGTGGATCCTCATAGTTAGCATATTTTCCTTCACTCAACGTGAAAATCACTCTTTTTTAGGTGTGGAAACCTGTCGTAAGGATTTAGGGAATGTTCACGCTGTAGTTCCCCCCAGTTTTCCAATAGGACGGTATCGTAATCTCGGGACCCACGTTCAAGGCGGTGACCTTGCAACTGATTTCTCTGAATCATATAGCTGGAAGGCTGCTCCGTCAGCATTTCGATCATTGCTGGCTCGCTGAAGGCCGTGACTAAGCCTTACCGACTGATGAGAGGATATTGTCTCTATTTTGGACGATATTCCATACGTCATGCTTTGACACATAAAGGAGCCTGGTATGACTTTTTTTTACCCATGCTAACACGATTTGTACCGAAGGTATCTTCCCAAGTTCCTAACAAATGTACACGCGCTTACTTTTCCCAAACCTGGGAGAGAGCACCTAACTTGGCAAGTTTTATGCCCAAACTTACTCACTTTCTACCTGTAAGTTAGTTTTAAAATTGATTAACATTAGATAAGATATTTTCTGGACAGCGTAGGCTGCTTGTCTCCTGCACATATGAGCTTGTGAAAGTTCCCTTTCATCTATGTATGATTATTTGATCCAGGTGCACAATTTTATTTGCAAGGCATTCCTTCCTGACCCTCACATCTAAACGCTGTTCCTTGAACTCAAGATGGCCAAGGAAACCCCATGGTGACACAATATCATTGAGACACTCTGTGATAGAATTGCCTGAGGCTGCCGCGCCTCGCTTCTATCACATATTGGTACTTATGCTTCCCACGTGTATCCCGCGAGGAGAGAGCAGCATGGCGTTTCTCATGGCCTCGAACATTTCCCGAGTCTTATCTTCCCCCACCCCAAGTTTAATCAAGGAGGTTCAATCAAGAAGGTTTAATCCCCCGTTTGCCGGCAGGCGTCGATCTGGCGAGATTGAGTTAGGCTTATGGGAAGATAAGAGTGTTCGAATCGCTAGCGGGACATCCCATGGAAGTCCCCCTTTGGCCCATACCCGAGGCGCTGGCTCAGGCTATTTATGCGATAGAATTTTGTCTAGAAGAGGACAATATTCTTGAGTACCAAGGTTCGTACCCCTCGAGACGCCAAGTTGTTCAGAAGAAAACAACTTTAGAACAGTCATTGTTCTTCGAGCCCGTTCGACAAGAAACGGTTGTCGCTCCCCTGATATCACGTCAGTGGTAATTTAATTCACCCTTTTAACGTTCTTCAAGAGAACGCTTGGTTACCCCAATAACCTCAATTGTTCATCCAGAACATCTCCGGTATCCTGTCTCAAGGATTGCTCGTACTTCCGAGCCCCACTTCGCTCCCAGTCCTCGAAGTCTGACCTTCCCCCTCGTTAAGAACAACCCCCCTAAAAACCCCTCCTCCTGGGAAGGAAATCACCAGTCGGACCGAAGCCATTTATTCAAATCGCCTTCACCTGCACGCCAACCTTATAAATACGTAAGATATGGATTGCATTTAATTATTTAACTTTGTTGCTAACGTAACTCCGTGCTTTAACACGGATTTACTCGCCCCTTTCCTTCTTGTTTGTTTTGTCATTTAAATCCCTCCAAATCTTAATCCACCGCTTAGTCAAACTTATCCTATGACCTTTTTATTTCATGTGCATCTCCCATTTTAATCCCCAGTCATGTAAATATTTTCCATGTGTTGTTTTTGTTAATTTAATTAATAAAATTCTATTTTGATAATGCTGGCAATATTAATTATCCTTGATCTCCGTTTCACTTCTTAAGTATATTGAAGAAAAATAAGCCCTCTCCAGGCCTATTTATTAACGTAGAATAATATGTCGTGGAATGACCCTTGGTTTCGATCACTATACTCTTTGGCACCCTTTTAGGAGTGATATGCTTTAAGGGGCGTGAGTTACTTCTATGATGAAGTAGGCTTTGTTCTAAGAGTGCTATTCAGTGGTTTTGTTCTTAAGGAAGAGCTATTTTTAAACACATAAAGATAAGAGGAAACACCAGAATCTACCAAAATAAACATGTATTTTAAACGAAACACTGAACTATTACAAACTAACAGTTACCACCTTTCTATCTTTGGCATCAAAGATCTTTCAATGACAAAAACTAAACAAATAGGCTTCCCGTAAACATACCAATTGCCGGTTAGTATTTTTTCGCGACTCTATTTGATTAGCGTTAAACATTAAATTAACGTACTCTCGTCTACAAACACATATGACCTAGGTTCAAGAACAATGGTTTCTAATCTCCTTTGAAACTTGGGACGTACTAAACTTCTACTATCGCAATAGAGATATAAAAGTTATTTTTAACTTACAGGTAGCTATTAGGGATTGCCGGATGTCGCTGGAGGACTTATCTCTCGCTTTGAAGTGTTGAGGCCACTGGTTAAATTTTCGTCAAGGAGGTATTGCTTGTCGCCTGTGACGGGGGCCGATTCTTCCAGGTAATTAAAGAACGGGAGCTCGTTGGGGCTGGGTTCTTCTCCTCTCACTCTTACGGAGCTTGAGATGTGAGAGTCGCTCGAGTGTAAGCGGCTTTGCTTTTCCTTAGTCGGACTTCTTTGCAGACTGCAAAGGCTTCTTCGTTATGGCACCGATATAAAGCTTGACTATTTAGGTTAATACGGCCCTGAAAGGGGGGATCGATTTTCTCAATCTGATCCTATCGTTTCTCACGAAAATAGTCTTGTATTGCTGAAGGATCGATCTTCACGAACTAACCCTTCTTCTGGCGTATCGACTTCTAATCTTCTAGTCTGGCTGAAAGATCGATCTTCACGAACTAATCTTTCTTCTGGCTACCTTTCCCACGCTCCTCCTCATAAGGGAGGGGGGCTTTAATGTACCTATACTCCTCGAGGATGCTTAATGTAGCCATTTCTCCACATTTACCTCCCTCCTTAAGAAAATAACGGGAGGGGGGGGGGGTTCCAATCCGACGCTTACAATAATAAACATGGGTAACTTACGGAAAATCATATTATACAATAAATTCTAGTTCACCCGGGAATGCCTCGATAACATTTCACCTGAACTTACATTAATTCCTATATTACTGTGCCAACTTAGGATCTTCTTACCTACCACTAGGGGGTTACTCGCCCCTACTTACTTACAATTCTACTGATTTACACTTAACTTTGCTATAATACAATAGTTGGGCTGCTTCTTAATCGTCGACAGGGTTCCGACTTAACCAGTCGGCCATACAATTGTTGGACCCTTTTATATAATGAATGGAACACTGGTACTCCATCAAGAGCAAACTCCATCTCAGGAGCCTTCCATTCTTACTCTTATTCCTACAAAAGTATAACAACGGTTTATGATCGCATTCCAACTTAAACTCGCGCCCTATTAGATAATATTCGAATTTACCTATGGACCATATTATGGCCAAAGCTTCGATTTCGATAGTAGCGTAGGCTTTTTCTTTACTCAACAGTTTCCTACTGACATAAGCTATGGGATAGGCTGTTTCGTCGTCTTCGTATTGAAGAAATACTCCGCCTAACCCGTCCTGACTAGCGTCCGTGTGAAGCCCGAAGATCTTGTTGGGATTTGGTAAGCGAAGAATGGGCGCAGTTACGAATTTTCCTTTTAAAACCTCCAACTGAGTTATTTCATGGGAGTTCCACGTTACAGGGTCTGACGCTCTCTTTTTTTAAAAATCATTAAGTGGGGCCGCAATGGAAGCGAAGTGTGGTACAAAACGCCTAGAGAACGAGGCCGCTCCCATAAACAATCGGAGTTGTTTCTTTGTTTTCGGCCGGGGCATCTTGACTATGGCGTCCACTTTTTCTTGCTGGGTAGTCAAGTGTTTTTGTCCTATTTTGAATCCCAGGTAGTCAATGGATTCGTAGGCAAAATAACACTTGGTCGGCCCGGCGGTTAGACCTTGCTCCTTCAATTTCTCCAGCAATAAGCGTAAGGCGTGTAAGTGTGACTCCCATGTACGGGTAGCTACGTACACGTTGTCGAAGTAAAACGACACGTCACTTAGTCCAGCGATAATTCGCCTCATCATCCTATTATAATTGCTACCGGCTGTAAGTAGTCCGAAGGGTAGCCTGGTAAACTGTAGCAGACCTCTCTCGGTCGCAAAAGCCGTCATTTTTTTGGACTCCTTTGCGAGAGGTATTTGATAGTACGCTTTACACAAATCCAATTCGGTGATGAATTTAGCGTCTTCAAATAAATGGAGATTTTGATCTATTAGTGGGATGGGCTCGGCGTCGAAAACGGTCACTGAATTCAATTTTCGGAAGTCCACGCACATCCGAAATGATTGATCAGGTTTCTTAACCATTACTATAGGGGAGCAATAATCGGACTCCGATGGCTCTAAAATTCCCAATTTTAGTAAATTCCGGACTTCCTTATTGAAGGCTTCTCGTAGGTGGATCGGTAAAGGATATGGTTTGCTCCGAACCACTGAATTAGTTTTTAGTTTTATTTCATGGATAGAATCCTTGGCACATCCGGGGTTTTCAGAAATGACTTCTGGGAATTCCATGAGCAAGTTCAACATTTCCGCTTTTTGTTGAATCTCTAAGTGGAGATTTATCTTTAAATCCACCCGAGGGTCTTCCGGGGTAGGTGAGAGCGAGGGAAGTTCGTATTCCTCGTCTTGTTCCACACACACGGTGTGTATGACTTGCAGGGGCGTACCCGGGTAAACGGCATCCATCGGTTCTTCTTCGTCTAGAAGGGTAATATTCTTTATGCACGCGCGGCGGTGATATTTTTTTAGCATGATTATGTGATAGGTTCTTCGCTCTGTTCGGGTATCTATCAAGTAATCGACTGGACCCCGTGCCTCGATTACTTCGAACGGTCCCTTCCACTGGGCCCATAACTTATTATTTTCGGTCGGGAGTAATAATAAGACTTCATCTCCTGCCTTTAGTTTTCGAGCCTTTGCTTTCATATCGAAGTAGTCCCGGTATTTGGCTAAATTTTTCTCGGCGTTCTCTCGAGCTAAGCCAGAGCAGTATTCTAGGCGCTCGCGCATATCCATCACGTAAGCGTAAGACGATTTGATTTCTTGGTCGAGCTTCGCGTTGGAAAATAATTCCTTAAGAATACTCATAGGACCTTGCACATTTCTCCCGTATAATAGCTCAAAGGGCGAGAATCCCAACGTCCGATGAGTGCTGCAGGCAGGTATCTGTGCCACTGTGTAGGGTTGTTTTGACACAACTTCTTCAATATATTTTTGAGTGTCCCGTTTAATTTTTCGCAGATTCCGTTAGCGGATCGATGAAATGGACTCGTAAAAATTGGCTTGACTAACAGTAGTTTATTAAAATACTCCATCAATTCTGAGGTGAATTGGCGCCCTCTATCCGATAGAATTTCTTTAGGCAGGCCTACTCGTGCAAAAATTGAAATTAATGCTTCCGCGCAGGAAATAGTGTCAATCCTCCGTAGGGCCACGGCATCTGGGAATCGGGTGGCACAATCCACTAGGGTGAAGATGTAGGAGTGTCCTCCACTTGGAGGGGGGTGAATTGGTCCCACCAAATCAATAGCCACTCGAAAGAATGGTTGGGTTATAACGGGCACCTTTTGTAAGGAAGCGGTAGGTACCCGTCCTCTGGAGGGATCCTTCTGACACACGTCGCATGATCGGCAATAGGCCACAATTTCCCTGGCGGCCTGGGGCCAATAAAAGTGTCGGAATATCTGCTGCGCCGTTTTGTTGTGCCCAAAGTGTCCGGCTAATATTCCATTATGCGCGGTATTCAAAATTCTTTGCGTGTATTCTTGAGGTACACACAGTGCTTTCTTGTTCTCCTTATTCTCCTCGCTGATAGTACGGTAGAGAAGTGAGTCTTCTACGATATACTGGATAGGCTTCTTTCCTTTCACTTGGAGAATTTCACCTTTAATAGCTTTCTCCCATAGAGGTTTAAGAGAGGGGCATTCCTTCTGAACACTGGCGAAGGAAGTCAATTTGAACCCATTGTCTTCGAGGGTAATCCTAGGGGTCAACTTAGCAGGTTGCTCTTTCCTCTGGGCTTCTTGTGCCCGGGTGACTACTTGTTGGGCCACTTCTTGCTGGGGAATTAGGGGGTTTTGTCCGATTAGTACTGCGCAGAACTTAATCGGGGCTACTACCACGTCCGTCCAACCAGTGAAATATCTGCATTGTATATGACATCTCACGACGGGGAATCAATTGTCGCATCCTAAAAAGTCGTGGACGATTGCGAATTTCTTATGGTTAGGGTTTACTAGGGGCAGCAACTTGTCGGATACCACTATGCACGTACATTCGGTGTCTCTGACCTAAGTGGATACTCGGCACCCATTAACAGTGCCCTCTTCAAATTGTAGGCCGCCTGGCGAACTTTTGTTGAATAGAAAGTTTACCTGTTGCTGGGGCACTTTGGATGTTGGCGCGGGGACGTAGGACGAATCAGCTTGTCATACTGGGATCGCGGCAGTCAGGTTTTGCACCTGTTGTCTCGAAGTCTCCCTCAGCCGGGAGTTCTGTGGGCACTAACAAACTCAGGTGACCTATTATCCCGCAGGTATAACAAGTGACGGGCCTCCTGGGATACGTGCCGGTATTAGGGTATGATCCTTGTGGAATCCTAACTTCTTTTTGATAATTTTCTCCTCCAAAATTTGGCTTATAAGTTCCTTTGCTACTGAGAACTTAAAGGGCTTCTTCTGCACATGCCTGGGTGGCGGCCCATTTTTCTTTGGGGAGGGAGCCTTCTCTTTCTTGTACTCCCTAGGATATAACCGATGATTTACCGCGTGGAGGTCAGCCTCGTCCAGACACTCGTTGAAGGTAGAAGCTTTTCGGTCCTTAACGAATGCACGGATTTCCTGGGGTAGTGTACTTAGTAACTGATCTCTAAGCATGAAGTCGACGACCGCAGCGACTTCGTTCTCTACCCCTTCTGACTCCATCCAAAACTGTAGGCTTCGACGAAGCTCAAAGCCAAAATGTTTGTATGTTTGTCCAGGTCTTATACGAGACTGCCTGAACTTCATCCTATATTCTTCCGGGTTAAGGATTGTTGCTGAGAGAAGTTCGGCTTTGAGAGTGGAATAGTCCACCGTCGCTTCTGAGGGTAAAGATACGAATATCTCTCTCATCTTACGATTGAGTAGCGGTAACAGTCTGGCGACCCCATCTTCTTCTAGGTCCCAATTATTGACTTCAAATATTTTCTCAAAATGGGAGAGATATGAGCATAAATCTTCATCGTCCCTGTACTCCGGGAGTTTCATGCTGGCTGCTGTGACACTCCTGTTCTGGATGACACTGACTGCACCTCTAACTCGTCTTTGCTAAGAGCTCTTTCGTGGGCCCTTATCTTCTCTCTTTTATCAGCTTCCATTTTCGTCTTTTCTCTTCTTTCATCAGCTTCCATTTTCGCTTTTTCTCTTTTTTCATGAGCTTCCATTTTCGCCTTTTCTCTTCTTTCATCAGCTTCCATTTTCATTTTACGTTCCTCTCTTCTTTCTTCTCTTTCGTTTCTCTCTTTCTCCTGAATGAACGAGTTCAGCTCGGTTCCTTCCAGTCCGAGGCTTTGACCTTGCTTCCGATAAAGGTCAAACAATGCCATCGCGCTTATGTCAGTCATCTACCTTGTTTTTAATCAAGCCTGACCTACTCCACCACCGAAACTTACTTCTTGGCCTAACAATTACCTTTAGATGGCATCCACCTCTAACTTTACCAATTTCCCACTCGTCAAATATTCTATTATTCCTGGTGTTCCTTTTATGTGTTAGCTTTTCCTTAAATAGACACTGCTGGGTTCTTTCTAATATAAAACCTCTAGACCTGACACCACTTTTATAATATGTCGTGGAATGACCCTTGGTTTTGATCACTATACTCTTTAACACCCTTTTAGGAGTGATATGTTTCAAGGGGCGTGAGTTACTTCTATGATGAAGTAGGCTTTGTTCTAAGAGTGCTATTCAGTGGTTTTGTTTTTAAGGAAGAGCTATTTTTAAACACATAAGGATAAGAGGAAACACCAGAATCTACCAAAATAAACATGTATTTTAAACGAAACACTTAACTATTACAAACTAACAGTTACCACCTTTCTATCTTTGGCATCAGAGATCTTTCAATGACAAAAACTAAACAAATAGGCTTCCCGTAAACATACCAATTGCCGATTAGTATTTTTTCGCGACTCTATTTGATTAGCGTTAAACATTAAATTAACGTACTCTCGTCTACAAACACATATGACCTAGGTTCAAGAACAATGGTTTCTACTCTCCTTTAAAACTTGGGACGTACTAAACTTCTACTATCGTAATAGAGATATAAAAGTTATTTTTAACTTACAGGTAGCTATTAGGGATTGCCGGATGTCGCTGGAGGACTTATCTCTCGCTTTGAAGTGTTGAGGCCACTGGTAAATTTTCGTCAAGGAGGTATTGCTTTTCGCCTGTGACGGGGGCTGATTCTTCCAGGTAATTAAAGAACGGGAGCTCGTTGGGGCTGGGTTCTTCTCCTCTCACTCTTACGGAGCAAGAGATGTGAGAGTCGCTCGAGTGTGAGTGGCTTTGCTTTTCTTCAGTCGGACTTCTTTGCAGACTGCAAAGGCTTCTTCGGTATGGCACCGATATAAAGCTTGACTATTTAGGTTAATACGGCCCTGAAAGGGGGGATCGATTTTCTCAATCTGATCCTATCGTTTCTCACGGAAATAGTCTTGTATGGCTGAAGGATCGATCTTCACGAACTAACCCTTCTTCTGGCGTATCGACTTCTAATCTTCTAGTCTGGCTGAAAGATCGATCTTCACGAACTAATCTTTCTTCTGGCGAACCGACTACTAATAATCTTCTTGTCTGGCCGATGGATCGATCTTCACGAACTAATCCTCCTCTGGCGTATCGACTTCTGATAATCTTCTTCTTTTTCTTTGCGGGGCTTATTTATAGGCGGATTGCTGCCCCATCTAAAGGGGGAAGTGACCAGGCCACAGAAGCAAAAAAGGTAGGGGGCGAGTGGTTAGTTAGCATCTGGGGAGAGCGAGAATTCCTGAGGTGGCACTGGGGTGCCCAAGTCAGCTCGCAAATTAGAGGCTCGCCACCGCACCGCTACTTGGCGTGCCTTCTGACTCGCACCGCTTTTTTTTCCATAACCACGGTTTATGGGTCTCTTAGGTAATTCGATCGTTAGAGCGTCGTTTAAGGGCAGTTAGCTCCAACTGCCCACAGCGGCGGGGAGATCACACATGGTAAGCATTTTCTCCGGCTACCTTTCCCATGCTCCTCCTCATAAGGGAGGGGGACTTTAATGTACCTATACTCCTCCAGGATGCTTAATGTAGCCATTTCTCCACAATAATACTTGGCCATCTGATTAAATCCGTGCGCTCGAATATAGAATAATCCTACAAAGAATAGATATATAGTATATCGTCGGGAGCCTTTTCTACGACACACTTCAAATTAGGGAGGTTAGGGGACTCCTCCCAATTTTCGTGTCTGAGATCGCATCGTGCTGGCTCGGAGAACGACTTATAATATATACCGACTCATAAAGCTCTCAAAGGGGACTCCTTTGAGAGCTCTGTGTAGCTCTCGGTCCGGTGGTATATCTGTTGGTCTTGCGTATAAGCTATCATTATGTCTGCTCGTGGCAAAAAAGGAAAAGTTAAAGTGAAGTTCTAAGACTCGCTCCAGACTCATTTACTCTCAATCGTGCAAAAGAAGATAAATTTAAAGAAGAAGAAGAGAGTACAACAAAAGAAGAAGAGAGAATCGTTGCCCGAAAGAGCCTATGGGGTTGCCCCCCCCATGACAACAAGCCGGTCCCCCTTCTTGACATCAGGGGGGAGGAACGAAACCGAGCAGCTAAACCTTCATAGAGACAATTTTAGGTGTTCTAAACATCGCGCTCATCAGGCTGATCGACATACCTAACGGATACGCAACAATTTGCTGCACCATGAAGGATGTCAAAGGCTCGTACCTGAGGAGGCAAAAACGTCTATCCATAAGATCAAGCTAGAAGTTTCCATCCCACAAGAAATACTGGCATAAAGAACAATCATTCTAAGACGGCTCGATCCTTTCTTCACCGAGAATTCATGCGAAGGAATTAAGAACGAGGTGAGCAAGAAACAAAAATGGGCTAATATAACGAAAATAGAAAAATTCAGCAAGGTGTAGAATATAATCAAAATAGTCTTCGCAAACATGGAGATAGCTCAGAGAGCGAGAAACAAACACCTTCTGTGTTTTGTCTACGGGTGGCGCCGGAGTAGATCAAGGCAGAGGAATACATCCCACTTGAATCCTGCTCCAAATGCTTTTCCCTGGAGAATCATCCGACGAGGAAATGCCAAGACAACGAATTCACTTGCTGCGACTGAGCCCAACTAGGACACGAGTTGAAGGAGTGCACGACTCCAAAGGTCAAATGCGTCAACTGCGGAGGCGACCACACGGCGTTGACCATGAGGTGCCCCGTGAAGAGAAATTTCGGGCTAATAAGAAACAAATAAAAAAAGAAATGGAGGCAAAGAGAACAAGGACGTATGTGGAAGCGGTGGCCCCGAAGAATCAACCTAAGGAAAAATTAAACACAAGTGAAACAGGATAAATTATGGCGATGATCATAATCGCCCATCTCTCCAACTTGGCAAATCCAGTCTCATTTGCAAAGGAATTAAATAGCCTTTTGCAAAAGAAAGGCTGCATGAAAAAGCTGTGGCTCCTCGAAAATCCTTCATCGGGAGAATTGCTAAATATTCAATTCATCGGGTATAAGCAAGAAAAAGATAATAGACCAGATGAATCAGCAGAAAAGACTATCCAAAGCGCGAAAGTCAAAACAAAAGCCCAAGGAAAATAAAGAAGAGAAGAAGAAAGAAAAACTCAAGATCAAATAGAGCCAAGAAAGCGAACCATCAACCACTGAGGACGAAGATGAAGAGAAGAACAATTACAAGGGAGTACCCGTCACTATGAAAGAATAAATATTAACAAGGGCTATCTATTTATTGAAAGAGGAGACGTCAATCGCAAAGTTTTCCGTTCGTTCCTGTGTAAGACGCCGAAGGAGAACTCAAGGCAAATGCTTCAAGGAATCCGTGCTGGGAAGTGAAAATGGACCTCTGAAGGACACGACTAGACAAAAGAAGTGAAAGGTTTGCTATCAGAAGGCGCAGTGTACATCCCTGCATCCTGTATCCACACGGTCAACATGCAGACCTATAAAACAAATTCTAAAGCAGAATAAAGACATCAGAAATCGAATTGTAGTGCCTAATTTCAAGGTGAAGTTGAGTCAACAAGGAACCTCACAAATCAAGCACCCCTTTGACCTTATAGAATCTTGAAATTGGCACATAAACCAAATACTAAATAATATGTCATTTGTTATTAATTAATGTATTAATGCAAAGCTAACTGTATACTAGAAAATAATGCAAAACCGCTAGTTAATAATTAATGTATTAATGCAAAGCAAACTGTATACTTGTAAATAATGCACACCCAGTAGGCAATGCCACGGTAAACACAAACATTCACACATTAGAAAACGGGTGTGAGCAAACTGTTTTTCCCGCGTTGTGATATGGGAGAGAATTAAAACAGCTGTTCATACAAGTAATAAATCTGATGGTAAGGAAGTCTGGTCCATGGTCTTTTAACATTGATCGAGGAAAGACGGAATTTTATTTGTTACGAATGTCGGCCCGACCAGATATTTGTCAGATTTACAAATACAAACACCCTCTCGGTGTACACGAGTCTACAAGCAATAACGCACATACCCTCCAGCCAAATCGGCTCCGCCCAGCTCTCGGATTGGATAAACGTAGGCACGCCCCCAATCTTTCAATAGATCGGATAAAAAGGGCTTGTAAAAGACACACTGGAGAGTAGTCACGAACAGGATTGAGAACCACATTAATATTAAAGGGTTAGTCTCTCATACAAAGACGTTAAGAAAGTTAGCCACCGAAAGCCAGATACAAGAACTTGAACCTACGACAAACCTATAGGAACACAGCGATTTCACTTGCCAGAAGCAGAGGCCAACCGTAACACCAAGAATAAACTTAGAAACCCGCCATTTTTCTAATTTTCTTATCTACGCTAATGAATAGATCGGTTCCCTTTAGGCCAGCCCATAGGTAAATAACCTGTGAGGGCATCTCGAACATTCATTTGGAGTCGATATAATTCTACGGCATAACCAACCCTAACTGATAATCCCTAGACCCATAAACTGCTGTCCCTATTAAACCAAACAAGAGGTAACCGAAATTATGGACTTTTCGGACAAACAACGGGCAGAGCAAGGATGACTGGAAATCGCAAACTCCATTACGATCAACCTTCCCCCTCCTCCCGTCTTTAATGATACAGTGGTATCAGGTTGATTGAAAATAGTGGTGGCCCAATTTCATATGTCAAGGATAAGTAAGGAGTACACACAGGTTTTCACGTCCTGGCTGCCCTGCCTCCCAAGACTGTGGACCAGCTTCTAGCTACAGTCTTATCTATACAGAACTACCAGCTTCTAAGGGCCGAGTTAATTGGGCTGTTCAAAAGGACCAAACCTGAGCTATTCGAGAAGCTCATAGCATCCTCTCCGCTCACTGGTCGACCCTGGCTCAATTAGGAGGAACTACGGAGAACCACTATACAAGTAGGAGATGGAGAAGAACTCGTGAGGCACAAGTTTATTCAGCCCCTACCGTCAAACATCACGCCCATCATCGCCACCCAGAAAGAATTAGCCCTTGCCCAGCTAGGGAAACTTGCGGACGAATTAATATCATTTTACAATTTACAAAGCACAATGCCTTGCTGTACACAAAGGTGACCAAGAAGTAAATGGTGGTATCTCGCTCCCAAACATTTTTGTGTTGAGTGTGAATGACAGAAGTGACAATATGGGCAACCAATAGAGTATTCAGTCAATGCGTGTTCAGTGCCCCAGGATGCGTACCCCGATGGCAATCGTTCAAACTTTGTGCCGCCTATAAAGGACTATAATAGTGCAAATAATGTACCAATAGGGCTGCGATCTCTTCACAGGAACCAAAGGCCTGTAGTATGTCGATCCCGTTTATATTTTTCAGAAAGTGTGAAATTCTGCAAGCCTTGGTGCAGATGGCCAAAGAGGCGTGGAAACGTGCAAATGTAACCATCCTCCAGGCAATCTTCGCCAGACCCTTTAGAAAACTAGCACAGCATGCCGTTGCAAGTAAGATTGCATGCTCGCTGAGAGAGGACTACAGCCGGTACCCGGTAGATGTACCGGGGCCCAAGTGCCGAGAGGGGCCCTTGTTTTCGCATGTATACAGAGCACATATGAAATGTTATAATGATAAACCTTTTTCTTATATTTATTGTAGAGAGTAACTTCTAGTTGAAATACTATTCTCTAGTGTATCTCGGAACGAGAGTGCAATCAAAACTTACTCTTTATCTCGCGATGTTGATAATAATTTTTCGTCAATAAGTAAAAGAAGAAGAGACCGAAGGAGAGTGATGACGCTGCGAAAATTGGCATTGCGGTGTGTTCTGTCGAAACGACAGAAATGTAGTGATTTTTATTTTTGCATTTGTTTTCTACAAATCAAAATATTTTCTAATGACTTTTTTCTATTTTTAGGTATTAACATAAACTAAACTGTAATATATAAATTATGTATTATATAATATATCATTGCTATATAATCTGAGAGGTGAAGCAACAATACCCGAAATTACGGAAGAAAATAAGGGTGAGTGTATCCTCGTTGTTAATAATTTGTTAATTGTCACGTTGTTAGTTGTAACAAGTTGTTAATACCGTCCCATTATCTGAGGAACAGATTGCTGAAATGCTTTTAAGTTTGGATAAACATAAAGGAGCAGGACCGGATGAAATTTACCCTAGGCCCTTAATTGAAAAAATAAGCAGTGTAGCTTTGGTTTGAAATAGGATGTTAGCCACTATAGGCCTATCAGCTAAATATCAGTAGTATTCAAATTAATGAAAAGGATTGTCAAAGCAGGTGGTTTAGTGACTTATCAGACTTTTAATGAAATAAAAAGAGTAGATATAAATAGATTCTTTGAAATCGAGAAGGATAACTGACATAAGAGATATAGTTTGAAAATAGGTAAAAAATCAAAGATGTAGATTAGACTGTAAAAAATCTTTTTCAGGCAGAGAGTGGGGAACTTGTGGAACAGTTTGCCTGCAGAGGGGGCGAATTTTAGTTCACTTAATAATTTTAAGAACTGTTTAGACAAAACATTTTAATAGTAGTATTAATTATCATTTCGATTTTATTTAGAATTATTAGAATTTATGATTATTATTGATATTAACATTATTATTGATAATTTTAATATCATTATTAATTATACTAATAATATTTGGGGGTTAAGATTCTTTTAAAAGAAATACGATTTTGTAATTTTCACAGACATAAACGTTTTTAATTCTAAAAATGATGCTCACCGATGTTAATTTTAACTTCCGGAATTTAATACTAACGCATTTATTCACTTTTTCCAAAATATATTGTTATTTTGCTAAATTTGAATCTTTCTGCGTAATTTTTGATCTCGTTCACCTAGACCTGACTTTTTTTAGATCTGGATACGATTTGGCGATATTCAACTAATATCAGGCTTTATTAGATCTCAAAGCGATCTGCGCATGCGTCTTTTGCCGACCGATTACCCAATAGCATTTCGTTTTAGATCACCTTATATTTTGAAAAATTCGCGGCTGTCGTATTTTCAATTTATATGGTATAATAGCGTGCGGTTACTGTGCTAGGGCGGGATTAAACGATTCGAAAGGGAGAAAAACCCAGTGCAGGTTTTCCGTTAGCGTTTAAGGCCAAATTGCTTTTTAATGCCCGCATTCGAGCAAGTGCTAACTTTTTATTTATAAACTTTTTTCTGCGCAAAGGTTTGATTCAAACTAGAGGCCTAATGATATTTAAACATTTAGCAATCTACATTTGCATTCAAATCTGATGGTAGGCTTTCGAATTAGGAATATTACGAGTTTATTTTCAGTTGCGGGGGTGTGGGAGGGGTCAACCCTCAAATTTAAGAGGATATGGGGAGCAAAGCCCCCTATTTCGCAAGTAGCTAAAAAAATGTTCATTTTTGGAGTAAATAGCTTAAAGTAGGCGGCGCTATCGTCGTCTTAAATTATCAGGTTATTTCTGGTCTTGCTCTGGATCTTTTAAATGATATGATAATGTGCTTTTCTTATGCATTTTTATGTGTAGGTTTCAGATCAAAAACCCGTTTTCGCTGGAAATACATATTTTCCCTATTATGTACCTTTGGTTGATAGTGGCCAAAGTATGCATTTTCGGAAGAAACGATTGTTAGATCTGAAAAGTACATATAACACTACATAAGGAGAACACATTCTAAAATTACTTTACCTTATTTTTGTGTTTAAACTTGGTTTACAATATAATTCTTCTATCTATAGGTATATGTTTAAATTCTCCAATTAAATTGTATTACTAATTTATTTTATTCATTCCAATATAATTGAATAAGTGGAGTTAATAACTATATATTAAAGACCAGATAATTACCATTGGTCAATGGTGAATGCCTTTTATGGTATTTTAGTAAAGTAAATAAAAATGTTTTATATTCAGTTAAATTCTTATCGTTCTATATAACAAAATTATACCTCGAGTCTGTAATAATTATTGCATTAACCTTTGAGCACGGTTATATTACACCCGATTTTGGAAAATAAAAGGAAAATAGTAAATATACCAATTTATTAATCCAATCATGTACACACTAACTATAAGGCATGTATATGCTAATTATACTAATAAAAATCTGTACTTACTTTAAGAAAGGTATATTATAAAAATACCCCCCATAAAAACAGTTAAAAAAAAGTGAAAATTTTTCAATGATTTTGGTAAAAAATTCACCCCCCAAAAAACGCTTCCATAGAATTCGCCCAAAAGTTCGCACAGGCCTCCAAGGATTTTAGCCTCTCCTTCCAGGGACTTCCCATGACACTGACAATTCACAAACTGTAGGGAAGAGAGTGGAAAAAACCCCCTTTTTTTAGTGCACCAAAAATGACTAATTATCCAATATAATACGTTTTTCTGCTATGAAACACCTTGAAACCATCTGAAAAGGACTATTAAGATACAATACAGACTATGACCGCTCATACCAAGCATCTCCATTGGTGTCTATCCCTTGCAACCTCCTGTCACTGATATGGAAACTTTTCATTATTTTCCACTATTTATTTGTATGAGATTGTAGGGGCTAATAAAATGAACCTAATGATTTTAGAAATATAAATCTAACACAATGCACACACTCAGACCTACTCTGGTAAATGATCCACTAATTTATGACACTCGCATTTAGCATCCCAAAGAACACACACAATGGCCACCTATTTGTCTTTCTGCTGTAGTTATAAGTTACACACATCTGGTCAAACATGTCGACCTCGATGCCTGTGTGTACATACTTAACAGCAGGACCACATCCCTCTTGCTTGTCTGTGCCATAGGGATATATGAAACGAGTGTCATATCTTTCGTGAACAAGAATGCTGAGCTTCCAGGTATACGGGTGTCATTCTGCCTCATTGCCTCAGAGATTTCTGCCTTGTTCGCCCTTACTGTCCCCACCACTGTCAGCCCTTTCCTGAGCATGTCCTTTATGAGGGGCACAAACGTGAACCAGTTGTCGGTGGTGATGTTTTTGTTGGCTTGGCGGTAGAGGCTTGTGAGGTCTTTGGTAAACATGTGTTAAGTTGCAGTCCATGTCTTGCTCTTGTGCCCTGTTTTCCTGGGTAGGGAATACCTTGCAACATGTACTTACTTTTCACATCGTTCACCGTAACAATTTTTATTGCATATTTTGCTGGCCTATTTTGGATATACATCCTAAAAGTGCACTTACTCCTAAAACCCAGCAATTCCTCATCTACTCTGAGGTTTTCTTGGGGTGTGTAGTTGTCTTCACACAGGCCATAAAAATGTCCCAACAAGCCCTGACTGGGGTGAATTTGTCAGTGGCTCGCCCTAGCTCCCGTGTGGCTATGTCGTCAAACTTGAGGCAGTCTTGTAGAAAGGAGCCCCTGTCACAGAGCACCACATCTCCTTAGTATTCAGGTGGTTATATTTTCTGTTGTTTCTGTACAGTCGCTGTCTGTCTCTTGTACCTCCTGGCAACAACATTAATCTTTTTGTTTGTAAACTCATCAATCATATTCATCATGGCATCAATCAAAAACAGGCGAAAACACTATTCAAGTGTATAAGCACTACGTCGATGTTGTCGCTGGCGAACAGCAGGGGTTGCAGCAGGGGCAGTAGCAGCATGGGTGGCAGCAGGAGCAGCAGCAGCAGGAGTGGCAACAAGAACAGCAGCAGGTATGGCAGCAGGGGCAGCATCAACATGGGTGGCAGCAGGAACAGCAGCAGGGGCGGCAGCGGGAACAGCAGCAGGGATGGCAGCAGGAACAGCAGCAGCAGAATAAGGGTCGTCAGGTTAATCAGAGCCTGATGACACAGCAGGGTACTGTACAGGAACAGCAGCAGAGTTGCAGGATTGGCCAGCAGTAGGCTTATCAGCAGGCGAGCGGATGGATGGGAGACGCATAAGCCTCTTTGTCTTCCCACCACCCGCCTTTGTTTGTTTGCGTCGGCGAGGAACTTCTTCTCCAGATACATTGTCTGAACTTTTAGCTATTTCATGTGGCTTTGCAACATATATTTATCATTCTCACTGTCATAAAGTAAATGATTTTCAAAACAATCATTATCGTTGTCACTATCTGCAGTAAAGATAATTTCACCAATCTCCAGCCCACTCAGGTTTTGTTCTTTGACCAATTCAGGCACAACTTTGCACTATTAGTCACCCGAAATAGGAATTACAGCTTGAAAAGAGAGAAATTTATCACTATAAATTCTCTTTGTACGCTATTACCACTGAACTCGAATACAGGTTACCAAGTATTTTTTTACTATAATTAGCACTGAACTAGGTTAAACGGTACCCAAACAGGGGTCTAGCGTAAGAAGCAGGATTCTGTCCGCAGTAAAAAGACAGTCTCTTATATTGCAAAAGAGGGCTTGTTATATCACGCTTGCTCGGATGGCGTTAACCATGAGCTTCACGCCCTCTGTGTTCCCCGTTCGCATGTCAACCTGCTCCTAAAGATTGCCCCACGATAGTGTTTTTTCTGGCCACTTTAGCCAAAATAAGACACCTCAGAGGGTTTTAGGTATTTCTACTGGCCTGGTGCTGCAGTTGACATTTGTGAATACCGGAAATCCTGTGACATCTGCCAGCAAACCATAGACCTTGTCAGCCCAATTCGTCCCCATTCCAGTGAAGGGTATAGTTATGCCCTTACACTTATGGACTGTGCCACGCGTTTTCCCGAAGCCGCACCATTGAAGAGAATCGACATTGTTACGTGTACCGAAGCCTTAATTTACATTTTCTCTAGGGTAGGCATACCAAAAGAAATATTGTCTGTTAGAGGTAGGCAATTTACCTCTGAATTAATGTAATACGTTGGGAAACTGTTGATGATAAAACCTCTCTTGACCACTTCTTTGCACCCCTGCGCAAACGGAGTTTGCGAAAAGTTTAATGTGACCTTAAAATCGATATTAAAGAAGCTGTGTGCCGAGCAGCCCCGTGAGTGGCATCGTTTTTTGCCCATGGCACTATTTGCATACAGAGAGATTCCACACCGTACACTCAGTTAGCCGGCTCGAATTAATCTTAAGACGTAACGTGCGAGGTGCCATTAGCATCCTCAAGGAGTTATTCTCGAACGCCAAGGTAGATAGGGATATTCAATCTTCCTACGAGTATGTTTTGGATCTTTGACGAAGGTTAGAAAAGTTGGCCGAGAAGGCATACTAAAATGCCGAAGTAAATTTGAAAAAATACCGGACGTACTTCGATTTCAAATGGAAGGAGAGGAAGTTTAAGCCAGGTGATGAGGTTCTGTTGCTACTTCCCCCAGAGAGCAACAAACTTCTAAGCCAATGAAAAGTCCCCTTCTAAATTATTGAAGCGTTAAGACCTGTGGATTATTTACTTAAGACCCCCACAGGGGAGAAGTTGTTCCACGTCAACATTTTTAAAAAATATCACGGCCGCGCGTGTATCAACAACATTGTTACCATCGACGAAGAGACAACATTGGAGGCCGAGTACACGACAGATGCCCTGAACGTTATAGAGGTCTTGTGCGTCGAACAGGATAGGGATTACCAACTAGCCGCCTTGCACGCACCACCAATTCAGCACCAGCCAGCTTAGATATCAATAAGCGGCTAATTCCCGACCAAATTAGCCAACTACAGCTTATTGTAATTAAGTTTTATGCGTGATTTCCGAGACCCCTAGATGTGCTATTAATTTCAAGCATGATACGAGTATAACCCTCACTACACAAGAACGTGTTCTTTCAAAACCTTATCCCTTCTAATTCATCTTAGAAATGCCTTTAACGCCGAGGTTAACACTTTGTTCAATCTCAAGATCATTGAATCTTTCACGTCAAATTAATGTTCCCCAATAGTTATGGTGCACAAAACGGATAGCTCTTACCGCATGTGCGTATATTTCCGCAAATATAATTCCGTGACCCTTTTTGATGCGGAACCAATCCCATTAATCTGGCAAAACCTTTACTTGAGTGAAAAGGCAAAATATATTAGCCAGCTCGATCTCTGTAAAGCTTATTAACAGATTCCCCTAGAAAGGAGGTAATGAAATACACCGCCTTCTCCGCCTTATGCAGTTTCGTCGACTTCCTTTTTTGTTACTGACGGCCTGCAAGAATTATTATCGGATAATGCGCAGAATTTTGGACAGAGTGAAAATGTCACCTTCATTTTGACAACATTAACGTTGCCACTTGTGACTGGAGGTAACACTTGGCCTCCCTTCAGGCGCTCTTAAGCCGTTTGCAAGAGAAAGGCTTTACAATAGGCCCCGGTAAGTGCCCCCTCGCCTACAATTCGATCCAATATCTGGGATTTCACATTGGAAACGACCAGCTTTGGCCCCAAGAAGACAAACTCCGGGTCGTAGTTGATATGCTCCTCCCGGGTACAAAGAAACAGGTTCGTTTTTTCATGGAGTCAGCCTCATTTTATAGGAGGTTTGTCTCCAATTTTGCGTCTTTGGCCGCCACGATGTGGGAACTGTTCAAGAAGAAGTCCCCAGATCGCATCATCTGGAATTCGAGAGCTACTGTTCGTTTACATCAGCTAAGGGGTAAATTAGCATCTGCCCCCATCCTCAGGTTACCTGACCCTAGTAGGCCCTACCATATTCGAAAGGATGCGAGCAACGAGGGTATCGGTTGTGTCCTTCTACTGTACGGAGACGACGGTGAGAGTCACCCTATGGCCTACGCGAGTCGCAAATTACTTCTACGTGAGAGTAATTACTGCAGTAATAGAAAAGAAAGCTTTATTTATCATTTGGAACGTTCAAAAGTTCAAAATGTACCTGGTAGGCCAAGAATTTGTTATAGAGACCGATTACCGCCCTCTGGCATACTTCCGCAACATTAAACATCATAATGGCCGAGTAATAAGATGGAGCCTATTATTGCAGGAATTTCAGTAACACATATCGTATATAAAAGGGTCAGAGGATTGTATCGTCGATACCCTTAGCCGTAATCCTTTGGGCGACACCCCCTGCTAAATTGTAATTGCCTCATAGACATTTGTCTAATTTGTATATAATGTAAACGCCAGCTAGATATTAGTTAAAGGACAATTATTTATCTGTGTATGTAGTTATTATTTTTTTGGGGGGGATGCACCAATATATGTTTATATGTACCACCGTAATCTTCTTGTCATTTATGTATGATGTATCTTTGAATATCCATTTCATTTTTTTTCTCTTTGCTTTGTATATTTTTAGGTATAAATATCCTTTTCATTTTTTTTAATTACGTTCCCTCTTAATTCCCATATGGTCAGCGTAAACCTGTAATAATTAATTTCCTTTCCGTTCAGATCAGAAATTTCCTTCCCTCCCGCCGTTAACTGGTCGCGTGGACGATCCACTTCCCCCAAGTCATCGATCTTAGTGGATGTCACTTTTTTCCCCCAACTCCGAAAGTGCCATCTTCCAGGATGGGAGGCGTGTAGAAGAATAAAGTCGAAAGGCGATCAAGTGCCCTTCTGTACCGACGTGGCCTCGAGATCACCGCATGGAACGTTGGAAGCGATGCTGATCAACGGAGAGGATGCGGTCCACGCCATTTTATTGCAGCCTAGCTTCATTTACTTAGGGACACATTCTTCTCGTCTCGCATGTCATCACAGCCATCTTCTTGCCCTCCGGCATAGATCGAAGCTCATCGAACATTCTACGCCATCTTTATCTTGGTTCCCCCCAAGGAGTCGCTGCCTTTCCCCAGATCGCATTCAAATGACCATTTAAAGCTCATCTTGTAATGCAATTTCCAGAAGAAAGGTAAGATAAATATGTACATATTTTATATATTATTTATTGATGAGAATTTTTTCTTAAAGAAGTGAATTTCAAATGACTTTTTTAAACTAAATTCTTCGGGTAATGAAGGAGCTTCGAGTTTCTAAGGCGTGGTATTTTAAGGGTTAAGTGACAAAACACTTATTCCCAAAAGAGTGTATTAGTGTTAAAGAATAGGATTTGTAAAACTTCCCTTTTCTCAGGGAGGGGGTCTTTGTAGTGCCAAATTACAAGGTGTAGTAGAGCCAACGAGGAACCTCACAAATTGAACATCCCCACCCCATTGGCCCTATGAAATCTTGGAATGGGCACACAAACCAAATACTAAATAATATGGCATTCGTTAATAGTTTAATATTTATGCAAAGCAAACTGCATACTTGTAAATGATGCAGAAACGTTAGGTAATAATTAATGTATTAATGCAAAGCAAACTATACTTGTAAATAATGCAAAACCGATAGTTAATAATTAATGTCTTAAAGCAAATCAAACTGTATACTTGTAAATAATGCAAACCAAGTAGGCAATCCCATAGTAAACACACAACCATTCATACATTAGAAAACGGGTGCGAGCAAAATGTTTTGCCCTCGGTGTGATGAGGGAAAGAATAAAAACAGCTGTTCATACAAGTAATAAATCTGATGGAAAGGAAGTCTGGCCATGGTCTTTTGACTTGGATCGAGTGTTTGCCTAACCAGATATTTGACAGATTTTCAAATACAAACACATTCACTGTGTATACACGTCTACACAACATTATGCATATACCCTACAGCTAAATAGACTCTGCCAAGCTCTCGGATTAGAGAAATGGAGGCGCGCCTCCAATCTTTCAATTGGATAAAAAGGGCTTGTTAAAGACATACTGGACAATAGTTACTAACAATATTGAGACCGACATTAATATAAGTGGGGCAGTCTCTAATACAAAGACATTAAGACAGTCAACACCGAAAGTCAGATTCAAGGACGTGAACATACAACAAACTAGAAGCACAGGCCGATCATAAGAGCAAGAATAAATCGACAAACCCGCCATTTTTATAATTTCCTTAACTATACTAAGTGTAGGAGAATAGCATAATGTACCGCCGTTTTCCACACCTCCCTTCCGGGCGGGCCGTTTATCAAAATTCCCATTCTGGCCCGATATCTGATGGTCTCCCGCCGGAAGAAACCGCCGGCCATTTCAGCTAATCACCGAGTTCCTCCCTCGACTGGTTATCGATAGATGGGAGCCCAGCTTGGCTTCCAGTGGTTCCCGGAAGTTTGCAAAGGACGAAATGGAGGAGCTCCATATCAAATCTACTTCCGGAGCCATGTGATCCTCTCCCGAGTTTCGAGTATAAAAGATGAATTTTTTAATCCTCGAGAGTAGAGCTTGCACAGCGTCTGGCAAGGCAGGAATTGCCATCTATCGGTGTAGTGGTAAATCGTCGAAGCAACAATTCTTCAGGGAGGAGATCGGTTCCAGTTAATGAGGCTCCTTACTCCGTCGGTCTGCAAGTCAATGCGGACCCAAGCTCGTACTCACGTGTCAGAACCGAAGCTACCAAGAGCCTCACTCTGGTTCCCTAAGCGGCTTTTTCCGACTTTTCTCCGTTACCTTACGCGTTAATAGGTCACTTCGCCCCCTCCTTCCTCACAGAGGCACCCAAGATTCCTCGTAGTTCACGAGCGTGGGGCCCTCTTTAAAAAGAAGGTCCCGTCACCGCCTTCTTCCAGCAGAATCGTGACGCAATTGTGGGATCAGGTCGGTCACTGGAAGACCTACCTCATCGTCTCCACCCTTTCTCTCACCACCTTCACTCACCAGCACCACAGGAACATCAGGTTCCTAGGTAACCCTTCCCTTTCACATTCCCCTACTTCACCGCGAAGCTTACCAGCATTACAAGTGTATAGGGATTTGCATAGTGAATAGTTATTTACAAGCCAAGTGAGATATCCGAGATTCACTTATTGATTTATCTCTCAAAGCACACTATTTGTATATATATATATATATATATATATATGTATATATATATATATATATATATATATATATATATATATATATATATATATATATGAGGAATTAAACCACATTCTCCGAAGACAATTTAATTCACAACAGTTTCGGTGTATCCCTTTTTCAACTGACTCTGGATAGAAAATATAAGAAAAGTGCATACAAGCATAACACAACGTCAGGTCGTGAAAGATCGCCTCTTTTTTCCCCAATCCCCTACTTGTGGCTAATAGGGGGGGAGCCGGGGTAGGCCTAAACATATTGAAGGGCTGACATTTTAATATTTTGTTTATTTGCTTTCTTATTACAGGATTAAAAGAAAATTGACCCTCAGATAGATTTAAATTAGGAACTGACGATATAAAGCTCGATTATACGATTCTTCTCTTAACATAGTTAGCCGATTTAAATAACATTTTACTTCCATTGAAATCGATCGTATGATTCAAGTCTCTAACATGGCAAAATATTCCACTGCTTTCGCTGCCCACTCTACTATCTCTTTTGTGTTCATACAATCTCTTGTCTAGATTTCTCCCTGTTTCCCCTATATAAACTTTATGGCAATCGTTGCATGGTATTGCATATACTCCTATGTTATGATGTTCTTTGGGTTTCCTGGTAATCATCAATTGGTTTAAGGAATTATTATATTTAAAGGCTAGATTAATGCCCGCTTTTCCAAATATGTCCTTTAAACTATTTAATTTATTGTTAAATGGCAATGTTATACATATGTTGAAGTCATTAGTGCGGGAAGGCTTATTACCACAGAATGTTTTCCTAGCTGCAAAATGGGAAGACGATATGAACCAATCGGGGTAATACAAATTAGAAAAATTGGTCCTGATAATGACAATTTCTTCATCTAAATAGGAAGGATGACATATTTTGTATGCTCTAAGGAAAAGGTTAGAAATTACCGATTTTTTAACAGTATTATCGTGAAACGAAAAATAATGTATATAGGCATTCCAGTGGGTTGGTTTCCTATAGACGTCAAGTTTTAATTCATGGTGATCTTTATTAATGAGGACATCTAAAAAGGGTAATCTATTATCATATTCCCATTCATATTTAAATTTGATGGAGACATGCAAATTATCCAAATTATTAAAAAAGGTATCAAAATCATGGCCATTAAACCATACAGAAAATACATCGTCAATGTACCTTAACCATATAAAGTTAGGGGAAGAAATTGTGGGAAGGAGTTCAGTCTCAAAATATTCCATGAAGAGACCTGCCAATTTTGGAGATAAACTATTTCCCATGCTAAGGCCAAATATTTGTCTATAAAACTCATTATTCACTCGAAACACATTATTTTTCGTTTCACGATAATACTGTTGAAAAATCAGTAATTTCTAACCTTTTCCTTAGAGCATACAAAATATGTCATCCTTCCTATTTAGATGAAGAAATTGTCATTATCAGGACCATTTTTTCTAATTTGTATTACCCCGATTGGTTCATATCGTCTGCCCATTTTGCAGCTAGGAAAACATTCTATGGTAATAAGCCTTCCCGCACTAATGACTTCAACAAATGTATAACATTGCCATTAAATAATAAATTAAATAGTTTAAAGGACATATTTGGAAAAGCGGGTATTAATCCAGCCTTTAAATATAATAATTCCTTAAACCAATTGATGATTGCCAGGAAACCCAAAGAAAATCATAACATTGAAGTATATGCAATACCATGAAACGATTGCCATAAAGTTTATATAGGGGAAACGGGGGGAAATCTAGACAAGAGATTGTATGAACACAAAAGAGATATTAGAGTGGGCAGCGAAAGCAGTGGAATATTTTGCCCTGTTAGAGACTTGAATCATACGATCGATTTCAATGGAAGTAAAATGTTATTTAAATCGGCTAACTATGTTAAGAGAAGAATCGTAGAATCGAGCTTGATATCGTGAGTTCCTAATTTAAATCTATCTGAGGGTCAATTTTCTTTTAATCCTGTAATAAGAAAGCAAATAAACCAAATATTAAAATGTCAGCCCTTCAATATGTTTAGGCCTTACCTCCCCACCCAGATTAGCCACAAGTAGGGGATTGGGGAAAAAAGAGGGGATCTTTCACGACCTGACCTGGTGTTATGCTTGTATGCACTTTTCTTATATTTTCTATCCAGTGTCAATTGAAAAAGGGTGTGAGATACACCGAAACTGTTCTGAATTAAATTGTCTTCGGAGAATGTGGTTTAATTCCTCATCTTTTCTTGCGATATTGCAGTAATTTTCATCATATATATATATATATATATATATATATATATATATATATATATATATATATATATATATATATATATATATATATATATATATATATATTTATATATATTCTTGTTTAGTGTTCATTAAAACTTTATTTTCCTTTGGGTCGCTTGCTGGCAAAGTTCATTTTAATCCCTCCGTAGCCAACCTCTAAGCACTCTTGAGTCAATAAATCCATTCCGGGCACGGGCTGAACGCAGTATAAGAGTAGTACGACAACTCCTCAGCATTCCGGATAATAGGATATATATATATATATATATATATATATATATATATATATATATATATATATATATATATATATATATATATATATATATATATATATATATATATATATATATATATATATATATATATATATATATATATATATATATATATATATATATATATATATATATATATATAAATAAAGGTATAAGAGTCGGGAAAACTCTAACCACCCCTCGGCCTATTCTTCGACACTAAGGAATAAATGGATAACCAGTGACGGCATCTGGAACATTCATTTGGAGTCAAATATAATTCTGAGCATAACCAACCTTCATTGATAACCCTTAGACCAATACCGTAACAAACAAAATTGAAGAAATAGAAATAATGTTAAAATAAGGCAAGAGATAGATTATATGTGAATAATCAAACATTCAATAAACATAAAATATTTTAATACAGACGAAATTCTGAAACTGATGTTAAAAGTGAATTTACATAAAATATGAAAAATATTAAAAACGATCTAGAACAAAGGGAATTAATCTTTTAAATTACAAAAGTGTGGTCATTTATAAAAGTGAAATAATATAAAATTATAAATAGGCCAAATGCGATTGAGCAAAAAATAGAATAAGATCTAATTTATATTTCGAAAAGTCTGTTTGTATGTATGTATATACACATATGAACGCTATATAGGGCCACTTAGATTGACCTTGAAACCCCCAAAAGTTTACCGTTGGTGTAAAGTTAGGTTAGCTTTGGTTCGAATTTTTACCCTCTCTAGGCTTGGAGGGGACAAGTAATCGCAGCTATTAATTGCAATTAAAACAACAACATTGGCCGTCGAAAAATTAAGGTTTGCCTGACCAATTATGCGACAGCGATGTTTAAAAACGCGATAATACCTATTATCAGCATCTCCTTGAGGCGAATAATTTAGATATTTAGTTGAAACTCGCACCCAATCTACTTGAGGCGCGCTATGAAGTCTATAGCTGCCACCCGCGTACTCACGTTTGCCTGCCCGCGCGCCTGCCTGCCCGCCCACCCGTTTTCCTGACATGTTTGTAAAAACTTTTTGCATGTTCATTCTTTAATAAATGGTTGAATATTTAAATAAATATGTTTTAAAATCCATGTTTGTTTTTCTTTTACTAAAACTCTAAAATTAGTGACCAAGGATTGACATGGTTCGACCTTTTACTGACTCAATACGGCGCATTAAAAAGCGTTTGGTCTTACGATCTCCTTACGACTTAATGGACTAAATACGGCATGAAATGATCACGTTTGCCCCCCAGCTTTGGATGCCCTAATAGAGCCTAGCGGACTAAATACGGCGTGGCCCTCTAATTTCGGCTGCATTCAGAGAGCCTAGCGGAATAAATTTGGCGATCCCCAATAAATCTCGTTCGTTCTCTGTCACCTACACTTGATGATCTTCAAGGCAGTATCGAAACTATGGCTGAGGCGATTGCAGACGTCTCCTATGTAATTTTAATAAGTCAGAAAAGCCATGTTTGCTTTTCATTTTATTAAAACCCTTCACCCCTATTGCTATTCGCCAGAAGAGCGCGTAAATTTTTTAAATGAAGTTTCCCATCTGGAAGGGCTAACAGCCCTGAAGGGCGCATTATAAATACCTATTATTATTATAATCCAAACGATGAAATTTGTCTCTGAGAAACACTCTTTCACACTAGTTTCTCAGCAGGTGTTTTATGTTTGAATCATACCTCTCACTTGCAACCTGAAGCAGTCTGGAGAGACAAATTCAGGTTAAAAATCTTGGCAACTTGACGTAAAATCCCTTCTCCTCTCACGTATCATCCTTTATTGACCACCGTTGCATCGCTTGATCTTTCCTGGGAGTGTTTTTTTCGACGACCCATTTTCTTACTCGAAGTGCAGAACCCATGATCTCCATATAGCTTTTTTTGCGTGAAATCACAATTTTTGACCGATTACAATGTCTTGAGATGTCAGACAGTGTCATTTCTTCACTTACACACTGAACAACCTGCTTTCTGAGGATTTGCTTAACCTTAACTCCTCTCGCCGCCCTCATAATCGAATAATATTATCAGTAGTTGTCTACAACTTACGTGGGACAGTGTGTGTATGTAGTTATACATCATAAATCCTGAACATTTACGTGTAAATTGAAAGTTACAAGCTATCGTTCTTTTTATTGGCACTCATCCATTCTTAAATACACATTAATTTCCTAAAAGCATTTTAATCCGTTCTTAAATAAAATGGAACATGTCACTATTAGAGGAAAATTTCAAAGAATTTTTTAAGAAATTTCCTTGAAATTTATAGGGGATGTTTTAAAGAAAAGGTAGATCTTAGTGTTTTGTTTCCTAGTTCTAGGTGATATTGTAAGTCTACCTGTATTGGATAAAGTAATGTAATTGTGAATATACGAGTTGAATAAATATAAATATAACCAACTATTAAATTAATGTATATTTCTGAAATGTTAGAATGAGTAAATGTGTAACTCGATCGGTTGTATAATTATGTGTAACTGTAACTTTTGAATAATATTGTGTAAATTTAACTTAGGAATCAATCTGATTTAATGTGTAATGTGACAGTTGGCTAAAAGGATTTTATTTATAGCTCCAGAATGAATACTAGTGTGACTGTAACGATAAGTAGGTATAAGTGTAACACTAAAGTTTTAATGGATAAACATATGTAAGTAAAACGTTAGGGGGCGAATGATTATAAGTCTAAATGCAACGAGTGTTTTCAATTTACGTGTAACTGTAATAGTTAACTATATACCGGGTGTCCCAGAAAAATGTTAACCGTACTTTAAATTAGCATAACTCAAAAACTATTAAAGAAATTTTGGTTTTGTCAAAAATGTTTTATTAAGCAACTATTTATCTGTCGATTCTAGAAATTTCATTAAATTCCCTTTTATGATGTTGATATACTAATGGGTTTGGTGGAGGCTATCAAAAATATGTTTGCACAAGGAAGTAAAATAATGAAACGAAGACTAGGCTACCGTGCACTTTCAAGAGAACCTAGGGAGCCTAGGTAGCCTAGGTCACTGTGCGATTCTTTAAGCAAAGCCTAGGCAATTTTAACAGTGGTTTTTCACTACGCTGTGATATGGTCTCGTCATTATTGCTTACTAAGCAAATCTAAGCATTTCTGTGTAAAGGTTACTTCCATAGAACCTTTTTAATCATGCAGTTAACAAAAGATCAACGCGTATTTGTAGTCACACACTTTATTAAGACTGGCAGTATTAAACAAGTACAAGATTCATTTAAACAACGTTTTCTAGGTCGGCACCCACCAAGCAAGTCCACACTTGGGAAAAAGGTTCGCAAATACCAACATGAGGGAACATCCTTAAATCTAAATAAAGGTCGTTCGGGTCGTATGAGAACCATAAGAACAACAGAAAATTTCGAAAATGTTCAGATGACACTTCTTCAAAATTCACATGTATCAGTCAGAAAGAATAGATTACAATGGTCAAAGTCATCATTTAACCGCATTATTAAATATGACTTAAAATGGCATCCCTATAAGATGCATGCAAGACACCAGCTTCTTGAAACTCATTTTTCTTGTAAACAATTTGTCGAATGGCCTCCCCATAAACTTGCTCGTTTCTTGGAAAACATTGTGATTGGTGACGAGGCAGCCTTTTTCATGAATGGAAAGGTAAATAGCTATAACTTCGGCAATATGCGCCGCTGAACCACCCCCCAGCATTCAACTTTGACACACGTATTTGTCAGCAGAAAGTGTCTCTGTGGATCGGAATATGCAGGAATGGCTATCTTGTTGGCCCATTGTTTTACGAGAATAACTTGAATGGTGCTGCCTACCTGAGCATGATCAACGAAAGGATCTTCCCGGAACTCCACCAGATTTACGGCAATCAATTCAATGGACTTTGGTGGATTCAGGACGGCGCACCAGCTCATAGACAGCTTGCTGTAAGAACAAAACTAAGAGAAACGTTTGACAACCGCATTGTCACGCTAAATCATGCAATTGAATGGCCCTCAAGATCCCCTGACCTAACACCATGTGGTTATTTATTATAGGGATATCTAAAGAATGAAGTGTATTCTACTCTACCGCAAAGCATCAACCAGTTAAGAGATAGTATCACACGTGAAGTCAATAGACTTAATGAAAATCACAAGTTAATCAAAAAAGTTGTTTAATAAATGCGATCAAAGGCGTAACTGTGCTTGGAAATAAATGGAAGACATGCGAAAGGAAATGATACTTAGAAAATTAAAAAAATGAATTTGTATTACCCATATAAAGAGGTGTTTTTGTTAAAAATGGATTTAAATATATTTGTTAATTTTAAAGTTCGAAGTTTCATTATTTTACTTCCTTGCGCAACATAATTTTGATAGCCTCCACTAAGCCCATTAGTGTATCAATACCATAAAAGAAAATTTAATGAAATTTCAAGAATTGACAGATAAATACTTTGTAAATTTGTTTTGTTTTATAGTACTCAAAAATCCCGAATAGCTTTTGAGTTCTACTAATTCAAAGTACGGTTAACCTTTTTCTGGGACACCTTGTATAAGTAAAATTATTAGCCGTTGTAATAATTATAGGTATTAAGTAATGGTTAAAATAATTAATATTTAACTGTAACGATTGCTTGATTAAAAGTGGAACTGTTACGGAATTTATGTGTAACAAGAACTGTTAAGTTAACATAAGTTAAACTTTAGTGTTTGGATGAATATAAGTATGACTAACATTTTAGTAAATATAGATGTTACTCTAATGTGTGAATTAATGCAATTGTAGCATTATTGATTAATTAAATATAAGTGCAACTGTAACGTTTGAATGAATATAAGGGTAACTTTAACTGCTATTTTTGTATAGATGTACCCATATCAAATGAATTTAAGTGTAACTATAAGATTTTAATTAATACGAGAGTGAATATCACCAGCCCGTTTAGTGCCTCCAGAGATAGAAATACAAAGGCGTTAGGTCTGGAGACTCAGCAACCAAGATTCCGCTGGAGATTATGCGATCAGCAAAGTAGTCTTTCACAGAAGTGCAGTAAAGTACTGGTCGGGTGTGTAGTTGTCCCGCAGTGTCGAAAACAGTCTTCTTCAAGCTCCCGTTCATTAAGCTGGTCTAAGAATGGTTCAAGAATATGAGTGCGGTAATGTACTGCATTTTTTTGTGTCTCGCATAAAAAATGGGCATTGATACGCGTAGGATTTAAGGTAAACCATACTCCGACCTTCTGATCGTGTAAAGGATTTTATCACGCAGAAAGTTCTGAAACCATTTTCAGTAATAAATCTGGAAGTTGTAATCACGCTATTTCAACTCATACACTACGGATTCCTTCGTGGAGAGAACCTAAACTTCTTCTGCAGAATGCCCATACGCTGTATTCTTTGCTAAATGAACCTGCTTAGATAACCGTCTTACAGACTTTTAAGGACTCTTCAGAAGCCTTTTCTAGATCTCAACATCTTTGTCTTCTGAAGTTATGGGCCTACCACTTTGGGTTGCGCTTGTAACACTGCTCTTATGGCATTGCATAGTAACCTTTTAGACACCCTGTATTAGAAATGACATCCAATATATAATATGGAAGTATCTCATGTGCCTGATTATGTTGAATTTCTTTAGACTTCATAGAACAAATTAGAGTAGGGTGAAATTTAAATATATCCGGAATTGTGGCTTACTATTGAGTCCCTACGTAAGACTACCTAACATATCTTTTAAAGGTTCTACCTGTCTAATAACTATGCGTATGTAAACGTGGCATGCGGTTGATATAACAATGGTTGGGTACTTTCACTCTACATCAGCCACGCCTGGCACAAGCTCCTCTTCCACGACATATAACAGACCTGAAAAAAACAGTTTTATTTGAGTTGTATCGTTACTTAGTTTAATTTAACCATGTAAACAATTTCGAAAAATTAATATAATGATACATATTTTCCCAGAAAAAAAAGGTGAACTAGATCTAGATGGAACTCAGACTATATGTTCGTGGTTTATCGTAAAAAAAAAGATGCCGACAGAAAACCAAATGGAGCTGGTCGATAAACCTCCGAAAGAGGATCCATTTTCTCAGCTACATCCATTGCGTAAATGTTGTCACGGCCCGGGGAGAATCTACTTCTGCAAACACCGCTACGGTGATAACAAAAATTATCTACCAAAAAAACGCCACCTTCAAAACTCTTTATTGCACGTTCGTTACAAAAGATTACATATATAGGATATCGCTCTTTTCAGAGTTGCCTGCGTCCAAGTACCCCCTGCCTTTTCTGTTTAATTTTACAAGCCGAAGCGAGGATATTTCAAGGCAAAAACCCTTTTACTCAAGTAGTCGCTCTTCTCTTAATGTTCTAATTGAGGCAAGTTCCCCATAACTTCGCGCTTGCATTAGCTTCACTTGGGTCGCCCTCGTCGAATTACAAGTTACCACTGGAAGCAACCAATCTTCATCACAATACCTAAAGTAACCGTCTCAAGAGTGTAGCAACTACAATGGCAGGAATTCTGCCATTCTAATTTTTCAATGCAAACATCATCCTATTTACATCTGTGTGTCTTTCCCGCTTTACTACAAATCCCCCCTTTATTTAGTGAACTTTTAATTGTCTTTGAATAAATATCTATCTTCCTAAGAGTGCACGTTATTGCAAATATATTCATTATTCACTCACAGAGGATGTGATAACAAAGACTTTAAACTGAAATTTTTTTTTCTGTGGGTGATACAAATATAATGAAAATGGTTCGGACGTTTTTTTAAGCCAACAAACAAGAGACCAAAATTTCTCGAAAATTCTGGTTACCTGATGTAAAATAGTTTCTAGCCATTTTAGTGATCCTTTCGCACGAATATAAAAGTATATATATATGAATCTTGATAGAACACCTAAGGCATTTTAGAAAATCTGTTGGACTCTCTCTTCGAGTGCATCCCTATGAAAGGATCTTTCATTGCCAATAAAATTTTCCAAGAACAAAATAAGTGACGTATCCGCCACATAAATGTGAAGAGAATGTCAATGCGAACTTATCCAAGAGTAGTTAGCGCTGGTTAACCACTTAGGATTTATGTTTCTGCAATAAAATGCATGAGCACAATCGCACGCGTAATAAGAGATACAGTCCTGAATTTTGCCCCAACAAAAAAAGAATCTATATAGGCCTAGTGACTAGAGCTACTATTATTTTAAATAAAAAAACTGTTTTTCTCTCTTTGAGTGCGTCTTTATTGAAGAATGTTTCATTACGAATCTGATTGTCTAAACACTTGTCAGGTGACTATGGAAGATAAAATAGTTGGTCCCAACCTGGGTTATTCAGTGCGTCTTGCATTACACACGAGATGTGTAATTTTGCATTGTCCTGCGGAAACACAAATCGTAAGTGGTTGAACAGCCAGGAACGCCTTTGGATAAGTAAATTTTCTTTAAGTATTAGCAGTTATGCGGCGTATACTTCACTTCTTTTGAATTTTGACATCAGATTGAAAATGAAAGATTCTTTGATAAGGAGGAACTCAAAGAGAGACTTTAGCAGTTTGTTGCTTCAAAGCACAACCAGTTTTATTCGAGAGGCAAATTTAGTCTTTTATTTTGTTAGAAAATGCACTCAAAAACGGCTAGAAACTATTTTGAATTAGGTAACCAATAAAGTTCGTTAGATTTTCGTTTCTCTTTTGTTGGTTTAAAAAGTACACGAACCTTTATGGTTACCTGATACATCCTTAGACTCTCGCTATTTTTTTTAGTTTCTATTCTTCTGTTAGATGGGCTTAAAATGTTTTTCCTTCCTTCCCGCATTTACTCGTCACCAGAAGCACTTAAACGCATTAATATTATCATCTAATTCCTTTTTCTATTATTTATCTCTGTTTTTGGTTTGTATCTTTTGTTTTTCATTCTCTATTATTAATAAATTACTGAAATATTTTGCATTAAATGGAAATGAAGTTGACCGTTGTTAATTCGAACTAATCCTATGCCACTAATCCTATGTTTTTCCTTCCTTCCCGCATTTACTCGTCACCAGAAGCACTTAAACGCATTAATATTATCATCTAATTCCTTTTTCTATTATTTATCTCTGTTTTTGGTTTGTATCTTTTGTTTTTCATTCTCTATTATTAATAAATTACTGAAATATTTTGCATTAAATGGAAATGAAGTTGACCGTTGTTAATTCGAACTAATCCTATGCCACTCGAATTATCTATATTTTACATCCATTTATTTTTGTACAGTTCCCTATAGCTAAGGGGGAGATATAATACATCATAAGAGAATGAATAAACGTCAGAAGAGAAGGGGAAGGATTACGAGCTTAAAGCATGCTGTATATTTCTTTCCAACCTTATATTAAGAAACTCAACTTTAAATAAAAAAATATTTCCTCGGAAATCTGGACTTTCCGTACGGGCATCTTCATACCCATACCCTTTTATAAGAGTTTCTCTCAAAGCCATAAACAATAGGTATTTTTGTCCATCCCTTGTCTGACGGAGAGTTTAGGCCCGTTCTTTTGGTTTTTGCCTTTCTCATAAAAAACTCTTTGAAACACTTAGGAGATAATAATAGACTTCGAAATAGAGCGAGTTAATTAATAGAATAATAATGTTTGAGCATTTGATCTCGCTGGACTAAAGCAAGTAAATTGGAGTCTTAGAGAAGGATCAGTTGATTTTCTTCTTGCTGCAGACCGGGATCCAAAGTGGTACATGATGTTGGGAGTGGGATGCTAACATTCACTGATAAGAAAATTACCCAGAAATTTCCTTTTTATTTTCAGAGGATGGTGAGCTTATGTAGACCTTAAGTGAGGACGAGATTTAATTAAATAGATATAGGAGTGATTCGAGCAGAATCCTTTAAATTCAGGTCACCGAAATAAACTTTATTTTGCAGTCTTTTAAACATTCATTTACCCTAAATAGTGATGGGTTCGTAGGTTTGGGTGGCAGTTTCCGTGGTACGATTTGTTCAGGGAACTATATAAAATAACTGTTTAGGTTACATTATTAGGAATAATTCAGCTGCATTATGGTACCATACGGAAGACTTAAGCTCATCAAAATTCGTTTCATAAATATCTATATTATGATTTAACGCTAATCTCGATCTTCAGATTGATGGGGTTGCATGACCCAAAATATATAAATCTATACAAGCTATATGTCATTATTATAGGTATTTGGATATTATGATAAATCATGAGGGATTTTCCTAAAGTAAATCACTGATTAAAAAATATAGTCACATCATAACCGAACGATTTAATTCAATTAATTCTTATGGTTAGAATCACATTGCTTCGAATTAATTCATTATCTATATCCTTTCTTCACATAAATAATTTATTGCGTGTCAATATTTAAATACTTTAATTAAATCAATTACCTTCTTTAATTAAATTCAAATTTAATTAAACTTCAATTTGTCTCTCACCGAATAACTCGCGACTTAACCCAACGAGAGCAAAGAGTAGTCAAGGATATTTATAGATTTGTCTCCATGTCTCGCTTTCTCTATACTTGCCCAACTTCATAATATACAAAGTAGCGGGAGAGGCGCAATTATGCCCTAAGAGCACTTAGGGTAAGTTAATTTAAGCAAGTTTAAATGATAAAGAGAAACGTTCTGCGTCTATGATTTACTTCACTTTTTTTTTAGAATTGAGGGTTTTATATTTTAGTGAACAGAGGTTGTAAAATTCTTATGTCATTAGAATTTTATGCGCCACTAATTATTTTTAAGATTTTATCTAAATTTTGGACATATATATTTGTGCAGACTCCTTATTAGGTAATCACTTACGTACAGCATCTTTAAACGAGAGGGTATGGATCTTATAGTCGATTTAATAAGCGAGGAATCACATGAATCGCAATTTTTTAGTATAAATTTTGAGTCTCGGTATGGCTAAATTTCATTATTGCTTTTTTTTTTAGATTATTTACCGAGTCCCTAAAAAAAATGGAATGAAATTAAAATAAAAAGAAGTATAAATTTAATTTCCCAACATTATCTTCATTAAGATTAAAACAGTTCGCGCAGCAATTTCGCCCACATCGAGTAGAAATCTTACCGAGCTTCAGTACGTCGGTCAATACGGAACAAACTGAACTGGCAGAAATGTTCAATTTGCCTGCAATCATCATCCTAATCATCACTAACTCTATAATTTAAAAAGGTGATTTTTTTGAGTATTTGAATAATAATTTCATCTTAGTTTGGTTATAACTTATGTTTTTTTATCAGTTATTTCTAATAATTCTTTTATAATATCAAAAAATAAAATGGTGAAATTCAGAAATAAATATAAGTATCGATCGAAATTTTGTGAATTTTTTAAAACACCAAGAATTCCAAATAGTGAAGTTCAGAAAATTTAGTTTATATATCTTCTTCTATAACTATATTTTAGCAACGTGATATTTTGATAGGGAGAAAATTTAGTTTAGCGTTCCTTTTTTTTAGATTTGAAATTTTAAACTTAGTAGCGAAGCGCAAGCTATTAATTGGTAATTTATATTTTATTCCTTTACTAGTGTCGACCTCTAGCACTGCGAATATTTTCTTCATCCTCCTGTTGTTCTTTTCAAAGCCATTTAACCATTTAGAAAAGTTGGCTTTTGGTGGTCACTGTCTCCATAATCTTTAATTAATGCATCAATAATCTCACTCTGTCGCAAACTAATTTGGACGAGAAAATTGATGTTCGTCTTTACTTTAGCTTAGATTACATCCATGGTATCACTGCGAGGTTTAAATTTAAAATTTTTGTTATGTCATTTAAAATGAATCAAATTAATTTGTGTAGATGAATAATGGCACATTGGTGGAAGTTTAAATCAGTTTAAGTAGAGTTTTCAGGAGCGGCCCGGTTTCTCGTACTATTTGTTTTTTAGTATTTTTAAAGACACCTCGTATATTGTTTTATTGCCAAAGTATGGTCAAGAATCCAAACTGATATACAGTATATATATATATATATATATATATATATATATATATATATATATTAAGAAAAATTATTGCAGTAACGCAATTAATTATGCGGTTAAAAGGCTATTTTTGGCAAACCAGTCTTCCTCAAAGCCTCCGGAAGGAGCTCTTCTGACATACACGAAAAGGTAGCACTTAAAATAGGCGTGTATGTGAGAAGAGCTCCTTCCGAAGGCTTTGAGGGAGACTGGTTTGCCAAAAATAGCCTTTTAACCGCATATATATATATATATATATATATATATATATATATATATATATATATATATATATATATATATATATATATATATATATATATATATATATATATATATATATATATATATATATATATATATATATATATATATATATATATATATATATATATATATATATATATGAAAGAGAAACCAAGGAAACCACAATAACACGTAAAACGGTAGATGCCAATTAACCTATAGAAAATAAGGAAAGATGATCACTAGCGATTTCGTCTTATTATAAGACCAAAAAAGAATCATGAACATATACAAATTTCTCCGCTTATAAGCATCCTTTTGAGGCATGGTGATGGTATCCTGATGGCCTTCCTTCGAAACGCACCTATTATGTCTTTAACGGGTAAAAGAGTTTATATTATATTATTCCGTTTGCTATCTCTCTCTTCCTTCTATCTCATGCTATGTATAATTCTTGTTTGGTCTTATAAAAAGAGGAAATGACTAGTGTATCATCTTTTCTTATTTTCTATTGGTTAATGGCATATATATATATATATATATATATATATATATATATATATATATATATATATATATATATATATATATATATTAATGTGATTGACATTCACAATACTTCATTGATCGATAGTGCTTCAAAGGGGCTTTGGAATGAATATAAACATAATTTGATAAGCGACAAAATGAATACATTTTGGGGTGGGTAGGAAAGGGGTTTGTTCGAGAAAATCGCTTTCCGATTGAAATTTACTTACAAAGGTTTATTGGTCAGGTCGCTGGTTTGCGGCAACGACAAGACTTCAAAGAAATTCTGGCTCTTCCAAAATTGGGCATACATTTTCAAAGAAAAATATTTGCGCTTGGGAGATTAACCTGTTGAAGCTGGATGATTTCATTCTTGGTTTATGTCTAATTATCTTGAGCCCGCTAATAAATAAAGAAACAGAGGGCTGTAACTCTAAAATAAAGTAAATGTTCTAAGTAGAATAGAAGTTCACAATATTTGAAAATACATATATGTAAATGCATATCAGGATTAAGGAGGCTACTATCTCAGGCTAGGGATTGCTGGAGCCCTCAAGTCTCCTGACCAGCCCATCATTCTGCAAATAAGTTGTTGCTTTTATAGAACGTTTTACGCTCTCTTTCATCCTTTGTTGGGTTTAGACAGGCGCGGAAAAGATAATGGGAGATTTAAAGGAGGTCTAAATGATGACCGGAAAGAAAGCATCAGTTTATATTTAGGTGGGGTCGGGAAGGCGTGCCGTTCCTCCATTTTTCAGGTTTAGCATGGGCATTACTCCTGTAACTCCTTTTCCCGCTGAGTCGAGTTAACATTAATCTACATTTTAAAGGAGTGGTGAAGTTAGGGAAACTAAACTGCACTATTCTGCCGCTTAGATTTTTTCTAAAGTGACGAGATAGAGTTCATGGCTCTGTTTTTCAGGGCCCTTGGAAATTAGCTGCAGGAATCAGACTTCATTTCAATGTTAAATTTGCCACATATTTTCTTTCCATTTGATTATTAAAGGGATTAAAAATGCCCCTCAGTATCAGAACCATCCCCACTTACCTCTGATTTCCGGTCAGCTCGCCTCTATTGTGAAAATAGAGGAAGTGAATATGTGTGGAAGGTTTAGCCACAGATTTTCTATGCATTGGGGCCGAGAGGGCATGCAAGCCCCCAAATGTCACCAGACATCTCCTTCCGGGTGTATGCTACATGAATAAATTAAGTTCAGGAAAATGACGCTAAAAGTACTAGTATCCCTTCTCCTGTCCTCCACACCAGTCTAGAAGTTAAACCTAAAATTTGATAATATAATTAAGTGGTTTGTGTTGTTTTTACTGACATAAAACTTTTGCAAAAAGCAACGTGGCATTACCATCATAAAAATGTACATTGACATCTAAAAGTAAAGCCAAGATAGAGGAATCAAAAATTTGTGAAATGCATCTGGCCATATGTCTACTCTCGGACGTCGGTGGCGTGAATCCATGCCATCCTTCAGAAGTCAGCTACAACAAGATTGCCCATGTTACAGCTAACACTTTTATGGTTGGAATTGACATGAGTGGAAAAGTGGATGGCGTAATTCAAAGGTGAGATAGAGTCGAAAAAGTGGGTGCTTTAGACCCGCCCTTAGCTGATGCCTACTCGCCCGCAATATCGCCTTGTATAGTAGTAGACATCCCTCAGTCTAGTAAGACTTTGGATCCACATTCTGGGATGTCACTCTACGTTAGAAACCGCGTCGAGTGTGGCTGGCCAGGCCGATGCGGAAATGGCAGTCCCTCTCGTACCGCAAATTGATGAATGAGGATGTGAGGTTTATCTGTCTGATTTGAAGCCTTTTCAGAATGTTGGCCAGTGTATTTTCAAAGTTGGATAGGCCTTTGCATACTACTTGCCTCCAGGTCGTTAGATTTGAGGCTGAGCCTCCCAGGTGTTTGTGTCGATGTTCAGGGCCCCCATGTCTCTTTATAGATGTCTTTGTTGCGCAGTTGTGGTCTGCCTGTGGGCTGTTTCCTTTGTGTCAGCTCGCCATACATAAGGTATTTGGGGATCTGGCCGTTGTCCATGCGCACAGCGTGATCGAGCCAGCGCATGTGTTTCTGTTTCAGTAGACAGTAAATGCTGGGGATTTCAGCTCTTTCCAGAATAATGGTTTGGGAACTTTGTCCTGCCACTTGATGTCCAGGGTACGTCACAGACATTGCATGTGGAAGGCATTGAGCGTGTGTTCCTGTCGTTCTCGTATGGTACAAGACTAGCTGCCGTACCGGAGGGTGCTCACAACATAGGCACTGTAGACATGACCTTTGGTGCGCTCTGACAGCTTATTGTTTGTCGACACTCTCGTCTTCAATTTGGCCATGGTCGTGGAGGCTTTGCCGATTCGCTTGTTGATCTCGGTGTCAAGAGAGAAGAACTCGGAAATGGTGGAGCACAGGTAGACAAAGTCATCAACGACTTCCAGTTCGTTGTTGGATATGCAGAGTTGAGGTAAAGAATCTGCATAATGCGCCATGACTTGTCTTCTTTAGACTGATAGTGAGGACAAAGTCTTAACAGGTCTGGCTGAACCGATTCATGAGTTGCTGGAAGTCGACGGCTGAGTGGGCGGTGACTGCAGCATCGTTGAAGGCATTTCAACTGGACATTTGACTTCGCTCTCAGTCTCGAAAGATTAAAAAGCTTCCCGTCCGACCTTTATGCGTAGGTATATACATTCAGGGGTATTTCCGAACCCATGTTTCAGCATGACAGCAAAACATATCCCGAACAATGTAGGCACGAGGACACAGCCCTAAATTACTTCTCTCTGGATGCTGAAAGAGTCGGGTGTGGAATAATCTAAGACCACACTGCCCCTCATGTTGTCGTGAAAGAACCCAATGTTGTTGAGCAGTCTGGGTGAACAGCTGATCTTAGGAAATTTCTTGAACACGCCGTCCATGCTCACTAGTTTGAAGATCTTTGTCTATGAAGGTGACGAAGAGTGGCCATCTCTGCTTTCTGCATTTCTCCTGCAGTTGTCGGAGGGAGAAGACCATATCGATGGTGGACCTGTCCGCATAGAAGCCACACTGGGACTCGAGATAGATTCTCTCTGCTAGAGTTTGGAGTCTTCTCAGTGCAACCCGGGCGAACATCTTTCCAAATATGTAGAGGAGGGAGATGCTGCAGTAGTTCTTGCAGTGCTTTACCTTCTTTCCAGCAGAGGCACATGATCTCGTGTAGCTCAGTGATGATGGTCTTTCTAAAGTTCTTGAGGATTTCGGCAGGGATTCCATCTTTACTAACTGCTTTGTCAGGGGCAAGAGAGTCCAGAACTTTGCTGAGCTCGTCTACTGTTGGTTCATTGTCTAGTTTTTTAAGGATGGGCATACACTCAATAGCATCCAGGGCGTCTTCAGAAACCATGTTTTCTCTGGCGTACAGCTGAAAATAAGGTTCTGCCCAACGCTGCATCTGCTTGGTCCGGTCCTGGATAACTTTGCCTAAGACAGACTTGAGGGGTGCGGTTTTTTTTGCGTTAGGCCCAAGGCCAGCTTGATGCATCATACATTTCCCTGATATTGCCGGTGCCTGCTGCGACCTGAATCTTGGAGCAGAGCTATAGCCAGTAGTCTTTGGCGCAGCGTCTGGTGCTCTACTGGAATTTGCTGCGCACAGCTCGGAGGAGCTGCAGATTCCTCTCGATAGGACTAGCTTTGTATTCAGCCATGCCGTTCCTCTTCTTTTCGATGACTGGTTTTAGTTCTTCCGAGTGCGATTCAAACCATTCTACTGACTTGCTAATCTTTCTGCCAAAGATGTTCACAGCGGCATTATAGTAGGTGTCTCTAAAGTGTTCCCATCTTTTATGAGCGTTTGCTATTGTTGGGCCGGGCAGGGATTTCTCAAGAGCGGCGGCACACTTCTCAGCTCTTTCCTGCTTGCTTCCCTTGCTAATATCAAGGAGAGGTTTGCCCTGCTTTTTAGTACGGCATAGTCTCTTTGCACGCATCTTTACCTTGCTACAAACCAGTGAGTGTTCGGAGTCACAGTCGACGCTCTGGTAGGTGCGTGCGAGTCTGATGCTTTGAAGGCTACGACGTCTGGTGAGGATCAGGTCGGGTTGGTGCCACTATGTGAACCAGAGGTGTCTCAAGGAGAGACTGTGTTGTGGTTTGGTGTTAAATAAAGTGTTGATGACACAGAAATTGTGCTGGCAAAAAAACTCTAGCAGGCGCTGTATGTTCTCGTTCATCTTCCCGGTGCCGAACCTCCCGAGACATGCTGTCGGCTCCCACCCTGGCGTTAAAAACGCCGAGAACAAACAAGAACTCTTTCTCAGAGAGCTGGTTTATAGCTATGTTCATTTCGTCATAGAATCTATCCTTGGAATCGGTAGGTAAAGTCAATGTTTGACCATAAACACTGATAAGATTGGCAGGTTCGGCTGGGGTGTTGAGCTGAAGAGACAAGATTCGCTCAGGTTCTTTTGAAAGCGGAATGATGGATCCCAGCAGGCCGTTTCTAGCAGCAAACCCCACTCCATGCTCTTTAGGTTCGTCTTTAGGTTTCCCTTGCTAGAAGAATGTGAGGTCTTTCTCTCTCACGGAGCAGGAGTCTGGTAGTCTGGTAATCTGGTAGTCTGGTCGCCTGGAGGGCGATGATGTCCATCGCCAGTCTGCTCCGGTCTCAATCAATCACTACAGTCTTGAAATCTTTTTGAGAAAACTGGCCTCATGGTTCTCAAATTCCAAGTACCCAACTTGAGGGCCGAGTTTTCCTCCTTTGTAGGTTTGTTGCTTAGTACACAGTTGACGATCAGCTTGTCGGTTTACACCCTTAACCCCACGCGCCCAGTGAGAATAACGAACCAAGGCGAGGCAGCGCCTTACTAACTGTGGACTGCCCAAATTTAGGCAGGGGGTAGCTTATGGCTCCCCCCACCGTCGGAAGCAGCTCCCAGCGTCTAGCTCCACATCAATCAAGCAGAAGACTGATAACTGGTATCTGCTGGTTTCCTGTGTTTTTGTCGACGCTGTTTAGCGAAGCTGGAGAGACCTGTCCAGGTGCAGGGCCTGGATAAATAGATAGGAGTGACCGGCTGTTACCCATGCAGCAGGTCTTCCCTCTCTACGGCACTAGATAAATCCAGTAGAAAGGCTGGAACCAGTACACATGGTTCCAGCGATGTCTCAGGAGTTGTCAGGGAGAAGCTATATACAGCAACGGGTTGCCTTATGGACTCCAGCTCCATAATGCAGTATATATATATATATATATATATATATATATATATATATATATATGATAGTAAAACCACTTTATATGAGCCAAAGGTTTAATTTATGTGAATAGTTTCAGTATGTAGTTCATCATACCCTCTTCAGTCGTATACTGAGAATGCAATAGTTACAAAAGTCTATAAAATAGCGTACAGATGAGAAAAAAAAACAAAAAGAAAAAACCACAAAGAAACACAAAATGGTGTAAAAAAGTCATTAATCAAGGGGTGCGATTCTAAGATCGTTGACTAAGCTGTTTACGAGGAGGTTACGGGAATGGGAGCTGCCTTTCAATTGCACATCTGACAAATTAAAATTGGCAATTTCTCCTATTAATATAGATTCTATTATTTTTCTTTTACGGAAATCTTTACAATTATATATAATTTGTGACATTGAATAGTCAATTTGATTTTGGAAATTGCCAATATGATTAAAAATATTGTATGTAGTACTGCCTCGTCTGACATCACCTTTATATTCATAAATTCGTTTAATTAAGGTTATTCCGGTCTCTTCTACGTAAAATGAGGGACATTTTGTAGAGCCACATGGGATTAAATATAAACCTAATTCATTTGGCTGATACATGGACTTGGTCGAAGGGAAAGATTTAAGGATATAAAAATGTTATTTAAATGTAGCTAGGCCTTTGAAGAGGGGAGAAAAAGGGAGGGATAGATACTTCGTATTACTAAATTTTTTTTATTCTTGGGACAGTAATAAGTAGATTTTGATTTAGATAAACTTTCATTGATCACGTGGAGGGGATAATTTAATTCATTGAAACTGCAGGTTATATATTTAATCTCGTCTTCTACAAATCAAAGGTCACATATCCTAAGTGCTCTCAAAAACATACCTGATGCAACGACTCGCTTAATGTTAATATCATGATGAGAAAAGAAATGGATATAAGAGTTAGACGGGGTTGGTTTTCGATACACAGTGAAGCTAATTTAGTCAATGACTTTAACAATTTTCACATCAAGAAAGGATATACAATTATCTTTTTCCTACTCTACTTTAAAATTGATAGTGGGATGGAGATCGTTAAGATTTTTAATAAAATTGTCAAATAAGTTTAAACTATTTATAGGCCAAATCTATATGACATCATCTACATACCTATACCATACAAAATTATGATGGGGAATCACAGAAGGGAGTAATGATACTTCGAAATGCTCCATAAAAAGGTTACATAATATGGGCGATAAAGGATCACCCATGCTAAGACCATATTTTCTACGGAAAAAACCCATATCGCTGATAAATACATTGTCAGTAATACAAAGTTTAAGATTTATCATTTTATTTTTGCCTAGAGGAAGGTTTAATATTTGATTATCTAGTACCTTAACTAGGACATTAGTGAACAGGCTCTCTACATCAAAGCTTATTAAGTGGCTTCCTTTTATGTTGATTTTCCTAAATTTTTTAATGAAATCAGAGGAATGGATTATGTATGAAGGAGAGGTCAATCCAAACAGCGTCAGCAAGAAGGGAGGCTAACCACTTCAAGAGGTGAATGCATGAGAATCGATACACGATATAATAGGTCGGAGTGACGTTCCTCTTTTGTAGGTTTTTGGCAGACCATACATACGGAAAAGTGATGGGTTGGTAGGTTTAAAACGATGAAGAAGGTCTGGATTGGATTGTTTGAGCAATTTTGTGAAAGTTTTGTTGAAGATCTCGGTTATATTTTTCAATGGGTTGGAAGATAATTTTTCGTAAATGTAAATATCATTGAGTAAATCTTATAATTTTTAAGTATAAGAATTTTTGTCTAATACCACGATTTGGTTAGTTTTGTCCGATTTTGTTAGAATTATGTTTTTGTTAGAATTAAGGAATTTGAGGGCAGTTATGAGGCGCCTGGGGATCTCTTAGTATTTCACACTCACTATGGAATAAAGCACCAGCTACAAAACCACTTAAGAACTCAATGCTGGACTAATCACTTTTACAAAATTTCTTTATAGAAAGAAAGTGATTAAGGGAAAATGAATTACTATTTTTGAACGCTAAGGATAGCCCATAGCCTATAGAAGAAGGCTTCAAGTCCTGCGAAGAATGATTTTAATCTTCCTTATTATGAGGTTTCGCGTAATTAAGAAATTATCCTCGGCTATGGCTATCCTTCGCGTTCAAAAATAGTGATTCATTTTTCTTTAATTTAGTAATACGGTGTCTATCCCTCCCTTTTTCTTCGCTCCTCAAAGGAGTGAACAATGTAATTTCTCCAGGCCTAACCACATTTTAATACCCTTTTTATATCTTAAATCTTTCCCTTCGGCCAAGCAAGTGGATCAGCCAATGATGCAGGTGTATATTTAATCCCGTGTGGCTCTACGAACTATCCCTCATTTTACATAGGACAGGCCGGAAGAATCCTTAATAAAACGAATTTATGAACATAAAGGTGATGTATGTCAGACGAGGCAGTACCACATCCAGTATTTTTAATCATATTAGCAATTTCAAAAACCAAATTGACTATTCAATGGCACAAATCATATATAATTGTAAAGATTTCCGTAAAAGAAAAATATTAGATCTATATTAATAGGAGAAATTGCCAATTTTAATTTGTCAGATGGGCAATTAAAATGCAGCCCCCATTCTCGTAACCTCCTCGTAAACAGCTTAGTCAATGATTTTAGACTCGCACCCCCTGATTAATTACCTTTTTTCCCTGTTTTGTGTTTCTTTGTGGTTTGTCTTTTGTTTATTTTCTGATATGTAAGTTATTTATAGACTTTTGTAACAATTGCATTCTCAGTATACGACTGGAGAGAGTATGATAAACTATATACCGAATTTAGTCTCGTAAATTTAACTTTTGGCTCCTATACAGTGGTTTCACTATCATATACTATAACTCGCTATTGAGTTCTTTTACAAATATATATATATATATATATATATATATATATATATATATATATATATATATATATATATATATATATTTATATATATATATATATATATGTTCCTCTCCTAAAATTTACAGAGGCTACAGCTATATTTTCTTAAGTAGGAATATAAGCCTATTATTCTCTAAGAAGCTTATAAAATATATTATAAAAAGTCTATTTTAATATAAAAATTTAGCGTAGATATTAATTATCCTGATTTTTTATTTACACTTGGTTCTTGGTCTCCAAGATATGGTTCTATCAGTTTAAACTCGGATTTATTCTCGTACACCCCCGAATGCAGCCAAGCGTGCAATTGTTTCCACTGTTTGTAAAAATGTACCTGACAAGATCCAATATATGTATGTTCGTTTCAGGCAAGGAGCCAGATTGAGTCTTTGGGGAAAATCATGCGTTAACTTTAAAATCGGTTATTTTTATTTTTATAGATTGTTTTGTACGAGAATTAAAAGAAATTACTTTTCTAAAATTTATCTTTTCTAGAAATTGCATTAATATCAAGTTTAATTGAAAATCTTTAGTGTCACTTGTAAAGAGTCTGATAGGACAACTTTTGCCCTCTAGATGGTCAAAGTTTGACCCCCCTTGGCAGGGATCGTTAATTACTATTAAAGATCCCTGCCAAGGGTGGTCAATACTTCTTGTTACATGCCTTAAATGTTTTATTCATCGTAACCATATTTACACTTTTTAAATGAGTATTTTATTGATGTGACGAATAACACAAAAATAAGTTGAATCGAAGAAAGATAAGTTGACTAACCACTAAATATGGCATTAATTTCTTTGCTTTTCAAGGTGTCACTCAAATTCTCAGTCATAGAATTATACCCTGGTACATCTTGTCAAGTGACTGTGAAATGCTGTATTGTAGGGTGTTATCCGGTCTTCAGTCAACTATTTTGAGTGCCAAGATGATTAGATTTACCATTATTTTAACTACTCATAAATAAGTGAAGACATAAATGGAATTAATAAAAAAATCGGCTCCTTAAAAAACTGAAAAAAGTCAAACTCACTCCGCATCGATAGGACTATTGCCGTGGACTACGTGAAGCCGATTAAAGAAACTTCACTACCATTATCTGCTCTAACCCATTCTCTCTTCCCATCTCTCTATCACTTTCTACAGAATACACTAAACAAACGACTACAAATAATAAAGCTGTCTGTTATTTTTCAGTCTAATCATTAACTTTGGTCATCAGCAAAAAACATTTCGTTTTTAATCCATTAACGCCCTAAAGGTTAAGATTACTCAAGTAAAAAAGAACTAAGTTTTCAATCGCTTTTATTTAATTTACCAAGTGAGTTTGGCCTTGTTAAACAAAGACGAAAGCGCAATTATAATGGTACTTTTATCGTGGCGGTAATATCATCATTAGTCTTGCGCATATTATGTAATCTCCCAATTATTTTCAATTTTTTTAAGATAAAGCTTTAGCAAACTTTCTTACAAGTCAACACCCAAATAGTTAAAGTGCCGCTCTAAAAACATAAATGCCCAATATTCATAATTCAAATTTCTTAATTCTGTCCTTCGCCTTTTGATATGTTAACTCAAAGGAAATACTCTAAACTAATTATTCTCTTATGAGATAAATACGCATAGTCAAAATATATTATTCCGTTAATTATTACTAGACATATAATTTCGGGGTGTTTTACAATATGAAGTAAAACGATAAAATGAATTGTTTGCAACCTCAAAAGACCTTCGCCGTTTTACTATTTAAAAACAGTACTAATGGTGCTTTTAGGCATTGTAGTCGTCATTTAAGGTTTGATTAGGCGCGAAAACCGTGATACTATCTTAAAAATAACTGCTTTCTGCTCCAAAACGAAGCCGTAAATGATGACTAAAATGCATAAAAACACCATTAATACTGTTTTGTAATACAACCTAAGCTAACAAAACCTTACCTAACACATTAATCCCACATCTGTCACCTGTTTGAGGCGGAGTACTGGATAAAAATAATAAGCATTGGAGTGCCTAACAACTTCTGACAACCGCGTAGAATTCGAACCCTAAGGTAATTATTTCGAAATGGGGGGCTTCGCCCCATACCACCCTTTAATTGCGCGGCAACTGCTATTTTTGAATCACCTAGTAGTATTAATAATTCGAAAGCTTTGCATTAGGTTAAATGCAAAGACATACGAGTATGAGCAAAACCTACTATTTAATGTTGCCGTTTTTTATTTCTCACGGAAACATACCTGTCACATCTCCACCTCTTTACACTTTCATTGATCCGCGCCCTTTTCTCACTTCTGTCGCAATTTTTTACCTCTAAAAGGAGATCATGAGCTATATATAAAAAAGTTAATTAAATTGTCCGAGGAGTTAGCAAAAATCATAAAGTTCATCAAACTAAACGATCAAGAATCACAATCTGCCATCATTTCCTAACGGTCGCCAATGAGTTTGGGGTTAATTTTGAAATCAGCGTTGTTTTAAGTGTTTGAAACCAGGGTTGCCTGTGTTTGAAATAAGGTTGAATTTAGTGTGGCCCTTGTTTGAAGTCAGGGTTTCTTTGCACATCTGGATTAGGCAAGGTGGACTCATTTTAATTTCATTTTGACCCATCAAGATGAAGTATCTTAAAAATATGTACTTTCCGCGCCCAACCGAGATCATATATGACGACTAAAATAGCTAAAAACACTATTAGTACTGTTTTTAATGCTAAAAACATGGTGTAACTGTCTGAAGTTTCACTAATAAATGATTTAGTTAATTGGTTTGTGATGCCTTTGCTTCCCACAACAGAAATCGTATCTATAAAAAATATCAGATTAGTTTCAATTACATTCAGATTGGGACTACTACTGCCAACGCTGTTAATAACATCAAAAATATAGTTGAAGTTTGTTTGGTTAGGTACTCAAGCAGTAATAACTATTCCGCATTAGATCAAGGAATTTAAGTTATGACATATTGACAGCAAAATGAACCACGAGGTACGGAGAAACCTGTTCGTACAGATGGCATTTGAGCTGCTGAAGTAGAGGGTAACATACAGAAAGCATTTCTATCTTGTTAAAGATTTTAGGACTTTATCATTCATATATCTTAACAAAATAATAAGGAAAATTAAAAGAATGGAAAAGGGGGTTATATAAAGGAGGTTTGTTCATTGCATCTTGTAAAACAAAATAGCGATCCTTTTCTGGAAACTATTGTGACATATAATGAAAAATGTAACTATCGATAACATGAAGAGGTTTATTGAGGCAAAGAAAAAATGTAGAATAGTGGAAAGATCATTCATTCCCTTTTTTATTATTAAAGCTAGTGGAAACAGTAAGAAACAAATCGAGGTTCTTTCACAGATTACTGTAATACATTTAAAAATCCTATTGTAGGGGAATTACAAAATAAAGCCTCCCGGAGGGCCAAGCGCCCGTATACATTGCGGAGAAAGCAAGAGAATCGAGCCACATGTGGAAATTCGTGGGAAGGTTAGCCGGCGAATATCCGTCTAACTGCCTACTCTGTTTGATCTCCCCGCCGCATAGTAAGTTGGAGCGAGCCGCTGTGTTAAGGTGACCACCAAAGGCCCTTAAACAGCGCTCAAAAGTCCCAATTACCTACGAGATCCGTAGGCCCGTGGTTAAATCGCCAAAAAGCGGTGCCAGTCAAAAGGAACGCCAATGATGGTGACGGTTAGTGGTGTCTCTAATTAACAAGCCGACTTTGGCACCGCGGTGCCAACCTCCTCACCCTTCGCTCTTCCCGATGCGGCCTTCCCCCGTGCTCTTCCCGATGCAGCCTTGCCCCTTTCCACTTAGACGGGGCGGTCGCCAGCCTAGAAATAAGCCCCTGAAGGAAAGAGAAAGGATTTGAGGAGAGACGATAAAGGATCAGTTTGAGAAGATAGATCCTTCCTCCAGTGTCGAATTAACTTAAAACGTCATGTTTGTATCAGTACCAGACCAAAACATCCTGTACACACTTAGAAAAAGTATGACTAGATGGCCATTCCTAAAGAGACGATAAAGGATCAGTTCGAAAAGATCGATCCTTCCTCCAGTGTCGAATTAACTTAAAACGTCATGTTTTGTATCGGTACCAGACCGAAACATCCTGTGCACACTTAGAAGAAGTCTGACTAGATTGCCATTCCTAGTGCCAAACCAGGAGTTTCGGCAGCAAGAGAAGAAGACAGACTGGATTACCATTTTTAGTGCAAAACCAGGAATTTCGGAAGCAAAAGAAGAAGGATAATTTCGGTGACAGCCCGAAGCATCCTGCGCAGGCTTATTAAGAACCTTAGTAGAAGCAATATTCCTAGTGCCAAACAGGAATTTCGCAAGTACGATAATAGAAGAACCAGTCACCCTCGAGTGACTCTCAAATTGCGATCTTGAGACCGAAGAATTAGATATCAGATTCCCTTACCTCCATCCCATCTCAAAGAAATTCTACCCTCGGCCGCTCCAACTCTCTGAAGTGCGAAAAAAGCCCTCTAGTGACATCCGACAACCCCTGTTCCTATCTGTCATGTAAGTTAGAATGACCATTTATATTCGTATTGCGTTACTATGAGTTTATTGCGGTCCTCGAATTTACTGAAAGAGAAACAATTGTGCGTGAACCCCGTCATATTTATTAGTAGAAGAGTGTAATTTAATTTGAGGTTTAACGCTAATTTAAAAGGGTCACGATAAAATAACTAATCGGCAATTAGTTTACCCGGAGCCTATTATTTTATTTTTGTCATGAATAGATTTTGTAATAGGCCCAGTTGCAAGTATGTTTAGCCTCGTTTAACTTATGAGGTGAATATAAATATTTTTACTGTTTTTTTTGGTAGTTAATTGATAACTTTAAAATATATGTTTATTGTGGGATAATTTTGGTGTTTCAATGGATCCTGTACGTGTTTAACGGGCTCTTTCCTTAAAACGGATTAAACGCTGTGAGGCTCTCTCAACAATAAAGTAATTAAAAAGTACACTCAGCCAATATTGAAGTATTGTTGTCTTGCATCATTAATAGGATCAGACCGGCTTCCTTAAAACAACAAATAATATACGATTATAATACACCTGTATTTGGCCTGTTCAAATCTAAGGTAATTGTTATTTCCATAGGTTTCGGTACATTTTCCCATACATTTTGACCTAAAAAAGCCGAAAATCACAACAGGAGTATAGAACAGTACAAAGAAATTGTTGATTCTGTCCAGCTTTGATACAAGGTTTCCTTCTTACACAAGTTAACTGCAAACATCAGCATTTTCATGGAGTACAAATTTCTAGCCATCCAACTGGCCTGGGGAATGGCAGCTGGCCTTTATCCCCAAACAATGACTCAATTTGCAGCGTTCGGACATCAGTAATAAGATTTTGAAATTTTAAACAGTTCTCCCCACACTTAAATAATAATATCTCATCAGTTCTCCTCCTCCTTAGCTAAAATGTCAAACTGCGGATCGCAGTTTGGCATTTGTCGGGCCAATTGGCAACATTGAGTATCACTCACTATGGCTAGGTTTGAGATTATCTTTGTTTAATTATAATAAGTGTTAATAAGAAGAGTAAGTTTCAAAATCCAAACGCTCCTAACTTGTGAAATTGTAGTGATTTTTTAGTCACTGGTTTGAAAGTTTTGGGGATCTCACCGGTCTTTTTACACTGTATTTCATGCTCGAGCATACTGTAAACCATACTAGTATAGCTAAGTTTATGTTATGGGAAAATATATGTTTATTTCTTTATTTAAAATTAATTTCAAAATAATTATATATAAATATTAGGGTAAAATTTGTTTTAACACAAATGTGCACAGTAATTAAAAATGTTTTTACTATGCAATTTTATATGTACTTTTCAGACCTAACACGGGTTTTTCCCCGAAATGCATACTTTGGCCATTATCGACCGAAGGTCCATAATTGGAAAAGTATGTATTTCCAGCGAAAATGAGTTCCAGATCTAAAAACTACACATAATACTGCATAAGAAAAAAACATTATCAAAATCATTTAAAACATCCAGAACCAGACCAGACCTAACCTGGTAATTTAAGAAGACGATTGGCCCGCCTAGTTTAGGCTATTTCTTCCCTAAATGAGCACTTTTATAGTTACTTTCGAAATGAGCCTCCCACTTTATTGCGGGGGGTTGCATCCGCCATACACCCAGCAACTTTTAAAAAAAAGGTCAGCTCAGCAGAAAAGTCGCGAGTTGTCCCTAATTCTGAACTAACCTTGGAAGGACCTTGTTAATTCTATCATTCGAAAGAGAATGTAAAACAACATAAGGGTAAGAATTGGCTACATAGTTATGATGCTATGGCCAAAACCAAATAATTCCCGAGGTAACCTTGGGAGAACTTGACAATTATATTATTCGAAAGAGAATTTCAAATAACATAAGGGTTATAAATTTCGTTAGAATCGTCAGAATAGTTACAATGATATTACAAAAAAAAAAGCAAAACAGCGACCGAGTGACCTAGATAGTGAGATGTAGAGTCGCTCGCGATTAGACTCGCACGCGATTAAAAACTCCTAATATTTTTAATTCAAAAGCCTACCATCAGATTTGAATGCAAAGGTCTATTTCTAAATGTCAATAGGCCTCTAGTTTGAATTAAAGCTTTGCCCAGAAAAGAGTATATAAATGAAAGGCTAGCACTTGTTCAAATGCGCCCATTAGAAAGTAATGTGTCCTTAAACGCACTAACGAAAATTTTTCACTAGTTTTTTTCACTTTCGAATCCTTTAATCCCCACCTAGCACAGCCAGCGCACGCCATTATATTATATAAACTAAAAGTCGCTATTGTTCGAAATATACGGGAATCTAAAAGGAAATGCAATTGGGTACTCAGCAAGAAACGCCTAGTATTGGTTGAATATCGCCAAAGCAAGCATGCGCAAATCTCCTCAAGATCTATAAGGCAAGATTTAGAAGAAAAAGTGAGGCCAAAAGTTGAAGGAACAAGGCAAAAAATGACGCAGAAAGAATCAAATTTAGCAAAATAACAATATATTTTCGAAAAGTGAATAAATACGTTAGTATTAAGATCCGGAAATTAAAAATAACATTGTTGAGCATCATTTTTAGAATTAACAGACGTTTATGTCTTTGGAAATTACAAAATCCTATGTGTGTTAAAACAAATCTTAACCAATATTGGATTCTTAAATTAAAATGCTCCTAAGTTAAAATTTTTTAGTAATTTTACAATCACTAACTAATTTGAATCTTGCTTATTTGTACTGTCAAATTTGAACTCCATTTCTAAAAGTTATCTACGTTATACCTTTAGAATTGTGCTCAACCTTGCGCAATATTTTGTTCGTGTATTTATTTTGTAAACCTAAGAAGATGACCTTATTGTGGTCGAAATGTCGCCGCTAAATATAAAGGATGACGCCAAATACTTTCCTCGCCTTGGAATTTCTATTGAATATTATATATATATATATATATATATATATATATATATATATATATATATATATTAATACATATATATATATATATATATATATATATATATATATATATATATAGATATATATATATATATATATATTAATACATATATATATATATATATTTATATATGTATATATATATCAGGAAAAGGATAACAAGTACTGAATATAACATATATTGCCAACGTTTTGGGCTCTGGACCCATCTTCTAAGCTAGAATATTAAAGATTTATATAAGAACAATTATGAGAACAATGATAATTAATGGCTTTAGGCTAAAAATGTACTAGGAAGCAAAACAAAAAGAAATATATCAAAATACAATATAAAGGACAAAAATCTGTTAATTAAGATAAAAAATAAATAAATTCAAACGAAATTAATAAGTTAACAATTAGAAGAAAAGGAAAACCTTAATAAATACACTAAAATTTGTTAACTAATTCGGAGATATCTGTGAGCTGAATGAATGAAATTTAATCTTTGATCTATATAATTGGTTGGTCAAAAAACACAAAAAAAAATGTTAGCCTGCTGGCTGTTTAAGTGGTAATTAATTCATGGTGACTAGTTAAAAAAAAATTCAAACGAAATTAATCAGACAATATATAACGATTCGGAAGATCCTGTTGCTAGAAGCAGAAACATACGCGTATATATATATATATATATATATATATATATATATATATATATATATATATATATATATATATATATATAATTATTCAACTATCATTAATACTATTGATATAAAAGTGAAACATAAAATAACGGGTTAATGAGTAGGAATTGAAAATTTAATAGTGTCTAAGAATGGAGATTCCAACATCCGAAGCGTTTCCATATTCCTGCATTAATGAATCCTGAATCTACTACTGAAGATTTCTTTAACCCATAAAAGAAGCCATGATCACCTTACCCAACCTTAAATCAAGAAAGAAGAAACTCGCCGAATCACGAAAAAGGCTCTACCAATAGAAGAGAATCGGTCACCTCCACAAGAACCAAACCTCCTAAAGGCTGCTCAAGCAAGAGACTAGCTATATTTTGTCTACATATTGGAACTCTCGCCTCAGTAATAAAAGAAGAGTCAATAACGATTACAGATTTTGACACCATAACTGAGAACTTCCCTAACTAGACCACATCCATGAATTCACGCATTCCCTCTAGTCGGCTCGTGGAAGCCATTCTGCAGTTAGAAGGTTTTGGAGTATTTCTTCATTGTTATTCTTCTTTACCCTTCAGCCATTTGCTGTTGCTAACCATTATCTTTGTACTCTCCTTGGCCAAGTCCATTTAAACATCTTTCAGATGGTCAACCCAGGCTTATCTGGGCCAAACTGTTATTCACAAACTTCTCCTAATAGGATTTCCAGGATGTGATGTCGACAGGTTAGATAAAAGACGCTTTGTTGCTGCACTTTGTCTAGTAGTTTGGCATCTTCTTAGTTAACTCCAATGGTACTGGATGTAATGTCAAAACAGAAGCTTAATAAGAGTTCCCTAAAATGAGATAAGTTTTGGTGAGACACCATATACAATCTCAGAGAGGCTCAAAATAGCAAAGAACTTCAAATTTTAGGACCAAGAAATTAAGGATCATTCTTAGAATCGTATGGTGACCGTTTAAAAGAAAGAAACCAATACATAGAGTTAGATCTTTAATTTGTGGTTTAACTTTAACACAAAAGAAAATAACACAGAAAGTTCATTTATACAGATGTATTTACCAAAATTACACGTACTATTTATTTTATTCAATGAAATCACCGTTGGCCTCAACCACCGCCTCCAGGCAGCCTTGAAACCTGATGCTGGCCTTCTCGACGATCCCCCCCTTCCCTTTTACTTCCATGAAACTTCTCAGCACATCAAAACTTAAACACTTCGATTTCACTAACGCACTGAACTCCCTTAATAAACCAAATTTTTGTCTTAATTTTATATATCTCTCTATAACTTTCATGTCCAATACATCATAGATAATTAAAACGTTTTAAAAAATAACTCATGATTCTAAATGACCAGCCCATCGTCACTCTTCATGTGTATTTTTTCCCGCTCATCAATTCAGTCAAACGCTTCGATCAACTTTTCCAAATCCTTCTCCTTCACAGTGACAACTGCAACTGCATACTGCAAACTATGCAGACATAACCTAACCATCTTTCAAGATTATTCATCGAAATTTCAACCTACCCCTCTGTCTCATTGCTACTTCTCTCAATATCACATTCCTAAAGATATTAAATAGCAATGGCGACATGAAAACTGCTTGGCTTACACCCACAAACATATAACATTTAACTCATTTGATCACATTTCACTCGAACACACTTTTCATATTTACAACATAATTTTTTTCCAAAGCAGCTTTATCACCCACTTCAAACATTCTTAAAACGTACTCTAGTGCATTCATATCCTTCTTACACGACAAATAATAATTTTTCCATATAAATTCGCTTACAACACACTTTTCTATTATACCTCTATAATACACAGTTATAAACCAGTCCAAAATCACTGTTTAAAGTTCAAATGACTTAGCTCGAAAACACCACACCCATTTTTTAACGCACTCATCATTGATCAGGATGTAAAAGTGAGATGCGTATGAGAGCAAAAATGAAGCGAAAATAGAAGCAAATTAAATGACTATTCAGAATATCAAATAATCGAATCAAGGATTTGAAACGAAAGCTAATGATGATCCGTATGTAAGAAAGTGAGGATGTAATATAGAGAATAGTTGCGTGAATAATAAAAATAATAATAATGTAATTTTACCTGGAGAAAAAGAAGAGCCCAAAAGTATGTAGATGGAAAGAGTACTTTCAATAGTTACAATCACCTTTATTTACTATGATTTTTTTGTCCAGAGCCTAAGTAGGATAGGAGAGCGAAGAAGTATAATAAGAGACAACAAAGTAGATTTAGGTTGTCATGGGACCTACGGCTTAATCTGAAATCCGAATTAGGATGTGTAGTATGTTAACTATTCGACTTAATTACTATCTCGTTATCCCTGTCTACCATGTCCGATGTGAGTTCCATGTCTGAATCTGATAGGCGAGAATAAGAATGCTGAAAGTAGATTCAAAGTAGACATTTTAAAAGAGAAGAATATGTGTTTGTTTGCGACAGGCCTTTTTATCCTGAACAATGTCGGGTACCTATGCTATTAAAAAATATATGCTACAAGATGATGCAACTAATATTCAATGTGACCGCCTTTTGCGTATGACTTGAGCGCAAGTGGCGTGCAGGGTTTCCGATGATATTTCATCTCACACATGTACAGTTTGCCCTTCAGAAGAGAAAAGAAACATTGAGGAGATTTGATATAGGGTTCCTACCCAAACATCGACCACACTCTAAATTATATGTGATTTCAAATATAGCAAACTGAGAGGCTAAAGTTCCTGTGATAAAAACCGTTCAAAATTTGCTTAACACCAGTCTTGAACTTTTTTGACTGAAGGTCACCGCTGTATTATAGAAGGGTTACACCGCTATTTCCTATGGTGGCATCCACCTAGGGGATGATTTCTCCATGTTCAAATAAACATGTTGATTGTTGAACTTTACCCCCTCTTCAATGATGATGAATGGTGTTTTTTGGTCCGTTGATGTTACACCCGCTAACCTCATCACGGAAGCTGACTTCTGTCTTCTGTAAGATATTCAATGTTCAACTGGAATTTCATTTTTGTTTTGTGCCTAAACACGATCATTCTGTGTTTTGGGTGCCCTGAACAAGGAAAGATTTTCCATTTGTCCACAGAGCTAAAGTCTCAGATTCACAAGGAAGCTGTTGGAGGAGCAGTTTTCGATTCTATTGTTTTTAGTGGGTTTGGGGAGCTGATTTCCTTTATCCATTTTAAATGGACGAAGTTTTAGATCATCTTTCAACAATTATTATATGTTTAGATGGCTTACATTGGCCTCCATTCAAGTTTTCAAGCACTCATCCTTGGGTTTTTCTTTATCTTGTTATTCTTGTTCTTGAAGAGGGTTGGGATCTTCAATAATCGAGACGGATAGTCCTAATTGTTGATAGAGAAGTGCATGTATTTTTAATGCCATTTGATGGCTTTAAAATACTAAGATCTAATCACCGTGGGGTAGAACATTTTGAAAATATAGCCCGGTGTCTTCTCACTTTTATACAGATTCACAAATTTTCCCGTTTTCTAGTGAAAATTGTAAAGAGATGTTGTTTTTATAAATTTCCACTTTGATTCCCAAAATTAAATAAATCCTGGCAGAACATACAAGCAAATAATTGATTAATGGTAGGAAACACAAACCTTCTCCTGGCTTTATTCCAGGATAAGTTTGATTCATAATTATTTACATTTTATTTTAATTATAATAAACTATATTAATTAGTTTTCGAAAATAGCCTAACACATAAATAAAATTGCATTATTACACGTTAAGTAAACTGAACTGGAATTTATTTTGGTATCATGTCTATATTTATAACAGAAACGGGCTTAATAGGGAGATAAAATAATACAATGGATTTGAACATTATGGGAACAATAAAGAAAAAAACATAGAAACTAGTTAACTTGACAAGCTAAATCGTTTAATTTTGTAATTCTAGCAATTGTAATTGTTTATATGATTACAATCTATTTATTACTTTTTGGTTTATCAAAAAGTAATAAAACTTTAAGGGTAATCAGACTTTTAGTAATGGTAGATGGAATGTGCAAGTATATAACAAGGAACTAGTCGTATGTTGATCCCAACGATATTGGAAGAAAGTTTAATGCATGAAAAAAGTATAATGGCCAAGAGTATGAGCAATAGAAATGGATAATTTGATTTTTATTTTGGTGTGAGAAGGGAAAATAGAGTGAAAACTAGCCTAGAAAATGATTGATAATAAGTCTAGAAGAAGTTAGGGAACAATGCTTTTGTATGATTCCAAGTCTAGTAGGTTGGTCTTAATAAAAAAAAGAAGAAATAATAAAATGACAACCTGCTCAAAGAAGCTCTTAATGTTCTATCTAACGTATTAGAGCATTTCGAAGTATCATTACTCCCTTCTTTGATTCCTCATCATAATTCTGTATGGTATAGGTATGTAGATGAAGTCATATCGATTTGGCCTATAAATACTCGTAGTTTAAACTTATTTGACAATTTCATTAAAAATATTAACGATCTCCATCCCACTATCAATTTTAAAGTAGAATAGGAAAAAGATAATTGTATATCCTTTCTTGATGTAAAAATTGTTATAGTCAGTGACTAAATTAGCTTCACTGTGTACCGAGAACCAACCCATTCTAACTTGTATATCCATTTCTTTTCTCATCGTGATATTAACATTTAGCGAGTCGTTGCATCAGGAATGTTTTTGAGAGCGCTTAGGATATATGACCCTTGCTTTGTAGAAGACGAGATTAAATATAAAACCTGCACTTTCAATGAATTCAATTATTCCCTCCACGTGATCAATGAAAGTTTATCTAAATCAAAATCTACTTATTACCGTCCCAAGGATAAAAACAAATTTAGTAATAGGAAGTGTCTATCCCTCTGTCGTGGTATAGCTCTATATATCATACATACATCTATTATATTTGATTTTAGAGTGTACAGGGGTTTGCTTTTAATAGGTTTGGGTAGGCCGAGGTCCGGTTACACGGTCAGATCCTCGTAAGGGAGGGCTAGTCAAATATATGCTACTTTAAAACTTGGTATTGGCTGAGAGTTCCAAATCTTATTTAGTTACAGGCAGTTGTTATACGGCTAAGATGAGCTCGAGGGTGGGAAAGTAAAGGAGTCAGCAAAAATAGACCTTAATAAATATTACTAATTAAAGTTAATATGATACAATAATACACAGACATATAAGACAAATAGTTACACAAATGATAATGGGGAACGGTAGACGGCAATTATAAATTTGGGGAGGACAATGGTCGTTTCCGGCGAAGGGGTGAGATGATGGTTGGGTCACTTCGACGGGGTGGGGGTGGGGGGAAGCAGAGTCTTCGAGGAGTGAGGTTGGGAAATTCTTCCGGTGTAAATTCCTTTGAAGAAAACGGAGGGTGAGTTTCTCCGAGACGTCAACGGTTTTTTTGCTCGGATATGTGTAATCAAGGGGGTAGTACCCTAAGAGGAGTCTTTTGGGATATGTCTTGGTTCTTGTTTGGAGATGGCGTCGATGAGCTGAGTTGGACGAGTATTCTTACGGGGAGAAGAGTTCTTAACTAACTCTAGGGGGTGGATATTTGTTTTATCCAAGAAGGGATGCTTGGTTTTGTCCCACAACGTTTCCTTGCCTTTGGCGTGTGACAACCCGAATCAAGGAGGAGTAAGATAGTCTGCACTCGTGAGCTTCTCTCGCACCAATCTGATCATTACCCCTTACGTGGGTAGATATGGACACCAGAAGTGAGGGAGCTTACCCCATAGAAGGCGGGGGTGGACTATCGCCCAACGCTTGAGTCATGACGAACGCGGCCCGGGTGGCGATTGTCTCAACTTCTCCCAGCGTGGCTGGAAGGGGGTGGAGAGGGGAGACTTCTCGTGTTGTTTAAATACTTGCCTTGATAAGGGCTACATTCCATGAACTCGCTCCTATACTTTCTCGCTCTTTTGAGCTTCGAAAATTGTTTGTGAGCTACACGAGGCCTATCACATGGAGGCCATGCTTAAAAGCAACGTTATTTCTCCCATCACGTGCTTGTTCCCTCACTCTCTTCCTTTTTCTCCCCTCCTTAAAGTAGTGAACAATCTTATTTCTCAGGCCTAACAACATTTAAATACCATTTTTATATCCTTAAATCTTTCCCTTCGACCAAGCCCCTGGATCAGCCAGATGTAGCAGGTGTATATTTAATCCCGTGTGGCTCAAAAATCTGTCCCTCATTCTACATAGGAGAGACCGTAAGAACCTTAACAAAACGAATTTATGAATATAGGTGATGTCAGATGAAGCAGTGCCACATCCAGTATTTTTAATCATATTAACAATTTCAAAAACCAAATTGACTATTCAAAAGCACAAATCATGTATAATTGTAAAAAATTGCGTAAAAAGAAAAAATAGTATAATCTATATTAATAGGAGAAATTCTCAATTTTAATTTGTCAGATGAGCAGTCAAAATGCAGCCCCGATTCCCTTAACCTCATCGTCTTAGCTTAGTCAACAGCTTAGTCAACGATCTTAGACTCAAACATTCTAATTAATGACTTTTTCCCCTGTTTTGTGTTTTTTTCTTTTTTTCTGATAAGTACAATCTGTAAAATAGCATTCTCAATGTATGACTAAAGAAGGTATGATAAACTACATTACGAAACTGCTCTCGTTAATTAAACATTTGGATTCTATAAAATGGTTTCACCATCATATAACATAACTCTCCATTCAGTTCTTTTACTTATATATATATATATATATATATATATATATATATATATATACGAAGGGTGGTCAATAAGTTTTGCAATTCGGATATAAGGAAACGAGATATGAGGAAAAGTGGTTTATTATTTTTCAATATAACTTCCCTCGAATTCAATGCACTTGCGCCACTTGTTCCTGACGCTTTGAATTCCCGAGAACTATAAATCTCCCGACTGCTCTTGAATCCACTCCTGGACGGCGAGCTAGACATCTTCATCGTCCCCAAACCGGCGTCCAGGCAGTGCAGCCTTGAGCTGGCGGAATAAAAAGTAGTTACTAGGGGCCATAACTGGACTGTATGGGGGATGGTTGAGCTCCTCGAATCCGCACTCACGCAGGGCAGATTGTTCAACTCTGGCCTTGTAGACTTTAAGGACATTGAAGTCGATCATGGGGCGTAAGGATTTCTAGGGACCTAACGGGCAGAGACCTTAGTCATGGTCAAATTGTCGTGGATGATGTTGTTGACACTTCCATGTGATATTCCAAGTTCTCGCTCGATTTCTTCGACCTTCACCCGTCGATTTTCGAGGATCATCCTCCCCACATGGGCAACATTGTCCTTGTTGGTCACGTCTGACGGGCGTCCTGCACAGGGGTCATCTTCAAGAACTCACGACGATGGCAGAACTCCCTGTTCCAGTGAGCAATGGTTGCATAGGAAGGGGTGGTGTCGGTGTACACTGCAACCATGTGTTTATGGATCTCTTTTGCATTCTTGCCTTCCTTGGTCAAAAATATGATCACTGCGCGGTGCTTAACCTTCTCCATTGTTGAAAAAATTGTGACTGACGATCTGCGATCAGCTATTGCTTCTTAAATAGACGAGGCAGGAGCGTGCGGCTGCAGGTCCTGACTTGTCATAACTTGTCCTAACACCCCCACAAAATAGCTAAACCTAAATTCATGCTGTGTTTTTGAAAATATGGCACGCAATGTTAAGGATCTACCTCTTAAAGGAAACTTTACTGACGTTTGTTATGAGTTATCTTCTCTCTAAAATACATTCATTACGGATACTTGCGGGCAATAAGGATATAATAGTTACTAAACCTGATAATAAGAAGGGTGTAGTGATCCTTGATAGGGAGGACTATGTACAAAAAGCCCATAGTATATTTAATGACAGAACAAAATTTAAACCTATCAATGATTTCCCCTGAACTATTCTTTTACGATTCGAAGATAAAGTTAATAGTTTCTTAACACAACTCAAGCAGGCATCAATTATTCCTAAAGATACTTATAATGAATTATTTGTATCTTCCAGTTATTTGGCATCCATGTATTTTCTACCTAAAATACACAAAGGAGTCCCTTTGAGACCCATACTTGCCTCTTATTCTTTACCATCATACAAACTGGCCAAATATCTAGTTACAATACTTTCACCTTCATCTAAAAATCAGTTCTCCATACAAAACTTCTATAAGTTTAAAGAGGAATTACTCAGCAAAGTTAACGATGGATATATGGTGAGTTATGATGTTGAAACTTTATTTATTAACATTCCCCTAAACTAAAAAATCAGTTTAATATTAAATAAAGATATTCCATTCCCAAAATACTTTTCATGGATTTTCACGAAGCTAATTAAAAAAGGAGCTGGAATTAAGTCTTTCTGAATCTTGGTTCACGTTTAATAATAAAGTTTACTGCCAGATCGATGGTGTTGCAATGGGTTCTCCAATGGGACCACTTGCAGCTGACATTTTTATGACACATCTCGAAGATCAAATGTTTTCTACTAATTTAGATTACAAACCCTCCTTCTACCACCGTTTTGTTAATGATTCCTTGGCAATTTTTAATAATCCTGCACATAGCCAACTTTTCTTTAATTTTTTGAACACTATACCCTAACATGAAATTCACCATGAAAGTAGAGTCAAAGGATAAGATGCCCTTTTTTGACCTTTTAATCAACCGAGATAATGACCAACGAAAAATTCAAAAAAACATTTACCGAAAAAAACTTTCACAGGACTAGGTTTGAACTACTTTAGTTTTTTGTGATTTCGGATACAAAATATTCACAGTAAAAACTTTAATACATAGAAGTTTCTCGCTATCACCCACTTACCAATCAATCCATAATGAATTTATTTTTCTTAGGAAGTATTTTATAAAAAAAATTTATTTCCTTCTGACCTATATGATAGAGTTTTAAAAAATCTATTTGATAATCTCATTGACCCCCCTCAACCTTGCATAGAAATTCCTAAAAGATATTTTCCCCAAATCAACCCACAAATAGTTTTAATAAACAAACTATCGATAGGAAGTTTCTTTAACAGTAAAGATCCTATCTCTTTGGAGTTCCGCAGTGATAATGTTTATTTATTTAAATGTCCCATTGTACTGGAGCCTCCTACATTGACAGAACTGGCAGGTCTCTTGGAGTTAGGCTCTCAGGTCATATGGGGATTAGTTGGCGCTCAAACAAAATATTAAGTAAAAGGAAAAGTCATCTATTAGGCAACACACCATAAGCTGTAAAACTGACATTTCTATTGATAATTTTCAAGTATTAGCCTTTAACAACAACAAACATTGCCTAAGAACCCTCGAATCTTTATATATCAAACACTACAAACCTACACTCAATGAAGATTTAAGTGCAATATCATTATTAATTAACTAATTTTAACGACAGTTTGTTAGTTGGTTTGCTTTTTAACAAACCAAGCGTCACTGTAACCTATAAATATTAGCCCCTTGTTAAACCCACCATTCACTCTCTAGGATGGATCCGCTTTAGTAAGTACCCAAATTTACCGTTTTTATATTGAATGTTTTTTAACTCTTACAGTCTTGACAAAATTAAAAACAAAGTTTAAATTTACTATCTTTAAATAATGCTAGGTCAATTTCTCTTATAGTTTTTAATTAATTTCTGCAATAATCCTTAAGTTTATTAACTAATTTTTGAGTCAGTCTTAAAGCAAATATAACTGTTGCCAAGTCATATTTAATAACAAAAAATTTAACTTATATTACTTTTTACTAATATTTTATAATTGGTCACCTTTTAAAATAATGTCTTGTTGGCCTTTTTAAGTTTTCTTCGTATATATTAGCAATTTTTGAGTCGGTTTTAAAGCAAATCTAACTGTTCCTAAGTCATATTTAAAAATTTAACTTATAGTACATTTTACTGATATTTTA